>CM029013.1:9465376-10065376 GCA_016801055.1 Panax notoginseng
CCGTATACTGGTTATTCCAACAGATAATAATAACAAATGAAAATAACAGAAGTTCTCTTCATGAATATAAAAGAAATAATATTCCCTACCTTAAAAGAACTGGATATTGGCAAAAAGTGATGTAGCAGAATACTTTTAGTCTCTCTCTCTTTATTCTCTCTATCTTTCTTCTCTATAGCTTGAATGAATTCGTGAAAAATAATGAAGCCTTAGGCCTCTATTTATAGAAAAACTGAGGGTGGTGGCTCTTGGTTTAACGAAGGGTCAAATGACTCTTGGTCTTAACGAAGGGTCAAATGACTCTTGGTAATATTGAAGGGACAACACTATTGACGAAAAGTAATTACTATTGACCAAGGTAAATACTATGACGAAGGTAATTACTATTGACCAAGGTAAATACTATTGACCAAGGTAAATACTATTGACGAAGGTAATTACTATTGACCAAGGTAAATATATTGACGAAGGTAATTACTATTGACCAAGGTAAATACTATTGACCAAGGTAAATACTATTGACGAAGGTAATTACTATTGACCAAGGTAAATCTATTGACGACGGTAATTACTATTGACGACGGTAATTACTATTGACGACGGTAATTACTATTGACGAAGAGACTTAGATGATGACATATGGCCCCATAAAATAACCAAACTTACCACAACGTCTCAATTATTGATTTAATAATATAACATATTATACAGACGATACTATGACAATAATTTAAGAGATATGATGCAGCAATTACTATAGCAATAATTGAGTATAGCTGAGTGACTTCTCACGTAAGCATCAATTAATCAATACCGTGTGCTACTATGCAACCACGCGTATTACTGTACTTTTACTACCGAGTAGTTCAACAGTTTTAACGGTTTTAACGGTAACACTTCAGCCGTTATTTTTAATAAAAATATTTTTGTCGTTTTCTCAATCCGACAATAATTCCGTTGTGGGGTCCACCAATGATTGTGCCGTCGTACGAATATTCCCCGACAAAAAGAATATTCTCCGACCAAACGAATATTTTATAACAACTTGCTTACTTTGCAAAATTTATAAATATTACCCACAACTATAACATTATATCAAATAAACTCCATAATATTCAAAAATGATATTTATAGAAAATTCATCTTTATTTATAAAAGTTGGGGTCTTACAACCTCCCCTTCTTATGAAATTTCGCCCTCGAAATTAGGGTACGTACCTGGTATGTCGAAGAGGTAAGGATACCTTGATTTCATTTCTGATTCTAACTCCCAAGTCATTTCCTCAACATCGTGGTTTCTCCACAAAACTTTGACTTGAGGTATAACCTTGGAGCGTAGAATATGTTCCTTCTTATCCAAGATTTGAACAGGAACTTCTTCATACGTCAAATCCTCCGCTATTTCGTCCGGTTCTAACTCAATAATGTGGTTCGGGTCTTCCACATATTTGCGTAACATGGATATGTGGAAAACGTTATGAACACGAGACATACTTGGCGGTAAAGCGAGTCTATAAGCCACAGTTCCTACTCGATCGAGGATTAAAAATGGACCGATGAATCGAGGATTTAGCTTTCCTCTCTTTCCAAATCTCGTAACTCCTTTCCATGGAGCAACACGTAAGAACACATGATCTCCTACATCAAATTCCACGTCCTTTCGATGAAGATCAGCATAACTCTTTTGTCGATCTTGTGAGGTTTTTATACGTTGTCGGATCGTTTGAATCTTTTCTGTAGTCATACGTACCAACTCCGGTCCCAACAACGTTGCTTCGCCCACCTCATCCCAGCATACTGGAGAACGACATTTTCTTCCATACAATGCTTCGAATGGAGCCATGCCAATACTTGCTTGATAACTGTTGTTGTAGGAAAACTCCACCAATGGTAAGAACTTGTCCCAACTTCCCTTGAAGTCAAAGACACAGAGTCTTAATAGATCTTCAAGAGTTTGAATAGTCCTCTCTGATTGTCCGTCCGTCTGAGGATGATATGCTGAACTAAATCGTAACTCCGTGCCCATAGCTTTTTGTAAACTAACCCAAAATCGTGAAGTGAATCTTGGGTCTCGATCAGAAACTATGGATACTGGCATACCATGCAGTCTTACAATCTCGTTTATGTACATACGAGCAAGACGTTCAAGTGTATAAGTTTCTCGTATCGGTAAGAAATGAGCAGACTTGGTCAATCTATCAACAATGACCCAAATCGCATCAATACCTTGAGAAACCCTAGGAAGACCGGTAACGAAATCCATGGTAATGTGCTCCCACTTCCATTCTGGAATTTCAAGTGGTTGCAATGGACCTTTTGGTACTTGATGCTCCGCTTTGACTCGTTGACAAGTTAGACACCTTGAGATAAACAACGCTATCTCTCTCTTCATATTGCTCCACCAAAATGTATGACGAAGATCATGATACATTTTGGTACTTCCAGGATGGATTGCAAACGGTGTGTTGTGCGCCTCCATCATGATTTCATACTTTAAATCAGGGTTGTTAGGAACACAAAGTCTGGAGTTGACTCGAAGTATTCCTTCTTCATCGATTCTTGCTTCCGGCATAGAACCTTCTTGCACTTTCTTCCTCATACGCATCAGCTCCAGGTCTGTAGCTTGAGCAGCTTTAACTTTATCGATTAAAGTCGGTTCTACTCGTATATTCGCCATCATCACATGGGTCCCTGGAGTCTTCAACTCTATCTCCATCCTTTGCAAGTCACACAAAATGGGCCTTTGCGTTGTTAATATTGCATTTGTACCCGCATATGATCTTCTACTCAATGCGTCAGCTACCACGTTCGCTTTTCCAGGATGGTATTGAATGGTATGATCATAATCTTTCAACAGTTCAAGCCAACGTCGTTGTCGCATGTTGAGTTCCTTTTGAGTGAAGAAATATTTGAGGCTTTTATGATCCGTAAAGATCTCCACTTTCTCCCCATACAAGTAATGCCTCCAAATTTTAAGTGCAAAGACAACAGCTGCCAACTCTAGATCATGAGTAGGATAATTCCTCTCATATTCCTTGAGTTGTCTTGATGCATAGGCTATGACTTTTCCATGTTGCATGAGAACGCATCCCAACCCTTTGCTCGAAGCATCACTGTAGATGACAAATCCCTCCGAGCCAGATGGTATTGTTAGAACAGGTGCTGAAATGAGTCTCCTCTTGAGTTCTTGAAAACTCTGCTCACATTCTTCGCTCCAACCAAACTTTGTATCTTTCCGAGTCAGCTGAGTTAATGGAGTAGCGATTCGAGAAAATCCTTCCACGAATCTCCGATAATAACCAGCTAAACCAAGAAAGCTACGTACCTCGGTCACTGATTTAGGTTGCTCCCAGCTTTGAATAGCTTCAATCTTTGCCGGGTCAACCGATATTCCACGACTTGATACTACGTGCCCAAGGAATGCTACCTCTCCAGCAAGAACTCGCATTTCTTCAACTTGGCATAAAGCTTGTATTCACGAAGCTTTTGGAGTACCAGCCTCAAGTGTTGCTCATGATCTTCACGGCTTTTGGAATAAATAAGGATGTCATCAATAAAGACGACCACAAAATGATCCAAATATTCCTTGAATACCCGGTTCATCATATCCATGAAGGCAGCAGGAGCATTAGTCAATCCAAAAGACATGACTAGGAATTCATAATGCCCGTACCGAGTTCTAAAAGCCGTCTTTGGAATATCCTCAGTTCTAACCTTCAGCTGATGATATCCAGAACGAAGATCGATCTTTGAAAAGAATTGTGCTCCTTGCAACTGGTCAAACAGGTCATCAATACGTGGCAATGGGTACCTGTTTTTGATGGTGACATGATTCAACTCCCGATAATCAATACAAAGTCGCATACTTCCATCTTTCTTCTTCACGAATAGAACAGGAGCACCCCAAGGAGAAGTACTAGGACGAATAAAGCCAATGTCTAACAATTCCTGCAGTTGGATCTTTAACTCCTGAAGTTCAATAGGAGCCATTCGATATGGGGCTTTGGAAATGGGTTTTGTACCGGGTTCAAGATCGATACAAAATTCAATTTCACGCTCTGGGGGTAGGCCAGGAAGTTCTTCGGGAAATACGTCAGGAAATTTATTAACAACAGAAATATCATTCAAAGCTGACGTATTTTTGTTTAGATCTGTGACATGAGCTAAGAAAGCTTGACATCCGTTTTTCAATAAACGAATAGCTTTATGGCTTGAGATGACAGCGATTGATTTTAATGGTTTGGTTGCTTGAATTCGCATAATAGGTCGATTAGGAATATGAAAGCTAACAACCTTACGAAAACAATCAATTTTTGCATGATGAGTAGTTAACCAATCAATCCCTAGAATCACGTCAAATGCAAGTATTTTTAATGAAATCAGATCGATAGGTAATGTGTAGGTACCAACTTGAACCAAACAAGACTTATAAACAGTGGAGGTAATGAAGGTTTCTCCCAACGGAGTTTCCACAGATAAGTCAAAGTCTAATTTCTCCGGAATCAAATTTAATCGATGAGCGCAAGTAGGAGAAATAAAAGAATGGGTTGAACCGGTATCAAATAAAGTATAGATTTCGTTAGAGTTTATGATAAGCTTACCCGTGATGACCTCATTCGGGTTCCTTGCGTTCTGGGAGGTCACAACAAACGCTCTCCCTTGCACAACTGGTTTTGACTTTTCTGGGACGGCCTTTGGTGCCTCCATCCTAGCTGAATTTGTCTTCGGTAAACGACAAAATCGGGCTAAATGACCTTCTCTTCCACAATTATAACATGCTTTGGACGGCATCGCGCAGTTTGGACTGATGTGCCCCTCCCCTCCGCATTTGAAACATATGATAGGTGGTCGTTCTCCTTCCTTAACGACAGGTGCTGGTGCTGACATCTTTCCATCATTGTTGAATCTCCTCTTCTTAAAATGTCCATTCTTATTGTTTTGGCCCTGATTACCACCGAAGTGGTTACCATTTCTGGCCTGTTGATTCCCTCCACGCTTGTTGTCACCGCTTCGATGACTGCTCTCACTGGTATTATCATTTTGCCGGCTGCTCTCTTTTGGTTGCGTTGTCTCGTTATCGCGCTCCACCAACTGAGCCCTATTTACAACATCTGAATACAAACATAGTTTATGAGAAACAAGATGTTGACGTATCTCCGGCTTCAAACCTCTTAAAAACATCCGCGTCATTCTTTCTTCATTATCCACCAGGTGGGACGCAAACCGGGATAACTCCGCAAATTTTGCCTCGTACTGCGACACGGTCATATTATTCTGCTCTAATTTGATGAACTCCACCTCCTTCATGTGACGAATACTCTCGGGAAAGTATTTGTCGTTAAACAACTCTTGGAACTTCTCCCAGGACATCTTCAGTGCGGCAGGTTGAGTACGCTTTATCGATTCCCACCAGTAATCTGCCTCTCCTCGCAACATAAAGGCGGCAAAGGGAACCTTTTGCTCCTCGGAGCAACCCAAGACATCAAATATCTTGGTGATCTGCTTTATCCATGTTTCAGCTACAAGTGGTTTTGGTTCTCCCTTAAACTCCGGTGGTCCCAGCTCCTTAAACTGTTTAGCGGTGACCGCCAGAGAGTTTCCAGTATTTCCACCTACGTTGTGGACAGGAGCCGCTTTCACCTGTTGTTGCATGAATTGCATAAAGCCTCTGAACATTTGATCATTCATCATTTGGTCAGTGTTGTTGTTTGCATGAGGATTGACACCTTCCTGATGCACATTATCATGATTATTGATGTGTGGTGAATCAACAGTCGTCTGTGCTCCATTGCTATTCTCAACATTCTCGGATGCCATTTTCAGATACTGCCACAAAATAAAAATTAATTGATATGTCATATATTATCCTTATATTATGACCGACCAATTAAATACCATGCAAATAAACTTAGGTATGCCATACTAGCGAAGGAATTCCCCGTCTCTCCCCTCCTAGTTCTATTCTCACATCTTAGCCAGGGATCATATCCCTAAGCTCTGATACCAAATGTGACGCCCCCAAAATTAGGTATACATCACCCATCTTGAGTCGTCAGATACATAGTACAGAATACAAATACAACTTAATAATACAACTGTCGTGTACAATACGACAAAACATAAACTGTGAGTTTGAATACAAATATTATCTTCTAGAGAGTATTCATACTCAAAAGGAGTCCTCATTACATTTATTAACACACCATTACATAGAATAGTGAGGACTACTAACTAATACTATCATTCGGACCATCACTCCGTACCCCGACTTGTCCCAGCTACGTTCTCATTTCCTGAAGAGAACAGTGAAAGAAAGGGTGAGCTCAACTAGCCCAGTAAGAAATATTATGACTAAGATAATGCAGAATAAATTATCATTAGCCTTCAACAATGTTAAACTGATAAAATATAATAGACATCAAGTTTAACTGTAGCGGAACAAGCAATCCATTAAAAGAGTCAAGTAGAAAATAAACTCTACTATCTTTTATGATTTAAAAAGTTTTTCAACACTGTGATCGCTGAGACTCAGCTTAATAAAATAATCCACATCATCGAATCACCCCTGCACTACGGCCAAGGATATTCGTGTATTCATTAATGGTCATGATCATGCCAACAACTGTCCATCAATGCACTACGGGCCAATGAGGACTTTTACCACATCATTTGTAACATTACGGTCATGATTATACCGAATAATCCCTGGTCATAATCATACCAAGTCCATCTATGCACTACATGCCACAGATGACTTTCAATATTTTATAAACATGAGGATGATGACAATGATATAAGAATTCAATAAAACAAGTTCAAGAATTAATTTATCCAGGAATTAACAACGTCCAAATTGTCAACATGATACTGCATTGTGGAGTAAAATTCAAGAACGCTTAGAAGAATATTTTCTTGAAAAGATACTGGATGAAACGCAACTATCAAGGATATTCCACAAATTTCATGGAGTATAGAAGTCAAAACTTAACCAACTGAGTACAATAAAGAATGGAATAACAAAAGAAATCACCATGCATGCGATAGACCGCACAGACAGGTTATTCCAATAGAATAATAAATAATGGAACCAGGTCCGGCGTAAACGCACAGACAGGATATTCCGACAGAATAATAAATAATGGAACCAGGTCCGGTGTAAAACACACAGACAGGATATTCCAACAGAATAATAATAAAACGGAACCAGGTCCGGTGTAAAACACACAGACAGGATGTTCCAACAGAATAATAAACGGAACCAGGTCCGGTGTAAAACACACAGACAGGATGTTCCAACAGAATAATAAACGGAACCAGGTCCAGTGTAAAACACACAGACAGGATGTTCCAACAGAATAATAGAAGAATGTCACCAAGTATAGGGTAGACCGCGTATACTGGTTATTCCAACAGAATAATAACAAATGGAATAACAGAAGTTCTCTTCATGAATATAAAAGAAATAATATTCCCTACCTTAAAAGAACTGGATATTGGAAAAGTGATGTAGCAGAATACTTTTAGTCTCTCTCTCTTATTCTCTCTATACTTTCTCTCTCTATAGCTTGAATGAATTCGTGAAAAATAATGAAGCCCTAGGCCTCTATTTATAGAAAAACTGAGGGTGGCTCTTGGTCTTAACGAAGGGTCAAATGACTCTTGGTCTTAACGAAGGGTCAAATGACTCTTGGTAATATTGAAGGGACAACTACTATTGACGAAAGTAATTACTATTGACCAAGGTAAATACTATTGACGAAGGTAATTACTATTGACCAAGGTAAATACTATTGACCAAGGTAAATACTATTGACGAAGGTAATTACTATTGACCAAGGTAAATACTATTGACGACGGTAATTACTATTGACGACGGTAATTACTATTGACGACTAACTGTCGGGTGAAGGAAAACGACAAATTTGAGTTTTTACAAATAACGGCGTAGTTGTTACCGTTAACACTGTTGGAATACCCGGTGGTTAAAATACAGTAATACGCGTTATTGCACAGTAGCACACGGTATTACATAGTATTTTTGAAATTATTGATTCTTACGTAAGAAGGCACTACTCAATAATTGTTACAGTAATTACTGTTCAATATTTTATTTTATTGATTCAATAATTGTTGCGTTGATATTTTATATTATTGTTGTTTCAATAATTGTTGCTGCACAGTATTTTCTATTATCAGATCAATAATTCATATTATTTGAATAATATTATTAGATAACATTATTGGCAATGTCTAGAAAGTTCTGTCTAAGGAGAGGTTTGGTCATCTAATTGCGCGCTAGTAAGGAGAAATCCTTATTGGAAAGCCCCCTCTTTCCTGGGAACGGCCTGGTTGTCATAAATGTGATTCTGTAATATTATTTGTGAATAATTAATTATTGATTCATATGATAAGGAAATATTTATTTTATGTGGATATAAATGAGGGATATATTTTTGTGGTTAAAAATAAAGGAGTTAATGTTGAGGTTTTTATCTGTATTTTTGTCGAAACGGAGGTATTGAAAATCAAATTAGGGTTTTTGAGATATATTGCGAGGGTTATAATTTTTAATCCGACCGTTGGATCGTGGTAATTTTTGGATATGTTATACATATATAAGTTGAGTATATGCCCACAAATTTTGAACCGTTAAAAATGAACGTATGATTTATTATGAATTTTACGAGATGACTGGTTCAGAAATTGTTGAATTTTCGGAGTTTATCATTTTGGTGGAAAATTCTAGAATTGGTGGGCCCCACTTGTGGTTGGTGAAGAAATGTGCTGAATTATATTTCAAATGTGGTGGGTGGGAATAGTAGCAGGTAAAGCCATCAGGTTGCAGGTCAAACCTACCAAAATTTTCCTATAAATAGAGGGCTAAGTTAGAATTGAAAATCACACCAGAAACATAAGCTTTCTCTCTTTCTCTCTCTATATTATGAAGCATATTTTGTGAGTATTTAGATACTTTGAGAGTTGCTATTCAGTGTAAGTTTCCTTCGGCTTTACATTCCGGTCAGAAGTACTGCTGTTTTGAGGTAATGGATAGTAAGGGATATTAAGGGATTTTAAGGGTTGTTATGATTTTCAGTTTCGTAATTTTTCTGATCTTCAAAAATTCTGGAAAAATTTGAAATGATATTTTGATGAGTTTTCTTGATTGTGTCCAAAAATGGTGATTTTTGGATGTATAGATTGAGAGTTATGAATTTTATGAGAAAAGACTATTTTAAAAGTAACCGCTTATAATTCCTTGTGGTTAACTCCAAAATTGATGAAATTTTTATTGGGAGTACATGTATATGATAGAAGTATACTCTGTAAATTTCAGAATTTTTAGACAAAAGTACAATTTTTGATAAATGTCTAAATATTCAGCTATTTTGGCCATATGAAAAATAGTAAATGACTTTTAAAAATTCTGAGAAAAATATATGTTCACTATGGGACTATATTATGCTAAATCCAGAAAAGAAATATTTTTGGAACTGATTTGGTATTTTTCATAAAAATAGTCTAGTTATGAGTAAATGAATTAAATATGTTTTGTGAAGAAAGAAAATTGAAAAATAGGATTTTATGGCTTGAGAATCCTATATGAGGTATATGCAGATTTTTGATGAGGGTTTTGGTTATTGATGATGAAATTGTAAGAGTTGGCATTTTATGATGATTAAATGCATTAATTAGTAAAGTGTAAACAATTAAAATAAATTGTTTATAAATTTAAGTAATGTTATTCTTTCAATATCATTATACCGAAATATTGGTATGAATTTTATTGTAGAATTTTATCTTTTGTGTCGGGATTACTATTCATGAGTTACTATTCACGATTTACTATTCATGAGTTACGAATATTACTCTTGAGATTAAAACTATATGTTGATCATATTATTTTTATCATCATATATAACATTTTTATAACCCTGATGTTGAAATTCTCTTTCACTGGAGTGTAAAGATGGGTAGATTATTGGTATGATCATGACTAGGGTTCTCTTTGGCCTGTAGTGCAAAGTTGAATTGTGACTGGTATGATCATGACCATTGAATTTATAATTGAATATCTTAAGCTTAAGTGCAAAGGTGAATTGATCAACATGGTTATAATTATTGTTTATATAAATTCTGAAATGATTATATATTTCTTTGAGATATGAATATATTTGGCCTGTAGTGCAAATATGAATTGTTGACGAATATCTTTGGCATGTAGTGCAAAGATGGCATGTTGATGAATATCTTTGGCCTGTAGTGCAAAGATGAACTGTTGTTGAATATCTTTGGCCCGTAGTGCAAAGATGGTTTGTTGATGAATATCTTTGGCCCGTAGTGCAAAGATGGATTTGTTAGTATGATTATAAACAGGAACTGTGATTTGGTATAACCATGATCTTTGATGTTTCAGGTAAAGACAGGTGATGAAAATATTCTTCGTCCTGGGTGCGAAGAAAAATTTATAGTCACAATTATGATTATGAGTTATTCATATGATTGTGGAAAGGAACTGTTGAGTGATGTTACATGGATAAAACATTGTTGATGGATTTTTAACATGGAGAAGATAATAGACTTTATAGTCTATTTGACTCTTCTAATGGATTGCATGTTCCGCTGCAACTATGGTTGAAATTTTTATCATTTACCATATGTTCTAAATCTCTGATTTATTGTTGATGAAGGCTATTGATAATTTAATTATCTTTAGTCATGATATTCTTTACTGAGCTAGTTGTGCTCACCCTTTTGCTTCACAATTCCTTTCAGGTAATAAGAGTGTAGCTGGGTCGAGCGAGGGTAACGGGGAAATAGAACGGTGGTCTCTAGCTGTGGATGTTCTCCCGAAGCAGTATAGAAAAGTTCATTTAGTAGTTATATTTGGTGAATCCAATAGGGTAAGGTGTACCCAACGTTGGAAGGGTGGTTTGCCACTATCATACAAGATGTCTAACGACATACAACCTCGTGTCATCATAAGACATGGATGTGCTCATCCACTTGCTGAGTATATATACGAGCACTACCTATATAATCTTGGTATTTGTTTAAAGTATAATTCTCAATTAGAGACAGTAGAGATAATGATATGTCAAGAGAAGACTCACCATTGGGAAGAATATGATAGTAATCTTCTCGTTTTTCTTTGGGGTCTATTGGGTCAACCAAGGATAATTCTGTGGCCATATGATATCTATCATAACCTAGATGCGTGGCCTCCCATGTACGAAGGTTTCCTTGAGCACTTCCCAAAGATTCTAATTTCTAAAACAGTTTTTGACTATACCTTTATGTAAGGTGTCTTTGTGAGGTGCTGATACATGATGGTGTCCAATGTCACATTTGGTATATATTTGTATCCAAACTCACAGCATATGTGTTGTTGTATTTTGCACGACAATTATTGTAATAACGTGGTAGTTGTGTTCTGTACCATGTATTTGACGACTCAGAATGGGTTGGA
Source organism: Panax notoginseng (assembly GCA_016801055.1). Lineage (NCBI taxonomy): Eukaryota > Viridiplantae > Streptophyta > Magnoliopsida > Apiales > Araliaceae > Panax > Panax notoginseng. The sequence continues at coordinate 9,476,843 of CM029013.1, forward strand.
TGGAATGGACCTGTTTTGGGGTCGTCACAGGTGGTATCAGAGCTTAGGGATATGATCTTTGGCGGAGATCGGGGAATATAACTAGGAGGGGAGAGATGAGTAAATCCTTCGCTAGTGTGTCCTACCTAAGCTTATTTGTTGGTCAGTCATAATATCGAGATATTATGTGATATGTTAATTTGTTAAATTAACCCTTGTTTTGAAGCTGTATTCTAGAAAGATATCTGAAATACAGGAGATGAGCAATGGAGAAATCATGATGATAAGGAAGATGGAATCTGAAATGAAAGCAAGGTATTCTCAACTCTTTGAAATACCAGGTACGTAAATTTCGGGGACGAAATTTCATAAGGAGGGGAGATTGTAAGACCCCGAATTTTATGAAATAAAAGTATTCAATTTTTCTATTCAGTAAATGGTTAAATTGATAAAATTTTAAAGTTATGGGTGAAATATGAAATTTTTTTTTTCAAAATAAGCAAGTGGTTATAAAATAATTATTGTTGTCGGGGAATATTCGTTTGGTCGTGGAATATTCTTTCTGTCGGAGAATATTCGTACGACGGCGCAGCTATTTGTGGGCCCCATAACGAATAACTGTCGGGTGAAGGAAAACGACAAATTTGAGTTTTTACAAATAACGGCGTAGTTGTTACCGTTAACACTGTTGGAATACCCGGTGGTTAAAATACAGTAATACGCGTTATTGCACAGTAGCACACGGTATTGCATAGTATTTTTGAAATTATTGATTCTTACGTAAGAAGGCACTACTCAATAATTGTTACAGTAATTACTGTTCAATATTTTATTTTATTGATTCAATAATTGTTGCGTTGATATTTTATATTATTGTTGTTTCAATAATTGTTGCTGCACAGTATTTTCTATTATCAGATCAATAATTCATATTATTTGAATAATATTATTAGATAACATTATTGGCAATGTCTAGAAAGTTCTGTCTAAGGAGAGGTTTGGTCATCTAATTGCGCGCTAGTAAGGAGAAATCCTTATTGGAAAGCCCCCTCTTTCCTGGGAACGGCCTGGTTGTCATAAATGTGATTCTGTAATATTATTTGTGAATAATTAATTATTGATTCATATGATAAGGAAATATTTATTTTATGTGGATATAAATGAGGGATATATTTTTGTGGTTAAAAATAAAGGAGTTAATGTTGAGGTGTTTTATCTGTATTTTTGTCGAAATGGAGGTATTGAAAATCAAATTAGGGTTTTTGAGATATATTGCGAGGGTTATAATTTTTAATCCGACCGTTGGATCGTGGTAATTTTTGGATATGTTATACATATATAAGTTGAGTATATGCCCACAAATTTTGAACCGTTAAAAATGAACGTATGATTTATTATGAATTTTACGAGATGACTGGTTCAGAAATTGTTGAATTTTCGGAGTTTATCATTTTGGTGGAAAATTCTAGAATTGGTGGGCCCCACTTGTGGTTGGTGAAGAAATGTGCTGAATTATATTTCAAATGTGGTGGGTGGGAATAGTAGCAGGTAAAGCCATCAGGTTGCAGGTCAAACCTACCAAAATTTTCCTATAAATAGAGGGCTAAGTTAGAATTGAAAATCACACCAGAAACATAAGCTTTCTCTCTTTCTCTCTCTATATTATGAAGCATATTTTGTGAGTATTTAGATACTTTGAGAGTTGCTATTCAGTGCAAGTTTCCTTCGGCTTTACATTCCGGTCAGAAGTACTGCTGTTTTGAGGTAAGGGATAGTAAGGGATATTAAGGGATTTTAAGGGTTGTTATGATTTTCAGTTTCGTAATTTTTCTGATCTTCAAAAATTCTGGAAAAATTTGAAATGATATTTTGATGAGTTTTCTTGATTGTGTCCAAAAATGGTGATTTTTGGATGTATAGATTGAGAGTTATGAATTTTATGAGAAAAGACTATTTTAAAAGTAACCGCTTATAATTCCTTGTGGTTAACTCCAAAATTGATGAAATTTTTATTGGGAGTACATGTATATGATAGAAGTATACTCTGTAAATTTCAGAATTTTTAGACAAAAGTACAATTTTTGATAAATGTCTAAATATTCGGCTATTTTGGCCATATGAAAAATAGTAAATGACTTTTAAAAATTCTGAGAAAAATATATGTTCACTATGGGACTATATTATGCTAAATCTCAGAAAAGAAATATTTTTGGAACTGATTTGGTATTTTTCATAAAAATAGTCTAGTTATGAGTAAATGAATTAAATATGTTTTGTGAAGAAAGAAAATTGAAAAATAGGATTTTATGGCTTGAGAATCCTATATGAGGTATATGCAGATTTTTGATGAGGGTTTTGGTTATTGATGATGAAATTGTAAGAGTTGGCATTTTATGATGATTAAATGCATTAATTAGTAAAGTGTAAACAATTAAAATAAATTGTTTATAAATTTAAGTAATGTTATTCTTTCAATATCATTATACCGAAATATTGGTATGAATTTTATTGTAGAATTTTTATCTTTTGTGTCGGGATTACTATTCATGAGTTACTATTCACGATTTACTATTCATGAGTTACGAATATTACTCTTGAGATTAAATCTATATGTTGATTATATTGATTTTATTATCATATATAACATTTTTATAACCCTGATGTTGAATTTCTCTTTCACTGGAGTGTAAAGATGGGTAGATTATTGGTATGATCATGACTAGGGTTCTCTTTGGCCTGTAGTGCAAAGTTGAATTGTGACTGGTATGATCATGACCATTGAATTTACAATTGAATATATTTAGCTTAAGTGTAAAGATGAATTGATTAACATGGTTATAATTATGGTGTATATAAATTCTGAAATGATTATATATTTCTTTGAGATATGAATATATTTGGCCTGTAGTGCAAATATGAATTGTTGACGAATATCTTTGGCATGTAGTGCAAAGATGGCATGTTGATGAATATCTTTGGCCTGTAGTGCAAAGATGAACTGTTGTTGAATATCTTTGGCCCGTAGTGCAAAGATGGTTTGTTGATGAATATCTTTGGCCCGTAGTGCAAAGATGGATTTGTTAGTATGATTATAAACAGGAACTGTGATTTGGTATAACCATGATCTTTGATGTTTCAGGTAAAGACAGGTGATGAAAATATTCTTCGTCCTGGGTGCGAAGAAAAATTTATAGTCACAATTATGATTATGAGTTATTCATATGATTGTGGAAAGGAACTGTTGAGTGAGGTTACATGGATAAAACATTGTTGATGGATTTTTAACATGGAGAAGATAATAGACTTTATAGTCTATTTGACTCTTCTAATGGATTGCATGTTCCGCTGCAACTATGGTTGAAATTTTTATCATTTACCATATGTTCTAAATCTCTGATTTATTGTTGATGAAGGCTATTGATAATTTAATTATCTTTAGTCATGATATTCTTTACTGAGCTAGTTGTGCTCACCCTTTTGCTTCACAATTCCTTTCAGGTAATAAGAGTGTAGCTGGGTCGAGCGAGGGTAACGGGGAAATAGAACGGTGGTCTCTAGCTGTGGATGTTCTCCCGAAGCAGTATAGAAAAGTTCATTTAGTAGTTATATTTGGTGAATCCAATAGGGTAAGGTGTACCCAACGTTGGAAGGGTGGTTTGCCACTATCATACAAGATGTCTAACGACATACAACCTCGTGTCATCATAAGACATGGATGTGCTCATCCACTTGCTGAGTATATATACGAGCACTACCTATATAATCTTGGTATTTGTTTAAAGTATAATTTTCAATTAGAGACAGTAGAGATAATGATATGTCAAGAGAAGACTCACCATTGGGAAGAATATGATAGTAATCTTCTCGTTTTTCTTTGGGGTCTATTGGGTCAACCAAGGATAATTCTGTGGCCATATGATATCTATCATAACCTAGATGCGTGGCCTCCCATGTACGAAGGTTTCCTTGAGCACTTCCCAAAGATTCTAATTTCTAAAACAGTTTTTGACTATACCTTTATGTAAGGTGTCTTTGTGAGGTGCTGATACATGATGGTGTCCAATGTCACATTTGGTATATATTTGTATCCAAACTCACAACATATGTGTTGTTGTATTTTGCACGACAATTATTGTAATAACGTTGTAGTTGTGTTCTGTACCATGTATTTGACGACTCAGAATGGGTTGGATGGAATGGACCTGTTTTGGGGTCGTCACATCTTTGGCCTGTAGTGCAAAGATGACCTGTTGATGAATATCTTTGGCCCGTAGTGCAAAGATGGTTTGTTGATGAATATCTTTGGCCGTAGTGCGAAGATGGAATTATTAGCATGATTATGAACAGGAACGTGATTTGATATAACCATGATTTTTGATGTTTCAGGTAAAGACAGGTTATGAAAATATTCTTCGTCCTGGGTGCGAATAAAAATTTAGAATCACAATTATGATTACGAGTTATTCATATGATTGTGAAAAGGAACTGTTGAGTGATGTTACAGGGATAAAACATTGTTGGTGGATTTTTAACATGGAGAAGATAATAGACTTTATAGTCTATTTGACTCTTCTAATGGATTGCTCGTTCCGCTGCAACTATGGTTGAAATTTTTATCATCTACCATATGCTCTAAATCTCTGATTTATTACTGATGAAGACTATTGATAATTTATTTATCTTTAGTCATGATATTCTTTACTGGGCTAGTTGTGCTCACCCTTTTGTTTCACAATTCCTTTCAGGTAATAAGAGTGTAGCTGGGTCGAGCGGGGGTAACAAGGGAATAGATCGGTGGTCATCATTTAGTAGTTATATTTGGTGAAGAAAATAGGGTGAGGCGAACCTAACGTTGGAAGGGTGTTTTGTCACTATCATACAAGATGTCTAATGACATACAACCTCGTGTCATCATAAGACAGGGTTGTGCTCATCCACTTGCTGAGTATCTTTACGAGCACTACCTATATAATCTTGGTGTTTGTTTGAAGTATAATTTTCAATTAGAGACAGTGGAGATAATGATATGTCAAGAGAAGACTCACCATTGGAAATAATATGATAGTAAACTTCTCATTTTTCTTTGGGGTCTTTTGGGTCAACCAAGGATAATTCTGTTGCCATATGATATCTATCATAACCTAGATGCATGGCCTCCCATGTACGAAGGTTTCCTTGAGCACTTCCCAAAGATTCTAATTTTTAAAACAGTTTTTGACTATACCTTTATGTAAGGTATCATTGTGAGGTGATGTCCACGATTGGGACATGAGTCACATTTGGTATATATTTGTATCCAAAATCACAGCATATGTGTTGTTATATTTTGCACGACAATTGTTGTAATAAAGTTGTAGTTATTTTCTGTACCATGTATTTGGCGACTCAGAATAGGTTGGATGGAATGAACCTGTTTTGGGGTTGTCACAGTCATATCCGATATTTCGGTCAGAAATACTGTATTTTGAGGTAAGGGATGTTATTTTGTTGTAAATGATATTATTTTTTTTAATATCATTATGTCGAAATATTGGTCTGAACTTTTTATCAAATTTAAAACTTTTTGTGTCGGGGTTACTATTCACGTATACGGCATTATTCATGAATACGGCACTATTCACCGAAAAATAAAATTTTCTCTTCTTTGTCCCAGATGTCCATTATGGTTACTATCTTTGATTGTATCCATGTTTTGATCGTCATTTTTGAATTTTTCTCCATTATATTTTATTATGGAGTATTTTTAAACTTGAATTATCTAAAGTACGAATATCTAAACTTTGTCCTTTTATCGTACTGGATTCGTTCTCTAAAATATTTTTCATCATCCTCAGTCCTTAATGGTGATACTTGATGAATATCTTTGGCCTGTAGTGCAAAGATGAATGATTACCTGATGAATATCTTTGGCCCGTAGTGCAAAGATGAACATGTGTTGAGATGAACATGACCAACTGGTGATACAATTGAATATCTTTGGCCCGTAGTGCAAAGATGAATATTTGATTCAAGATGTATATTGATTGATATTACAGGGATAAAATATTGATGATGGACTTTTAAATTCATAGATGATAGTAGATTTCATTCTCTACTTAACTCTTCTAATGAATTATTATTTTCGCTGCAGTTGTTGATCTAAAACTTGTTGTCTATTATATTCTATCAGATTTTTTCATGTTGAAGACTAATGATAATTTATTGTATATTATCTTAGTCAGAATATTATTTATTGGGCTAGTTGAGCTCACCCTTTTCCTTTTTGTTCCATTTTTCTTCTCAGGAGGTGAGAATATAGCAGGAACTAGCCGGGGTATGGAGTGATGGTTCTAAAAAGTTATTTTAGCAATCCTAACTATTTTTAAAAAATAGTATATCAATAATTGTAATGAGGACTCATTTTGAGTTTTAATACTGTCTATTAGACAATATTTGTATTTAAACTCATAGTTTATGTGTTTTCGTATTTTGCACGACAATTGTAGTAATGAAGTTGTATTTATTTCTGTACCATGTATTTGACGACTCAGTATGGGTGATGTATACCTATTTTGAGGGCGTCATACATATCTTAATCGTCGGAAGAAGATCCTCAGGCGAAATGCTCTCTATGATCTCCGTCGAGAAATTCTCACGCTGGAGAAACCCTTGGCACGGTTTGGATTCTCGAACCGGGTCGGTGAGACCAGGTGTTTCAGGGCTGGGGAGGGTCGCAAGGGGCTGGAGCTCGCCGGAGATGTCACTGCTACAAGCTGAAAAATCGTTGAAAGCTTGAGAGAACTCGAGGAACTTCTCGGATTCTTCTAGGCCGGAAGAAACAGACGATTTATTGGCGAATTCACCTAGTCGAAGGTCGATAAATGAATTAGTAAGATTCTCGGAGACATAAGTGGATGGCAGCGAACCGGGGAGGGAGGAGAAGCTCTGGTCGGACTGGTAGAGGTTGGACCGGATGGTGCGCATGGACTGGTCGAGCGGGCGATAGATTTTGGAGGAGGACGACACTGGAGTGTAGTAATAGGGTTGGTTTGAGGAGAAACTGATTGGTCTTACTCATTACATCAACAATTGCACGTGTATTTTTTTAAAGTCACGTAAAAAATTTGATCTAATTTTTTAGTGTCTGTGAGCAAAATTTGACGGAATGACTTGATTTTAAATTTTTAATAAGTACAGTGAGCCAATTGAATTTATTTAAAGTACAGTGATTAATTGCTTAAAACACGACGACCATAATGGGTAAATGTGCTTTTTCCCACAAACATTTACTTTTCAAAATTATAGATTTTTTTTTCCTTTTAAGTCAACTTGAAAAATTTAAATTTTATAGGAACTTATAAAAATCAAAAACGATAATACAATAAATAATGTTTCCTCTATTTTAAAATATAAAATTATTATTAATTTTTAAAATTAAATTTAAGATATTTTTTAACTCTAAGATCTTATTTATTTTTTAATTTTTTTTAATACATACCGTAATATTTAACGACATAAATATTATATTAATAATATAATTATTTTTAATAAATTTTATTATATTATTAATAATTTGAAATAAATTTTATTTTGTTGTTAAATGCATGCGAGGGTAGCTCATTATATTTTATTCATTATAACAGTTAGAAAACTTGAGATCATTACAAAAGCTTGTTCAAACAATTTGAAACTTAAACTAGAAAATCTGCCGCCAATCCAACCTTTCTCTCACCTCTCTCTGGTTGTCCATGGAAAATCTGAGCAACACGCACGTCAAGCTCCTAGCTTTTGACTTCCTCTCTCTCACTCCAATCCCTTCTGATCCCACCACTTTCTCTCGCAGAGGCACGCACACGCCCATCTCACGCGCCGAAACTGTGGGCATCATCACCACCAGAGACCTCAAACCCAACAAATTCCTTAGATTCACCATCGACGACGGCACCGGCTGCATCCCATGTGTCCTCTGGCTTAACCACCTTACTTCCCCCTATTTCTCGCGCCGTAACCCATCAGATGTTCGATTAATTGCCGAGGTGGCAGCCGGTTTTGCCTCCCTCATCCAGCTCGGCGTTGTTGCTCGAGTCCGCGGCCGGATCACCGGATACAGAGGTATGGTCCAAATTACGGTTACTGATGTTGTTATTGAGAGAGACCCTAATGTAGAGATACTACATTGGTTGCAGTGTATTAAGTTGGCTCGTAAATGCTATGATGTTGTACCTTGCCGTAAATAACAAAGCAAATTCTTGTTTGGTAATAGATAAATTAAGCTAATTCTGATTCTTACGTACAAACAGTGTGTTTTCTTTGATGTTGTTTATTTTCTTTTGGTATGTGCATTGATGCTCTGCGGTAATGTTAAGGTGGTTTCTTTTGGCATTAAAAGATTTATATCTTTATTAATTCGGGCAATCATGATTTATTCCAGGGAGTAGAAAGTAGAATGAGCAATGAATTAAGACCTTTTTATTATTATTTTTAAAAAAATGTAATTAATACCTAAAAAGAATGGGTTTTAATACTTTTACGGGGTATAGTAGTGGGTTATATAACATTGGGTGTAGAAATGGGATGATATTGGTACCTCTTTTGGGTGTTATGCTATCCTTGGACCATGATGGGCTCTTGTTTGATAACTGTAAAAATTCCAGTATTGCATTATAGTCTGTATTAAATTCGGTTTTGAAAAAGGATTAGTAGGCATGTAAGGATTAAAACCCAATTCCCAATTAGTCATCTCGAAACAAACATAGCCAACCAATGACCAATGTCGACCCTTTCTTGTTTTAAGATGATGGGTGGGTAACTTTTTCACTTTGTGCTGTCTACAGGAGACATCTCCTAATCTCTAGTTCCTTTTTTTTGTGTGTGGTGCTATTAGGAAGAGAAGAAGCATATACATTAAATGCAGAGTTTAGAATGGGAAAATGGAATTGCTGGGGATAAGGGAAGAAATTAAATAATATCCAGTAATTTCATATACTAACAAAAACAGCATTTGGTGACTAGGCATTATGTGTTTAATAACAGGCTAGCACTCTGCGGAAATAATCGAACTTTATTTTGTGCATAAACGTGTCATATTGAGAACCAATAGATTGGTGTTGGTTATGTATCGTATCTATCCCTCTTGTGTTCTGTATTTCTTTTGGGATTAAGCAAAAATGTATATTAGTGATTAAGTTAGAATGCCAATAGATGTAAAACAGTTTAAACTTAATGGGATGTTAAAACTTCAAACTTAGTCATTATGATTAAACTTCAATAACGCAGCTGCTTGAATCTTCCTATTACCAAACTCTTGAATTGAATCATATAAAAACAACGACCCAAGAATCTATACTATTATGGTTAAACATATGAAATGACAAATTGTTGTTTTTTACTTGTTATAGAAACCACTACCTTGATTGAGCTCGAATCTCTTGTTGTGGTAGTAAATATTACGAGCCACTCTGTGAGAAGTCTTCTGATTTATGATTGGTGGGGCATTTGAAGAATGTTGCTCCATGTGGGTTTTATAATCAGATAATTGCTGTCAATATGCCAAACCTTCCAACTTGATAGATTGAATACAAGAGTACTGTTCGGTATGATCTAAAAGTCTAAAAGACATGAGAGTACTGTTCTCTATCATTTCAAATTCGTCCTTATTGATAGCTTGAACATATACATCTTGCTGTTAATTTTTGTCTTGATCAAAGTTGACCCCACACATTTTTACTCTTCCATGAAGTTCTGGAATCCCTATATTGATTTTACTCTTTTTTTCTTCTCATTTATGAATTTTAATTTCGACAAAAATGGCTGAGGATATATTTGAATGCATCAAAGGTATGCTACACTTTTATGAATATCTCACTGACAATTTAGCAACAAAAAAAAAAACTATATCTCACGACCATCAGAATGTAAGCCGATCAATGTATGACCAAGTTCAATTTGACCTTATGATCATCTTTTCTAATTAATTTACTGATATTTGGATTAATGCCTATACAAGATATTCAACAACAACTTTTTTTTTTATAAAAAAAATAGCTTGACAAGTTCAAAATATGAAGAAGAGAAATGCACTTGCACATACAGTTGCATGTTTTCCTACTTTGTTCCTTTCTTCTTCCTGTGTTGGACGTGCTAGGAAAATATAATTGAATGTAATGGTGTATTACTTTCTTGTTCTTCTTCATTTTGTCGGCGTTGGTTTTGCTGTGGCGTCTTGCATTTTGGGATGTCCTTTGGATACAAACTAACTCGATGCAAGCGATCAGGCCATGAATGAACTAGTATATTACTCATTTGGGTGTCCATTTTAATATCAGAGCAACAAGAAATCTTGAATTTCTATTAGGGATTTGAGTAGAGCCAAATTTAGCAAATGATAAGATTTTCTCCCCCTTTTTAGAAACAAAAGCAGCACTGAAATGTTTAAACTTGAGGGATGGATTATTAATGTTAATGGTAGATAAAGAAGAGAGGGACAAAGTGTTTCATGAATTTACTCTGCTGTTTGCTTGTGCTGGAGTGGAGTATAAATATTTTCAAAGTTACAAATAAAACTGTTTGTTTTTTGTAGGATTATTTGACCTGAAACGTAGGTTTGGTAAAATTGGCAACCTAGGTGAAAAGCTTCACATCAATTTAATCAAAGTCTATTCATGTATTTATTCCAATTTCCTCAAGTATAGTATACCTATACCTACACTTTCAATTGGTCACTGGCAGGCACATCATTCTGTTCCCCCTCCCATCCGTCTGAAATAATATAACTTTTCCTCTTAATTTATAATGTTATGCTTCCCTAAATTTATACTTTATATTTCAATGTTTCTGAAGTTACTTCCAACCATCCTAGTCTTACAAAACAGGGTACGGTATACCAACAACAAAATAAAATAATAATAATAATAATAATAGTAATAATATAATGGGACCCAAATTTCTTAAAAGCTTAAACCTTGTCTTGAATATAAAAAAACTTTCATTTAATTGGTTTGGTCCGTACTCTGCTAATTTTAACCGTTTGGGCCTAAATAATTTGCAAAAACATATAAATTTCAATTGTGATGCAAATTTATTTTAATTTTTAAAACAAAAATTTTAATTTTTATAGCTAGTAATATTTTTTTAATAGTTTATAATATTAACTAATTAATTAATCAAAATTAAATAAATTAACAACAAATTTAAAGTTGAAGTAGCTAGTCAAAACCCAGAGGTGGTTTGAGACGAGAAAGAAAGGTCATTCCAAAAACAAAAGCCCAGACCACACCGGAAAAACAAATAAAATACAGAACGGAAGGGAAGGGAAGGGAAGGTTATGTTTGGTTGGTTTAAGGATGCAGGCAGGTAAAAGGTATTTTAAAGCTGAAAAGCAAAAGAATAAATTGAAATCCCTCCATGACAAGATACTTTAAGTTTCTGTCAAAGATCATCCCTAGGCCTAGCTCCTTTGATTTAGTTGTCCAAATTATCTGGTTTTTAGTACAAAGGAGACGGTAATCACAACTCTATCAAGCACATGATCTTAATTAAGCAACATGAGTTTATAGGTTGAAAATTTAGTCCATGCAAAACTGGTTTCATTTTTGACAAACTGGTCTGTACTGTAGGAACCCAAACTATGTTTCTTTGTGCCTGTAGTAATATATTACTAGTATATGTTACTACTATTAATGCTATATTAATTCTATAACATAACCGTTCTTGATGAAACACAAAATACATGGCAAAATACTTCTAACGTTTGTCTTATTTTATAGTATGTACAAATCTTATATTTATACTATACACAAAGGCAGGCAGCCAGGGGGAAGAACCGAAGAAGATGAGTATCATGTTGCAATTAGTATTAGACAAATAAATGCTAATATCATAATCATATGGTCAAACATAATAACTTGTCATAACTTTTTGAGTAATTTTGTGACGGTCTGATTCAACTAGTACTTTTAAGACTACAAATCCAGTCTTATACAAGATTCTAATTGTTACATATAAGATCAAAACGTTGATTCTTCAATCCATACAACGTGACGATTTTTTGTGATGTGTTAAAAAGAAATGATAATAAAAGAGCCCCATAAGTGAATAGAGGGAGGGCCGGGTAGCAACGTTCCACGAGGAACAAGTAGTGATGTTAAGAGAGTGTGTGAGAGTGGAATCATAAATTCATTCATGATATTATTATTATTGAATCCAAGTATATGGTGTAGATCCCATTTTCATGACATAGGTGTATCAAAACAAAATGGTATCTTAATTAGAAAGTGAAAGATTTCTCTGATTGTATTAATTGTTTGTACCTTCTTTGATAATCATTTTTAACCATTAGCCCCACTCTGATCCTCTTTATAATTTGATACTTCATCGATCTTATTATAAACATTCCCTTTTTCATTTTATAATAAACATGCAAACACCATAAAAGACTAGTGTTATTATACCTGCAAACTAGATCAACTAGAAAGCAAACTTCAAAAGCCTTACTTTGATATGGCCAAATCTCATCTTCCCTCCCTTGCACATACAATATTCTCCTCCACAAGGCTGGTTAAAATCAATACGGATGTGACAAATCTGCAAAGTTGCTCCTGCATTTGTACGTAGGAATCAAAAGTCCGAAACATCATCAAAGTTTGGGCCTCGACTTAATTGGAAATGTGTGCTAGGATATCATAACATCATTTACATTTGAGAACTAACATTACTTAATGTTTATTATTATGTGTATGATTATCTCTTGTTATATTTGATTTGTTATAAATATTAAAGAAGTTAGAAAGAAAAAAAAAACTCATTCGAATTTAATTATATTCTTAGGTTTACTTTGCAATGTAGTTTTTGATGGGAGTATCGAATAAAATGAATATTGTGAATCACTTTATGTTCACAACCACCTAATCAAGATTATTATAAGTGTGTGAAATTATACTAATTCATTTGATGGCTTTAATTAACAAAGTGAAAGCTAAGCTAAGATCAATTAAAGAGTTTTTTCCTAGCTTGGACATGCATGGACAGCCTCTAGTTGGGACCCCAAATGACTATAAACTAGTGGAAGCTTCACTAGGGAAGTGGTCTATTCCCATTTGGGAGATGAGGAGAAGTATTGCTTCTTGCAATAATAGTTGTTTAATGCTTAAACATATAAACAAATGCTACCACTTGATTCCAAAGAACCTTGGTACCATGTTAACACTCGGTTAGGGTAACCCAACACGGTCTCCCACATGTAGCATGTGTATTTAAGATTAGTCAAATAAAATTCCGCACCTTGCGACCTTAATCCAAGAAGTTACTTTGGTCTACCTACTGTACATAAAAGTATTTGAATTACAGTTTGTGGCTCAAAACCCTAAGAAATCGCGTGGGTTGTGGGTCTAGTCTAGTTTGGTTTAGGTGACCTATATAAATGGGCTTACAAGATCCTACAATTTGAGAACACTCTTCAAGCACAGAAAACAAAATTTGTAGATGTTGGGACATGCTACTCATAACTTAGAAACTATTGAAAAGGCTACTGCGGAGCGACGCACTAACTCATTAGGGTTGAACCAAAGGTTGGGGGTGTGGGGGGCGGAGCCTTCGCGGTACAGTACGGAGTTTCTGCAAGACCGACGCGAGACGCGCCATGACAAGTTTGTGTAGCGCGGGCCGCACGAAGATAACTGAACTTCTGGAGCTGGAACACGAGGCGCGCCGCTGGCAATCTAAAAGCGGCGCAGGCCGCGCCGGACGTCGAACATCAGTTTTTTGATTTGATTAGAAAAGGACATTATGGGGTATTAAGGCTATAATGTGAATTAGGGTTGGAATATGAATAGTAGTTATAATTTATAAATACTATCTATTGTAAAACTCTATAATGACACTCAATCAATCTGAATAAGAAAAAAAAACGCCGCTCCCGTGGACTATCAAAATTGGAGAATCACGTAAATTTCTGTGTTAATTCTTTATTGTCATGTGCGTGTTATCTAATTCTAAGAGTAAATCTAACACAAAAACCCTTCAACTTGGGACCATTGCCTTGGCTCCCATCCCATAGACACAAGCCTAGGTTTGAGCCAAAAAGAATATCAAATTGTTTGATTTTTTTCAGTTACAAAAGGAGGTATTAAGGAGATACAGTAGCACAAAAGTAAAATTTTACTCCAAATATTCTTCAAATCTCCTTGGACCCAAAATCTACATTGAAGACTCGGCCATTCCTCATACAAAATTTTATCCCAAGTATTGAAACCCTAGAAAGGTAGACATGTTTCGCACCCCAATACAATACCCACACAAAAATTCCCTAAACATGCATATTAAATAGATTCATTGACATATGTCAGTTTCTTGGCACCAACAATGAACTAAACTCAAAAAATTGTACTTTAGCTCTTATCTTTTATTCATATTTCATTTCTCATGTTCACTAGTATTTTTTATTTAATGATTTGGAAAATTAGAGAAACGGATAAAAACATGATACAAAAACTCTAATTTTCTTCTCTCTTTATTTTGTCTTCTTTTAACTGCTTTTTCCACTCTTATTTTGCTGACCGCGGTTAGAGGTTTAATGGGGGAGGAGAGACTAGAGTGCCAGATTTAGAGAGTAAAATGGGGGTGGACCGGGCAAGTTAAAAATGTTGATAGGTGACCGAAGACCCATAATACCCATTGCCACTCTCTCCTCAAGCTTTGGGTCATTCTTGGATTTTGGGGTAGAAAGAAAGAAAGAGCTTCTCCCCCCTCCCCTCCCCTCCCCTGCACTTTATTCTCTTCAAATTCGATACTTTGCCGTTCTCATAACAAGGTTTTGAGGGGAGAAAACTCCTCCCTCTCTTCTTTCTCTCTCCTCTTGTCTCCTACATTGTCTTGTTCTACCGCCAGAATCTCAGGGTCTTACTTCCACGCATCACTGTTGTCCCTCTCTGTTTGAATTTCTTTGTTTCTTTCTTCTTTCTTGATTAGATGAAGACATGATAAATATGAGAGATAAAGAAAATGAACCCAAGTTGGGTTCTTTTGATTTGACTTGTGTTTGGATACTCATAAATCCAAAATGCTCAGATACTGGGATTTTCTTATTTTTCTCAACTGTTTCCTCTTTATAACCTGAGAGCAAACAGTGGACATTTCCTCTACTCCCTATTGCTCTTTGGGCAAGTATAAAGGCTCAAGCTTTTCTTTTTTCTAGGTTAATCTAATTGATGTAGCTCAACAATTTTAAAGAAAGACCTATTTCATATTTCTTCATTCAAACAATATTCAGAGCCAAACCCGTAAGTTTCAATTGGTTTTTGAAGGTTTTACATCTCTACTCCTGTAGAATTAGTGGTTTTTATGTATGAAGTTGTGGAACAATGAGAGATGTGAATTCCAAGAAAAGCAAGGTTTGTTTGAGAAAATGCCAAAACTTATGTCACCTTTCTTTTTTTCTTTTTTTGCGGTTTTGTGTACATTGATTGCTGACTTTGTATTGTTGCTGAAGCTTTCATGGCCTAACACACTGGTTAAGAAATGGTTCAATATCAAGACTAAAACTGAAGACTTTCATGCTGACGAAGATTTTGTTTATGAAGGTGATTGCTTGATCCTCTTCCATTAATTTTATGCATTTATGATTATAATTTGATTTGGGGTTGTGAATTTGCGATCTTATTTCTTAGTTCTGTATCAAGAAAAATATGGGATGCTATCTGGAAACATCTTTTGACATCAATCACTGTTTCTTCTGTACTAAAAACATTTGGATTTTAATGGGTTCTGCCACTTCTATTTGAAGATTGAGAACTATTCTTTGTTTTCTTCTTCTGTTTGATATACAAGAATTTATTTTATTCTTTTGGGCTACACTAATTTTTCTTTTTTGAATATGTGGGATTGATGCAATACCAGTTGATCACAGCTTTAACACCTTTATGTTTCATCTTTTTCAGGTGGTGATGAAGAATGGAGGTACAATTTCTCAGAGAGGGAGGCATGCACCATCAAGAAAAGCAAAACAGGTTAACTGTCAGATAATCAGTATTTCTTTGGACCACAAACCCCACTAAATTAGACATAACCAGATTTAATTAAGGAGAAAGAAAGAAGAAAACTTCAGATAATCAGTATTTCTTTTTCTTTGTCTCTTGAATTTTTCAACCTCTTTCTAATTTTCTTATTCCTGTCTCTATTGTCCCCATTATTAGAGAGATCAAGCAAGAGGAACTCTGATCGTCTACGGCGAAGTAAGACTGAACTTGATGCTTCCCAAGTTATGGATGTGAATAACTATAGGTGTGTTCTATTCTTAAGTGGCCCATTGTTTGGATTGCGTCTTTGGAAGTGTTGGTTTTTATTAAATTTCTCTTTTCAATATGGATATAGGATCTTTGTAGCTACATGGAATGTTGCTGGGAAATCCCCACCAAGTAATTTGAATCTTGAAGATTGGCTACACACTTCACCTCCTGCTGACATTTATGTTCTTGGGTGAGTTTCTTTAATCAAAAGTGCAATCCTATATCTTTTTTTGACAATGTGCCTTGTGTAGTATTTGACAGAAACCTCCTTGATCCCTTCCACTTTTAGGTTTCAAGAAATAGTTCCTTTAAATGCTGGTAATGTCTTGGGCACTGAAGACAATGGCCCAGCAAAAAAATGGCTATCACTCATCCGAAAGACTTTGAATAGTCTTCCTGGCACAAGTGGTGGTTATCATACACCCTCACCAGTCCCTGATTCAATAGTGGAACTTAATGCAGATTTTGAGGGATCAACAAGACAAAAGGCCCCATCTTTCTTTCGTCGTCGTTCCTTCCAGTCACTAAGTCTTAGCATGAGGATGATGGATAATGACATGTCAATGCCACAACCTCAGCTTGACCGTCGTTTCAGTGTTTGTGATCGGGTTATAGTTGGGCAGAAACCAAGTGATTATTACTCAAATGTCCGATGGGGTGGTTCCTCTGATGAAGAAAGTGGAGATTCCCCGTGCACCACTCACTACTCTACATTGTCATACAGTGGGTCTATATCCATGGATGATGGAGATAGACAGCCAGGGAACTCGAGGTACTGCTTAGTTTCCAGTAAACAGATGGTTGGGATTTTCCTCACAGTATGGGTGAAGAATGTTCTAAGAGACGATGTTTGTAACTTGAAAGTGTCTTGTGTGGGCAGAGGGTTGATGGGTTATCTTGGAAACAAGGTACATTTTTGCTTTGTGGATACTTTAATAAATTTGAAACCAAACTTGTAAGCAATTTAGTAACATTGGCAACCTTATTCTATTGGATTTTCAGGGCTCAATTTCAATTAGCATGTCTTTACACCAAACAAGCTTCTGCTTCATCTGTAGTCATTTAACCTCTGGACAAAAGGAAGGGGATGAGGTGAGGAGAAACTCCGATGTCTTGGAAATTCTAAGAAAGACAAGGTTTCCACGAGTTCATGGCATGGGAGATGAGAAATCCCCTCAGACAATACTTGAGCATGAGTAAGGCCCTTATTTTTTAACTTGTGAATGCACTTTCACGCATCTGTCTGGTTTTATAGCACGGGATCGTAATTTTTCCAATTATTTTAGTGTTAGCAAAACATATTCTCTCGAATTTGATCTATATAGCCCAATTCTAAGTTTTGTTGCATTCGCGTAGTCGAATTATATGGCTTGGAGATTTAAATTATCGGATTGCCCTGACTTACCGTTCTGCAAAGGCTCTTGTTGAGATGCGCAACTGGAGTGTTTTGTTAGAAAATGACCAGGTAAATCATGCTAGTTACAACAAAGAATTTATATATAAATGTATGCCTATTTATATTACTTTTTGCTGTGTGTGTGGATATAATGTGTAGAAATTTTAGACTAATTTATAAACTGTACATTCTGAAAAATTGTAGCTTCGAATAGAGCAGAGGAGGGGACGTGTTTTTGAGGGATGGAATGAAGGGAGAATATACTTCCCTCCCACGTACAAATATTCAAATAATTCAGACAGATATGCAGGGGATGATATGCACCCAAAAGAGAAGCGACGAACACCAGCATGGTAATACTTTTTTTACAACATGCACTCAATAAGAAATAACCAAAATAAAAAGAAGAAATTTTCAACATATCTAAGGATAACTTGTAAGTGGAGGTCTTTATGAGATCTTATTATCATATGCAAAACTAATCTAGCCATTTTATTTTTGAAGGTGTGATCGAATATTATGGTACGGTAGAGGCCTGCATCAAATGTCTTATGTTCGTGGGGAGTCTCGTTTCTCAGATCATAGACCAGTTTATAGCATATTTTTGGCCGAGGTTGAGTCTATAAGCCGTAGCAGAGTCAAGAAAAGAATGAGTTGTTCCAGTTCCAGGATTGAGGTAGAGGAGTTATTACCATACTCAAATGGATATGGGGAATTGAATTTCTTCAGAAGAATGGATCAGTATTAATGTACGATTTTGTCAAGATAATAGAGATCATTCACAATCTCAGTCAATCTTCAGTTTCTGGACTCATTACAACAGAAATACAACAAGAACAGCTCAACAGGTAAGGTACTAATAATACCAAGGGAAGCAACAAGAATAGCTTCTTTGTTTGATTGCAGTTCCTTGTGATTTAAATAGAATTTCATGTGAAATGATGCAAGTTTTTTTTCATGGAATTTAAACAGGTTTCGTGCCATGCTAGAAGTTTAATTTCTTCTATCAATACAACCTAATGATAATGATTAATAACAAGTGGAATGCTTGCACACGCTTAATGTTGCTCTCAAGATATACATAATAAAACTTTTGGTGAAGGGTATATCTAATGAACTAATGTCAAGGCAGAGTTTTTTGCAGTTCAAATACCGACTTTTTAATTTCAGTGTCCATGTATAGCACATAGCACATGAGTGAAGGTTTTCTTCTGATAGATTATTTCTTGCTCTTAATCTTGTATGTTATTTTGTCCCCCTTTGCAGATTTGGAGAAGAAACTTTGCCTTGATGGTGATAGACTTGTGTTGGCCACATATCAGATAAGGTTGGCCCTTTGGTTTGTTTTCCTTTTGTTTCTTATTCAGCATAACTACTTCCAAAATTCAACCTTCTAATTCTTTTTCTTGGGGTTTTCTCAGAAATTACCAACTGTTGATAGCACAATTCTTTCATCGACAGTCTTACTTGGTAAATATGGAAAAAACTCGTCAAAGCAACCATTTGCACAACACTGGTTTGTTAGGTCTGTAATCAAAGCGACATTATCTCTTAATTCACTTGAAAAATGATATTTCGCTCAGTTACTTGTGTAAAATTAACTCTCTTTTTTCGTGGTGGTTTTTGCAGGTTGATTGGCATGGTGATACTACTGAGCAATATTATTTTTGCAGAAGTAGATGAAATGAGAATTTAGGAAACTGGTTTACATTGAAAGATGGTAAAAAAATAATAATAATCTTTTTTGGTTTTCCTTCTTGTATACGAGGAATAAAAAATGGAGATGTACTGCTTACAAGTTATAAAATCAAAAGTTGAGGATATGTCTAGTATGAATCTTCTTTTTTGTGTTGCTGTGAGAATTTTACTGAAAAGAAAAAGGCATTGCTGTTGATGTTCTTCCCAGTTACTCATTTTCCTTTGGCTATAATATCTAATACTATTAAAGCTGGATCTGTTCTGTAGTAAAGCACATATCACCTTGCACTTTCTTTTATGTATGCCTTGCCAGGTTCTTGTGATATAGGAATGTATATATAGAGAGAGAGAGAGACCTCCTATATCATTACATTACACGCTGTGCCCTTTAATCCCTCCTTTTGGATGTTGGGAATCTTAGTTAGGAAAATGAGTATAAAAAAATATAAATATATATATATATATATATATATATATATATATATAAAGAAAATTTAAAATAAAGTAATAGAAAATAAATAAATAAATAATAGTAATAATAATAAAGTTACTTTCTTACAATTCTTTCATTGGTACTCCTTCCGTTCCTAAAAGATTGTCGTTTTAGAAGAAAAAATTTATTCCAAAATGTTTGTCGTTTATAACTTTCGAGGAGAATAAATTATTTATTTTCTTATATTACCCCTAACTTCTCTCATTGTCTCAAGAAATTCTTTCCTTTGTATTAATAGTTTTCAACTTCCCATAAAGGGGTAGTGATGAAATTTCAAATAAATTTTACTACTATTTGGTAAATGATATTTTCTTAATGCATGTGCAAAAATCTTAAAGGACAATCAGAGCCGGTCCTGGGTTTTCTAAGGCCCGGGGCAAAAAAATTCAAGTGTGCCCCTTTATAAAAATTAAATAAATAAATAATAAATTACCAACTAATTATTTTTATTAAAATTATAAAAATTTACAAAAGATAAGAAAGAACACTTTAAAATGTCATCGAAACAAAGAATCATCACATGTACCTACAAAATAAAAATATCAATAAAATCGGTAAAACTAATTAAATACCCACAGTATTTGACAAGTTTTAATGATTACACCATTGAATTTTTAATTTTTCAAATTACCCCATTAAACTAATTAAAAATAATTATTTTAAATATTTTTAAAAATTATTATTATTTTCAGTAAAAAAATATTAGAAACTTTAAATTTTTTTTCCATAAAATGAGTAAAGTTTCATAAAATATAGATTTAAAAAAATTAAAATTTTATGAAACCTTACTGATTTAAAAAAAATCTTTTTTTTTCCTTTTGAAAATAAAGTTTATTTTTTTGAATCTATGTTTTATAAAATTTTACTCATTTTTTTAAAATATGAAGAATTTTCCAATTTTTTTCTTGAAAATAATATTTATTTATAAAAATTATTAATTTCTTTTTTGAAAAAATTGAATTTATTTATCTTTTATTATTTTTTTATTTTAATTTCTATTTTTAGTTTTTTTAAAAAAAATTCTAATATTAAGAATGGGTCATTCTGTTAAAAAATTAAGTAAACATTAATTTAATTTAAAATCATTTTAATTTTTTTAAATCTATATTTTATGAAACTCTACTCATTTTATGAAGAAAAAAAAGTTTCTAATATTTTTTACTTCAAATAATAATTATTTTTAATTAGTTTGATAGGGTAATTTAAAAAATTAAAAGTTCAATGGTGTAATCAGTAAAATGTGACGCCCCCAAAATTAGGTATACATCACCCATCTTGGGTCGTCAGATACATAGTACAGAATACAAATACAACTGATTAATACAATTGTCGTGTACAATACGACAAAACATAAACTGTGAGTTTGAATACAAATATTATCTTCTAGAGAGTATTCATACTCAAAAGGAGTCCTCATTACATTTATTAACACACCATTACATAGAATAGTGAGGACTACTAACTAATACTATCATTCGGACCATCACTCCGTACCCCGACTTGTCCCAGCTACGTTCTCATTTCCTGAAGAGAACAGTGAAAGAAAGAGTGAGCTCAACTAGCCCAGTAAGAAATATTATGACTAAGATAATGCAGAATAAATTATCATTAGCCTTCAACAATGTTAAACTGATAAAATATAATAGACATCAAGTTTAACTGTAGCGGAACAAGCAATCCATTAAAAGAGTCAAGTAGAAAATAAACTCTACTATCTTTTATGATTTAAAAAGTTTTTCAACACTGTAATCGCTGAGACTCAGCTTAATAAAATAATCCACATCATCGAATCACCCCTGCACTACGGCCAAGGATATTCGTGTATTCATTAATGGTCATGATCATGCCAACAACTGTCCATCAATGCACTACGGGCCAATGAGGACTTTTACCACATCATTTGCAACATTACGGTCATGATTATACCGAATAATCCCTGGTCATAATCATACCAAGTCCATCTATGCACTACATGCCACAGATGACTTTCAACATTTTATAAACATGAGGATGATGACAATGATCTAAGAATTCAATAAAACAAGTTCAAGAATTAATTTATCCAGGAATTAACAACGTCCAAATTGTCAACATGATACTGCATTGTGGAGTAAAATTCAAGAACGCTTAGAAGAATATTTTCTTGAAAAGATACTGGATGAAACGCAACTATCAAGGATATTCCACAAATTTCATGGAGTATAGAAGTCAAAACTTAACCAACTGAGTACAATAAAGAATGGAATAACAAAAGAAATCACCATGCATGCGATAGACCGCACAGACAGGTTATTCCAATAGAATAATAAATAATGGAACCAGGTCCGGCGTAAACGCACAGACAGGTTGTAAGACCAGAATTTTTATAAATAAAGATGAATTTTCTATAAATATCATTTTTGAATATTATGGAGTTAATTTGATATAATGTTATAGTTGTGGGTAATATTTATAAATTTTGCAAAGTAAGCAAGTTGTTATAAAATATTCGTTTGGTCGGAGAATATTCTTTTTGTCGGGGAATATTCGTACGACGGCACAATCATTGGTGGACCCCACAACGGAATTATTGTCGGATTGAGAAAACGACAGAATTATCTTTCTATAAAAATAACGGCTGAGGTGTTACCGTTAAAACCGTTAAAACTGTTGAACTACTCGGTAGTAAAAAGTACAGTAATACGCGTGGTTGCATAGTAGCACACGGTATTGATTATTGATGCTTACGTGAGAAGTCACTCAGCTATACTCAATTATTACTACAGTAATTGCTGCATCATATCTCTTAAATTATTGTCATAGTATCATCTGTATAATATGTTATATTATTAAATCAATAATTGAGACGTTGTGGTAAGTTTGGTTATTTTATGGGGGGCCATATGTCATCATCTAAGAGTCTCTTCGTCAATAGTATTTACCTTGGTCAATAGTAATTACCTTCGTCAATAGTATTTACCTTGGTCAATAGTAATTACCTTCGTCAATAGTATTTACCTTGGTCAATAGTAATTACCTTCGTCAATAGTATTTACCTTGGTCAATAGTAATTACTTTCGTCAATAGTAGTTGTCCCTTCTGTGACGCCCCCAAAATAGATCCATTCCATCCAACCTATTCTGAGTCGCCAAATACATGGTACAGAAAACAACTATAACTTTATTACAACAATTGTCGTGCAAAATACAACAACACATATGCTGTGAGTTTGGATACAAATATATACCAAATGTGACTCATGTTCCAACCGTGGACATCACCTCACAATGACACCTTACATAAAGGTATAGTCAAAAATTGTTTTAGAAATTAGAATCTTTGGGAAGTGCTCAAGGAAACCTTCGTACATGGGAGGCCATGCATCTAGGTTATGATAGATATCATATGGCCACAGAATTATCCTTGGTTTACCCAATAGACCCCAAAGAAAAACGAGAAGATTACTATCATATTCTTCCCAATGGTGAGTCTTCTCTTGACATATCATTATCTCTACTGTCTCTAATTGAGAATTATACTTTAAACAAACACCAAGATTATATAGGTAGTGCTCGTATATATACTCAGCAAGTGGATGAGCACATCTCTGTCTTATGATGACACGAGGTTGTATGTCGTTAGACATCTTGTATGATAGTGGCAAACCACCCTTCCAACGTTGGGTACACCTTACCCTATTGGATTCACCAAATATAACTACTAAATGAACTTTTCTATACTGCTTCGGGAGAACATCCACAGCTAGAGACCACCGTTCTATTTCCCCGTTACCCTCACTCGACCCAGCTACACTCTTATTACCTGAAAGGAATTGTGAAGCAAAAGGGTGAGCACAACTAGCTCAGTAAAGAATATCATGACTAAAGATAATTAAATTATCAATAGCCTTCATCAATAATAAATCAGAGATTTAGAATATATGGTAAATGATAAAAATTTCAACCATAGTTGCAGCGGAACGAGCAATCCATTAGAAGAGTCAAATAGACTATAAAGTCTATTATTTTCTCCATGTTAAAAATCCACCAACAATGTTTTATCCCTGTAACATCAATCAACAATTCTGGTCCACAATCATATGAATAACTCATAATCATAACTGTAGTTCTAAATTCCTCTTCTCATCTAGGACGAAGATAATTTTCATCACCTGAAACATCAAACATCATGGTTATACCAAATCACAGTTCCTGTTCATAATCATACTAATAACTTCATCTTTGCACTACGGGGCAAAGATATTCATCAACAAGTCATCTTTGCACTACAGGCCAAAGATATTCGTCAACAGTTTATCTTTGCATTACTGGCGAAAGATATTCAACAACAGGTCATCTTTGCACTACGGGCCAAAGATATTCATCAACAGACCATCTTTGCACTACAGGCCAAAGATATTCATCTACAATTCATCTTTGCACTACAGGCCAAAGATATTCCTCAACAATTCATATTTGCACTACATGCCAAATATATTAATACCTCAAAGAATATATAATCATTTAAGAATTTATATAAACAATAATTATAACCATGTTGATCATTTCACCTTTGTACTTAAGCTAAAGATATTCAATTATAAATTCAATGGTCATGATCATACCAGTCAACAATTCAACTTTGCACTACTGGCCAAAGAGAACCCATAGTCATAATCATACCAAAAATCTACCCATCTTTACACTCAAGTCAAAGAGAAATATCATCATTAGGGTTATAAAAATGTTATATATGATAATAAAATCAATATAATCAACATATAGATTTAATCTCAAGAGTAATATTCATAAATCAACTATAATTTGGTTAGAAAAAGAAACCAATTTTGTCGTGAATAGTAACTCGTGAATAGTAACTCGTGAATAGTAACCTCGACTCAAAAAGGTAGAAATTTCACAATAAAATCTATACCAATATTTCGGTATAATGATATTGAAAGAATAACATTTCTTAAGCTTATAAACAATTTATTTAAATTGTTTACACTTTACTAATTAATGCATTTAATCATCATAAAATGTAAACTCTTAAGATTTCATCATCAATAGCCAAAACTCTCATCAAAAATTTGCATATACCTCATATAGGATTCTCAAGCCATAAAATCCTATTTTCTAATTTTCTTACTTCACATAACATATTTAATTTATTTTCTCATAACTTGTCTATTTTCATGAAAAATACCAAATCAGTTCCAAAAATATTTCTTTTCTGGAATTTATCAGAATATAGTCCCATATTGAACATATATTTTTCTCAGAATTTTTAAAAGTCATTTACTATTTTTCATATGGTCAAAACAGCCGAATATTTAGACATTTATCAAAAATTGTACTTTTGTCCAAAAATTCTGAAATTAACAGAGTATACTTCCATCATATACATGTACTCCCAATAAAAATTTCATCAATTTTGGAGTTAACCACAAGAAATTATAAGCAGTTACTTTTAAAATAGTCTTTTCTCATAAAATTCATAACTCTCAATCTATACATCCAAAAATTACCATTTTTGGACACAATCAATAAAACTCATCAAAATATCATTTCAAATTTTTCCAGAATTTTTGAAGTTCAGAAAAATTACGAAACTGAAAAACATAACAACCCTTAAAATCCCTTACTATCCCTTACCTCAAAAGAGCAGTACTTCTGATCGGTATAAGGCTGAAGGAAACTTGCACTGATGAATAGAAACTCACAGAGTATCTAAATACTCACAAAATACACTCAATAATCTAGAGAGAGAAAGAGAGAAAACTTATGTTTCTGGTGTGATTTTCAATTCTAACTTAGCCCTCTATTTATAGGAAAATTTTGGTAGGTTTGACCTGCAACCTGATGGCTTTACCTGCTACTATTCCCACCCACCACATTTGAAATATAATTCAGTATATTTCTTCACCAACCACAAGTGGGGCCCACCAATTCTAGAATTTTCCACCAAAAATGATTTATAACCTGATTTCCGAATCAGCCACCTCTTAAAATTCATAACAAATCATACGTTCATTTTTAACGGTTCAAAATTTATGGACATATACTCAACTTATATATGTATAACATATCCAAAAATTACCACGATCCAACGGTCGGATTAAAAATTATAACCCCCGCAAAATATCTCAAAAACCCTGACTTTTAATACATCCATTCCGACAAAAATACTGATAAAAACCTCAACATTAACTCCTTCATTTTTAACCACAAAAATATATCCCTCATTTATATCCACATAATATAAATATTTCCTTATCATATGAATCAATAATTAATTATTCACAAATAATATTACAGAATCACATTTATGACAACCAGGCCGTTCCCAGGAAAGAGGGGGCTTTCCAATAAGAATTTCTCCTTACTGGCGCGCAATTAGATGACCAAACCTCTCCTTAGACAGAACTTTCTAGACATTGACAATAATGTTATCTAATAATATTATTCAAATAATATGAATTATTGATCTGATAAAGAAAAATACTGTGCAGCAACAATTATTGAAACAACAATAATATAAAATATCAACGCAACAATTATTGAATCAATAAAATAAAATATTGAACAGTAATTACTGTAATAATTATTGAGTAGTGCCTTCTTACGTAAGAATCAATAATTTCAAAAATACTATGCAATACCGTGTGCTACTGTGCAATAACGCGTATTACTGTATTTTAACCACCGGGTATTCCAACAGTGTTAACGGTAACAACTACGCCGTTATTTGTAAAAACTCAAATTTGT
Source organism: Panax notoginseng (assembly GCA_016801055.1). Taxonomy (NCBI): domain Eukaryota; kingdom Viridiplantae; phylum Streptophyta; class Magnoliopsida; order Apiales; family Araliaceae; genus Panax; species Panax notoginseng. Next base: position 9,503,414 of record CM029013.1, read on the forward strand.
CATTTTCCTTCACCCGACAGTTATTCGTTATGGGGCCCACAAATAGCTGCGCCGTCGTACGAATATTCTCCGACAGAACGAATATTCCACGACCAAACGAATATTCCCTGACAACAATGATTATTTTATAACCACTTACTTATTTTGAAAAAAAATCATATTTCACTCATAACTTTAAACTTTTATCAATTTAACCATTTACTGAATAGTAATTATAAGAAAAATTGAATACTTTTATTTCATAAAATTCGGGGTCTTACACCTTCAATATTACCAAGAGTCATTTGACCCTTCGTTAAGACCAAGAGTCATTTGACCCTTCGTTAAGACCAAGAGCCACCCTCAGTTTTTCTATAAATAGAGGCCTAGGGCTTCATTATTTTTCACGAATTCATTCAAGCTATAGAGAGAGAAAGTATAGAGAGAATAAGAGAGAGAGAATAAAAGTATTCTGCTACATCACTTTTCCAATATCCAGTTCTTTTAAGGTAGGGAATATTATTTCTTTTATATTCATGAAGAGAACTTCTGTTATTCCATTCGTTATTATTCTGTTGGAATAACCAGTATACGCGGTCTACCCTATACTTGGTGACATTCTTCTATTATTCTGTTGGAACATCCTGTCTGTGTGTTTTACACCGGACCTGGTTCCGTTTTTATTATTATTCTGTTGGAACATCCTGTCTGTGTGTTTTACACCGGACCTGGTTCCGTTTTTATTATTATTCTGTTGGAACATCCTGTCTGTGTGTTTTACACCGGACCTGGTTCTATTATTTATTATTCTGTCGGAATATCCTGTCTATGCGTTTACGCCGGACCTGGTTCTATTATTTATTATTCTGTTGGAATAACCTGTCTGTGCGGTCTATCGCATGCATGGTGATTTCTTTTGTTATTCCATTCTTTATTGTACTCAGTTGGTTAAGTTTTGACTTCTATACTCCATGAAATTTGTGGAATATCCTTGATAGTTGCGTTTCATCCAGTATCTTTTCAAGAAAATATTCTTCTAAGCGTTCTTGAATTTTACTCCACAATGCAGTATCATGTTGACAATTTGGACGTTGTTAATTCCTGGATAAATTAATTCTTGAACTTGTTTTATTGAATTCTTAGATCATTGTCATCATCCTCATGTTTATAAAATGTTGAAAGTCATCTGTGGCATGTAGTGCATAGATGGACTTGGTATGATTATGACCAGGGATTATTCGGTATAATCATGACCGTAATGTTGCAAATGATGTGGTAAAAGTCCTCATTGGCCCGTAGTGCATTGATGGACAGTTGTTGGCATGATCATGACCATTAATGAATACACGAATATCCTTGGCCGTAGTGCAGGGGTGATTCGATGATGTGGATTATTTTATTAAGCTGAGTCTCAGCGATTACAGTGTTGAAAAACTTTTTAAATCATAAAAGATAGTAGAGTTTATTTTCTACTTGACTCTTTTAATGGATTGCTTGTTCCGCTACAGTTAAACTTGATGTCTATTATATTTTATCAGTTTAACATTGTTGAAGGCTAATGATAATTTATTCTGCATTATCTTAGTCATAATATTTCTTACTGGGCTAGTTGAGCTCACCCTTTCTTTCACTGTTCTCTTCAGGAAATGAGAACGTAGCTGGGACAAGTCGGGGTACGGAGTGATGGTCCGAATGATAGTATTAGTTAGTAGTCCTCACTATTCTATGTAATGGTGTGTTAATAAATGTAATGAGGACTCCTTTTGAGTATGAATACTCTCTAGAAGATAATATTTGTATTCAAACTCACAGTTTATGTTTTGTCGTATTGTACATGACAGTTGTATTAATCAGTTGTATTTGTATTCTGTACTATGTATCTGACGACCCAAGATGGGTGATGTATACCTAATTTTGGGGGCGTCACAGTTGGTATCAGAGCTTAGGGATATGATCCCTAGCTAAGATGTGAGAATAGAACTAGGAGGGGAGAGACGGGGAATTCCTTCGCTAGTATGGCATACCTAAGTTTATTTGCATGGTATTTAATTGGTCGGTCATAATATAAGGATAATATATGACATATCAATTAATTTTTATTTTGTGACAGTATCTGAAAATAGCATCTGGGAATGTTGAGAATAGCAATGGAGCACAGACGACTGTTAATTCACCACATATCAATAATCAGGATAATGTGCATCAGGAAGGTGTCAATCCTCATGCAAACAACAACACTGACCAAATGATGAATGATCAAATGTTCAGAGGCTTTATGCAATTCATGCAACAACAGGTGAAAGCGGCTCCTGTCCACAACGTAGGTGGAAATACTGGAAACTCTCTGGCGGTCACCGCTAAACAGTTTAAGGAGCTGGGACCACCGGAGTTTAAGGGAGAACCCAAACCACTTGTAGCTGAAACATGGATAAAGCAGATCACCAAGATATTTGATGTCTTGGGTTGCTCCGATGAGCAAAAGGTTCCCTTTGCCGCCTTTATGTTGCGAGGAGAGGCAGATTACTGGTGGGAATCGATAAAGCGTACTCAACCTGCCGCACTGAAGATGTCTTGGGAGAAGTTCCAAGATCTGTTTAACGACAAATACTTTCCCGAGAGTATTCGTCACATGAAGGAGGTGGAGTTCATCAAATTGGAGCAGAATAATATGACCGTGTCGCAGTACGAGGCAAAATTTACGGAGTTATCCCGGTTTGCGTCCCACCTGGTGGATAATGAAGAAAGAATGACGCGGATGTTTTTAAGAGGTTTGAAGCCGGAGATACGTCAACATCTTGTTTCTCATAAACTGTGTTTGTATTCAGATGTTGTAAATAGGGCTCAGTTGGTGGAGCGCGATAACGAGACAACGCAACCAAAAGAGAGCAGCCGGCAAAATGATAATACCAGTGAGTGCAGTCATCGAAGCGGTGACAACAAGCGTGGAGAGAATCAACAGGCCAGAAATGGTAACCACTTCGGTGGTAATCAGGGCCAAAACAATAAGAATGGACATTTCAAGAAGAGGAGATTCAACAATGATGGAAAGACGTCAGCACCAGCACCTGTCGTTAAGGAAGGAGAACGACCACCTATCATATGTTTCAAATGCGGAGGGGAGGGACACATCAGTCCAAACTGCGCGATGCCGTCCAAAGCATGTTATAATTGTGGAAGAGAAGGTCATTTAGCCCGATTTTGTCGTTTACCAAAGACAAATTCAGCTAGGATGGAGGCACCAAAAGCCGTCCCAGAAAAGTCAAAACCGGTTGTGCAAGGGAGAGCGTTTGTTGTGAACTCCCAGAGAGCAAGGAACCCGAATGAGGTCATCACGGGTAAGCTTATCATAAACTCTAAAGAAGTTTATACTTTATTTGATACCGGTTCAACCCATTCTTTTATTTCTCCTACTTGCGCTCATCGATTAAATTTGATTCCGGAGAAATTAGACTTTGACTTATCTGTGGAAACTCCATTGGGAGAAACCTTCATTACCTCCACTGTTTATAAGTCTTGTTTGGTTCAAGTTGGTACCCACACATTACCTATCGATCTGATTTCATTAAAAATACTTGCATTTGACGTGATTCTAGGGATTGATTGGTTAACTACTCATTATGCAAAAATTGATTGTTTTCGTAAGGTTGTTAGCTTTCATATTCCTAATCGACCTATTATGCGAATTCAAGCAACCAAACCATTAAAATCAATCGCTGTCATCTCAAGGTAAATACTATTGACCAATTGATATGTAAATACTGTCATCTCAAGATTGAAGCTATTCAATGGTTTGGAAGCCAGAGAGTTTCCAGTATTTCCACCTACGTTGTGGACAGGAGCCGCTTTCACCTGTTGTTGCATGAATTGCATAAAGCCTCTGAACATTTGATCATTCATCATTTGGTCAGTATTGTTGTTTGCATGAGGATTGACACCTTCCTGATGCACATTATCCTGATTATTGATATGTGGTGAATTAACAGTCGTCTGTGCTCCATTGCTATTCTCAACATTCCCAGATGCTATTTTCAGATACTGTCACAAAATAAAAATTAATTGATATGTCATATATTATCCTTATATTATGACCGACCAATTAAATACCATGCAAATAAACTTAGGTATGCCATACTAGCGAAGGAATTCCCCGTCTCTCCCCTCCTAGTTCTATTCTCACATCTTAGCTAGGGATCATATCCCTAAGCTCTGATACCAACTGTGACGCCCCCAAAATTAGGTATACATCACCCATCTTGGGTCGTCAGATACATAGTACAGAATACAAATACAACTGATTAATACAACTGTCATGTACAATACGACAAAACATAAACTGTGAGTTTGAATACAAATATTATCTTCTAGAGAGTATTCATACTCAAAAGGAGTCCTCATTACATTTATTAACACACCATTACATAGAATAGTGAGGACTACTAACTAATACTATCATTCGGACCATCACTCCGTACCCCGACTTGTCCCAGCTACGTTCTCATTTCCTGAAGAGAACAGTGAAAGAAAGGGTGAGCTCAACTAGCCCAGTAAGAAATATTATGACTAAGATAATGCAGAATAAATTATCATTAGCCTTCAACAATGTTAAACTGATAAAATATAATAGACATCAAGTTTAACTGTAGCGGAACAAGCAATCCATTAAAAGAGTCAAGTAGAAAATAAACTCTACTATCTTTTATGATTTAAAAAGTTTTTCAACACTGTAATCGCTGAGACTCAGCTTAATAAAATAATCCACATCATCGAATCACCCCTGCACTACGGCCAAGGATATTCGTGTATTCATTAATGGTCATGATCATGCCAACAACTGTCCATCAATGCACTACGGGCCAATGAGGACTTTTACCACATCATTTGCAACATTACGGTCATGATTATACCGAATAATCCCTGGTCATAATCATACCAAGTCCATCTATGCACTAAATGCCACAGATGACTTTCAACATTTTATAAACATGAGGATGATGACAATGATCTAAGAATTCAATAAAACAAGTTCAAGAATTAATTTATCCAGGAATTAACAACGTCCAAATTGTCAACATGATACTGCATTGTGGAGTAAAATTCAAGAACGCTTAGAAGAATATTTTCTTGAAAAGATACTGGATGAAACGCAACTATCAAGGATATTCCACAAATTTCATGGAGTATAGAAGTCAAAACTTAACCAACTGAGTACAATAAAGAATGGAATAACAAAAGAAATCACCATGCATGCGATAGACCGCACAGACAGGTTATTCCAACAGAATAATAAATAATAGAACCAGGTCCGGCGTAAACGCATAGACAGGATATTCCGACAGAATAATAAATAATAGAACCAGGTCCGGTGTAAAACACACAGACAGGATGTTCCAACAGAATAATAATAAAAACGGAACCAGGTCCGGTGTAAAACACACAGACAGGATGTTCCAACAGAATAATAATAAAAACGGAACCAGGTCCGGTGTAAAACACACAGACAGGATGTTCCAACAGAATAATAGAAGAATGTCACCAAGTATAGGGTAGACCGCGTATACTGGTTATTCCAACAGAATAATAACGAATGGAATAACAGAAGTTCTCTTCATGAATATAAAAGAAATAATATTCCCTACCTTAAAAGAACTGGATATTGGAAAAGTGATGTAGCAGAATACTTTTATTCTCTCTCTCTTATTCTCTCTATACTTTCTCTCTCTATAGCTTGAATGAATTCGTGAAAAATAATGAAGCCCTAGGCCTCTATTTATAGAAAAACTGAGGGTGGCTCTTGGTCTTAACGAAGGGTCAAATGACTCTTGGTCTTAACGAAGGGTCAAATGACTCTTGGTAATATTGAAGGGACAACTACTATTGACGAAAGTAATTACTATTGACCAAGGTAAATACTATTGACGAAGGTAATTACTATTGACCAAGGTAAATACTATTGACGAAGGTAATTACTATTGACGACGGTAATTACTATTGACGACGATAATTACTATTGACGACGGTAATTACTATTGACGAAGAGACTCTTAGATGATGACATATGGCCCCCCATAAAATAACCAAACTTACCACAACGTCTCAATAATATAACATATTATACAGATGATACTATGACAATAATTTAAGAGATATGCTGCAGCAATTACTGTAGCAATAATTGAGTATAGCTGAGTGACTTCTCACGTAAGCATCAATAATCAATACCGTGTGCTACTATGCAACCACGCGTATTACTGTACTTTTACTACCAAGTAGTTCAACAGTTTTAACGATTTTAACGGTAACACCTCGGCTGTTATTTTTATAGAAAGATAATTCTGTCGTTTTCTCAATCCGACAATAATTCCGTTGTGGGGTCCACCAATGATTGTGCCGTCGTACGAATATTCCCCGACAAAAAGAATATTCCCCGACCAAACGAATATTTTATAACAACTTGCTTACTTTGCAAAATTTATAAATATTACCCACAACTATAACATTATATCAAATTAACTTCATAATATTCAAAAATGATATTTATAGAAAATTCATCTTTATTTATAAAAGTTGGGGTCTTACATAAAATGTGCCGACTATAGTGGGTAATTCATTAGTTTTGTAGATAAAAAATTAACGCTCATTTATTTTTTTTTAACGGAATGACCCAATTTCAAAATAATAATTAGTTTAGTGGTGTAATTTGAAAAATTAAAAGTTCAATGGTGTAATCAATAAAACCTACCAACTACAGTTGGTATTTTTTTAGTTTTGCCCAATGAAATCTAAACTACAAAACATCATTTAAAATGTCTTCTTGTTGCACTTTTAGATGCAAAATCATCAATTATACTATCATATTTAATAATTTTTAACATACCATTTTTAATACATAATATCGCTAATCTTTTTATTTTTTTATTTTTTTTATACACATAAATACATAAGCTTATAAAAAATTTTGAGCCCCTCTCAACTATAGGCCTTGGGCGGTTGCCCTGGTGGCCTTTGCCCAGAGCCGGTTCTGAGGACAATCTTTTAGGAATCGAGGTAGTATTACAATAGTCACTGAGTTTTTTTAAGGACAAAGCCAAAATTTCAACCTTCCTTTGTTGTTACTCTCTCTGTTCCTAAAAGATTGTCGTTTAAGGTTAATGCATACAAATTAAGTAATACTAGCGAAAATACTATATTACCCTTATTAATTGTCTCAACCAATTATTCTATTCCCAATATTTCTTATTCAATTCAATCAATTACTACTTGGATTATAGCATTGAATTGAATAAGAATAATTGAAAAGAGAAAAAAAATTTAAATAAGGGTAAAGTAGGAAAAAAAATAGAATGTATTTTGATAAACTCAAAACGATATTTTTTTTAGAACAAAAATTATTTCTTAAAACGATAATCTTATATAAACGGAGGGAGTAGTTGTTAGTACTTTAATTCAACCAAAAATACCAAAAAGATGAGACAATCAAGAGTGGACAAAATTAATTTTTGTTTTTTTTATAATTTAAATCTAAATTTTTTCAATTACATTTAATGGTGATGAATTGGCAATTCTAGATCAGCTTAGGGGCTCTGAAATATATGAAAACTGAAAACTAAAGAAAGTGATGCGTCACAATCTTACTTTTTCAAAAAACAAAAACATTTTTTTAAAAATTCAAGAAAGTGACACATCTCATTTTCTAGGCCTGGCGACCCCCATTTTTATCATTGGATAATCAAGAATTAGCAACAAAATTAAAAATTAAAAATTAAAAAAAGAGGTACAAGTAATATTGTAAAAAAAAGTTATTATTGCAGAGATCGAAATGTTAGTTGTTTATAAGCAAGCTATAAACAGATTTCTAGACCGTACAATTTGTAGCACTGAGCTGAAAATTTGTCGCCTTTTTTTTTATAAAATAAAATAAAATAAAATCTTGATAGGGAGAACAGTATATATTCATAGATAGTCTAGTCAAACCTATTTTCCTTTAAAGTATTTAATTAAGAGTTCAGATTTGTACGTAAATTTGGATGTTGTCACCTATTTTAGAATTAAATATACTTCATATATATATATATGCAATGCTCCCAGATATAATAGTAGTAATATAATATATACATAAATGCAGGAAAAAGACTAGCTAGAACAAATTAAATAATTATATAGTTACAATTTTATTAATATTTTGTTCATGAATTATAGTATAAAAATGTTAAAATTACGTACAGGTGCCAAAATAAACTTGGGAAAATGGCGTGCCTATGCAACTTTTTACATCAAAAACTTTATGTGGAAATGAAAAATGAATTTGAGTGTATTTAAATTTTATTTATTTATATTTTGATCCCCAATGGTAGATAAAAATATAAATAAGTGAAATTCAAATACATTCATATCCAATTTTTATATCCACCTAAAAAAACTCTTTTTATATGTACGTACAATTATTCAAGCGGTGCATGGTTGACAAAACAAAGTTCAATATGTACAATATTTTTTCTATTTGATTGTATTAAGAAATTACATGAGAGTGGTTCGTGATGTGATCTCTCTTTGCGTGTCAGTAATGTATTGATTAATTAACCAATTTATCAATAATATATTGGTCAATTAATCAACTTACCAACCGATCCAAATTACATCCATATTAGTTTTTTTTTAATTAGAATTTCTTTCAATAACCTTGTATTTATTAATTTAAGAAGCACTAATGTGGGTGAAAGAGGAACATGAGGCTGAAGTAGGAATAAATAATGAGCAACGTTAGCACGACATGGTTGGAGGTTTCCGGAGAATCCTTTTACGTACAACTAAAAAGCCTGGCTGGGGCTGGGGTGAGGGGTCATATATACATATATATAGAGAGAGAGAGAGAGGGAGAGATGGTTACATTACACCCACAAAGAAGACAGAAGTGACATTTGGCAATTTCCTTTTGTCCATTGGAAATTGTGAATTCCTATGCTCTCTATAGTCTCTTCCAACGTCCATCTACCTATCCTAGGATGTCCACATTTTCTTTATTTAATGAGCTCTTCTAAGCATGGTTGTACAACTAGTAAATATCGGTTCGAACCGAATTGATATTAAATCGAATTGATATCAAAATTAGTCAAATTTTAATACCCATATCGATTGAATTGATATATCGAACTCGGTTCGGTATCAGTTTTTATCGAAAATTAATATAATAATTATTTTTATTAATATTATTATTATAATCATTATTTTATTATTATTATTATTATTATTATTATTATTATTAATCATTTATTAATAATAATAAAAATTGGAAAACCGGTATATACCGGTTCGGTTCGGTAATACCTGTAAGACCCCAACTTTTATAAATAAAGATGAATTTTCTATAAATATCATTTTTTAATATTATGGAGTTAATTTGATATAATGTTATAGTTGTGGGTAATATTTATAAATTTTGCAAAGTACACAAGTTGATATATAATATTCGATTGGTCGGGGAATATTCGTTTTAACAGGGAATATTCGTACAACGGCACAATCATTGGTGGACCCCACAACGGAATTATTGTCGGATTGAGAAAACGACAAAAATATTTTATTAAAAATAACGGCGGAAGTTTTACCATTGATACTGTTGAACTACTCGGTAGTAAAAGTACAGTAATACGTGTGGTTGCATAGTAGCACACGGTATTGATTATTAATGCTTATGTGAGAAGTCACTCAGTTTGATTCAATTATTGTCAGTTAATAATATGAAATATTTAGCGATAATGAAGTTTTGTTTTATTCGTATTATTAACGTAATAAAACAGAAACATCTTTTTATATAAAACAGAATACTTTATTAAAGTTATTCTATAAATATAATATATTATATTTTATTTAAAAGATTTTTCTTTAAATATGGACCGTCAGATTAAAGTAATCAATCTGGACCGTTCATGGATTAGTTACTATGCATTCTATTTTTCTATAAATAGCAGCTCATTCCTTCATTATTTCTTACGAATTCACTGAACTCTAGAGAGAGAAACTATAGAGAGAGAGAAGAAAAGTATTCTGCTACTTAACTACTTCCTTATTTCAGTTCTTCTTTAAAACGGTAAGGGGTGTTATTCTTTCTTATTCATGAAGAGAACTGTTATTATTCCATTTCTTATTATTCTGTTGGAATAACCTGTTTACGCGGTCTACCCTATACTTGGTGACATTCTTCTGTTATTCTGTTGGAACATCATGTCTGTGTGTTTTACACCGGACCTGGTTCCGTTTTTATTATTATTTTGTTGGAACATCCTGTCTGTGTATTTTACATCGGACCTGATTCTGTCTTGTTATTATTCTGTTGGAACATCCTGTCTGTGCGTTTACGCCAGACCTGGTTCCATTATTTATTATTCTGTCGGAATATCCTGTCTGTGCGTTTACGCCGGACCTGGTTCCATTATTTATTATTCTGTCGGAATATCTTGTCTGTGCGTTTATGCCGGACCTGGTTTCATTATTTATTATTCTGTTGGAATAACCTGTCTGTGCGGTCTATCGCATGCCGGGTGATTTCTTTTGTTATTCCATTCTTTACTATACTCAGTTGGTTAAGTTTTAACTTCTATACTCCATGAAATTAGTGGAATATCCTTGATAATTGTGGTTCATCCAGTATCTTTTCATGAAAATATTCTTCTAAGCATTCTTAAATTTTACTCCACAAAGCAGTATTATGTTGATAATTTGGACGTTGTTAATTCTTGGATAAATTAATTCTTGAACTTGTTTTATTGAATTCTTATATCATTGTCATCATCCTCATGTTTATAAAATATTAAAAGTCATCTATGGCATGTAATGCATAGATGGACTTGATATGATTATAACCAGGGATTATTCGGTGTAATCATGACCGTAATATTACAAATGATGTGGTAATAGTCTTCATTGGCCCGTAGTGCATTGATGGACAATTGTTGGCATGATCATGACCATTAATAAATGCACGAATATCCTTGGCCGTAGTGCAGGGGTGATTCGATGATGCAGATTATTTTATTAAGCTGAGTCCCAGCGATAACAGTGTTGAAAAACCTTTTAAATCATAGAAGATAGTAGATTTTATTCTCTGCTTGACTCTTTTAATGGATTGCTTGTTCCGCTGCAGTTAAACTTGATGTTCGTTATATTTTATCAGTTTAACACTGTTGAAGGCTAATGATAATTTATTCTGCATTATCTTAGTCATAATATTTCTTACTGGGCTAGTTGAGCTCACCCTTTCTTTCACTGTTCTCTTCAGGAAATGAGAATATAGCTGGGACGAGTCGGGGAACGGAGTGATAGACCAGATGATAGTATTAGTAGTCCTCACTATTCTATTAAATAGTGTGACAATAATTGTAATGAGGACTCCTTTTGAGTTTGTATAGTCTCTAGTAGGCAATAATTGTATTCAAACTCACAGTTATGTTTTGTCGTATTGTACATGACAGTTGTATTAGTAAGTTGTATTTGTATTCTGTACCATGTATTTGACGACCCAAGATGGGTGATGTATACCTAATTTTTGGGGGCGTCACAGTTGGTATCAGAGCTTAGAGATATGATTCCTGGCTAAGATGTGAGAATAGAACTAGGAGGGGAGAGACGGGAAATTCCTTCGCTAGTATGACCTACCTAAGTTTATTTGCATGGTATTTAATTGGTCGATCATAATGTAAGGATAATATATGACAAATCAATTAACTTTTATTTTGTGGCAGTATCTAAAAATGACATCTGAGAATGCTGAGAATAGCAATGGAGCACAGGCGACTGTTGATTCACCACATATCAATAATCAGGATAATGTGCATCAGGAAGGTGACAATCCTCATGCAAACAACAATACTAACTAGATGATTATTGATGGAATGTTCAGAAGCTTTATGCAGTTCATGCAACAGCAGGTGAGAGCGGCTCCTGTCCAAAATATAGGTGAAAACACTGAAAACTCTAGGACGGTCACCGCTAAACAGTTCAAGGAGCTGGGACCACCGGAGTTTAAGGGAGAGCCAAAACCACTTATAGCGGAAATATGGATAAAACAGATCACCAAGATATTTGATGTCTTGGGATGCTCCGAGGAAAAAAAGGTTCCCTTTGCCGCCCTTATGTTGCGAGAAGAGGCAGATTACTGGTGAAAATCGATTAAGCGTACTCAACCTGCCGCACTGAAGATGTCTTGGGAGAAGTTCCAAGAGCTGTTCAATGACAAATACTTTCCCAAAAGTGTTCGTCACATGAAGGATTCATCAAATTGGAGCAGAATAATATGACTGTAAGACCCTAATTTTTATAAATAAAGATGAATTTTCTATAAATATCATTTTTGAATATTATGGAGTTAATTTGATATAATGTTATAGTTGTGGGTAATATTTATAAATTTTGCAAAGTAAGCAAGTTGTTATAAAATATTCGTTTGGTCGGAGAATATTCTTTTTGTCGGGGAATATTCGTACGACGGCACAATCATTGGTGGACCCCACAACGGAATTATTGTCGGATTGAGAAAACGACAGAATTATCTTTCTATAAAAATAACAGCTGAGGTATTACGTTAAAATCGTTAAAACTGTTGAACTACTTGGTAGTAAAAGTACAGTAATACGCGTGGTTGCATAGTAGCACACGGTATTGATTATTGATGCTTACGTGAGAAGTCACTCAGTTATACTCAATTATTGCTACAGTAATTGCTGCAGCATATCTCTTAAATTATTGTCATAGTATCATCTGTATAATATGTTATATTATTGAGACGTTGTGGTAAGTTTGGTTATTTTATGGGGGGCCATATGTCATCATCTAAGAGTCTCTTCGTCAATAGTAATTACCGTCGTCAATAGTAATTATCGTCGTCAATAGTAATTACCGTCGTCAATAGTAATTACCGTCGTCAATAGTAATTACCTTCGTCAATAGTATTTACCTTGGTCAATAGTAATTACCTTCGTCAATAGTATTTACCTTGGTCAATAGTAATTACTTTCGTCAATAGTAGTTGTCCCTTCAATATTACCAAGAGTCATTTGACCCTTCGTTAAGACCAAGAGTCATTTGACCCTTCGTTAAGACCAAGAGCCACCCTCAGTTTTTCTATAAATAGAGGCCTAGGGCTTCATTATTTTTCACGAATTCATTCAAGCTATAGAGAGAGAAAGTATAGAGAGAATAAGAGAGAGAGAGACTAAAAGTATTCTGCTACATCACTTTCTAATATCCAGTTCTTTTAAGGTAGGGAATATTATTTCTTTTATATTCATGAAGAGAACTTCTGTTATTCCATTTGTTATTATTCTGTTGGAATAACCAGTATACGCGGTCTACCCTATATTTGGTGACATTCTTCTATTATTCTGTTGGAACATCCTGTCTGTGTGTTTTACACCGGACCTGGTTCCGTTTTATTATTATTCTGTTGGAATATCCTGTCTGTGTGTTTTACACCGGACCTGGTTCCATTATTTATTATTCTGTCGGAATATCCTGTCTGTGCGTTTACGCCGGACCTGGTTCCATTATTATTATTCTGTCGGAATATCCTGTCTGTGCGTTTACGCCGGACCTGGTTCCATTATTTATTATTCTGTCGGAATATCCTGTCTGTGCGTTTACGCCGGACCTGGTTCCATTATTTATTATTCTGTCAGAATATCCTGTCTGTGCGTTTACGCCGGACCTGGTTCCATTATTTATTATTCTATTGGAATAACCTGTCTGTACGGTCTATCGCATGCATGGTGATTTCTTTTGTTATTCCATTCTTTATTGTACTCAGTTGGTTTTTGACTTCTATACTCCATGAAATTTGTGGAATATCCTTGATAGTTGCGTTTCATCCAGTATCTTTTCAAGAAAATATTCTTCTAAGCATTCTTGAATTTTACTCCACAATGCAGTATCATGTTGACAATTTGGACGTTGTTAATTCCTGGATAAATTAATTCTTGAACTTGTTTTATTGAATTCTTATATCATTGTCATCATCCTCATGTTTATAAAATGTTAAAAGTCATCTGTTGCATGTAGTGCATAGATGGACTTGGTATGATTATGACCAGGGATTATTCGGTATAATCATGACCGTAATGTTACAAATGATGTGGTAAAAGTCCTCATTGGCCCGTAGTGCATTGATGGACAGTTGTTGGCATGATCATGACCATTAATGAATACACGAATATCCTTGGCCGTAGTGCAGGGGTGATTCGATGATGTGGATTATTTTATTAAGCTGAGTCTCAGCGATCGCAGTGTTGAAAAACCTTTTAAATCATAAAAGATAGTAGAGTTTATTTTCTACTTGACTCTTTTAATGGATTGCTTGTTCCGCTGCAGTTAAACTTGATGTCTATTATATTTTATCAGTTTAACATTGTTGAAGGCTAATGATAATTTATTCTGCATTATCTTAGTCATAATATTTCTTACTGGGCTAGTTGAGCTCACCCTTTCTTTCACTGTTCTCTTCAGGAAATGAGAACGTAGCTGGGACAAGTCGGGGTACGGAGTGATGGTCCGAATGATAGTATTAGTTAGTAGTCCTCACTATTCTATGTAATGGTGTGTTAATAAATGTAATGAGGACTCCTTTTGAGTATGAATACTCTCTAGAAGATAATATTTGTATTCAAACTCACAGTTTATGTTTTGTCGTATTGTACACGACAGTTGTATTATTAAGTTGTATTTGTATTATGTACTATGTATCTGACGACCCAAGATGGGTGATGTATACCTAATTTTGGGGGCGTCACATTTGGTATCAGAGCTTAGGGATATGATCCCTGGCTAAGATGTGAGAATAGAACTAGGAGGGGAGAGACGGGGAATTCCTTCGCTAGTATGGCATACCTAAGTTTATTTGCATGGTATTTAATTGGTCGGTCATAATATAAGGATAATATATGACATATCAATTAATTTTTATTTTGTGGCAGTATCTGAAAATGGCATCCGAGAATGTTGAGAATAGCAATGGAGCACAGACGACTGTTGATTCACCACACATCAATAATCATGATAATGTGCATCAGGAAGGTGTCAATCCTCATGCAAACAACAACACTGACCAAATGATGAATGATCAAATGTTCAGAGGCTTTATGCAATTCATGCAACAACAGGTGAAAGCGGCTCCTGTCCACAACGTAGGTGGAAATACTGGAAACTCTCAGGCGGTCACCGCTAAACAGTTTAAGGAGCTCGGACCACCGGAGTTTAAGGGAGAACCCAAACCACTTGTAGCTGAAACATGGATAAAGCAGATCACCAAGATATTTGATGTCTTGGGTTGCTCCGAGGAGCAAAAGGTTCCCTTTGCTGCCTTTATGTTGCGAGGAGAGGCAGATTACTGGTGGGAATCGATAAAGCGTACTCAACCTGCCGCACTGAAGATGTCCTGGGAGAAGTTCCAAGAGCTGTTTAACGACAAATACTTTCCCGAAAGTATTCGTCATATGAAGGAGGTGGAGTTCATCAAATTGGAGCAGAATAATATGACCGTGTCGCAGTACGAGGCAAAATTTGCGGAGTTATCCCGGTTTGCGTCCCACCTGGTGGATAATGAAGAAAGAATGACGCGGATGTTTTTAAGAGGTTTGAAGCCGGAGATACGTCAACATCTTGTTTCTCATAAACTGTGTTTGTATTCAGATGTTGTGAATAGGGCTCAGTTGGTGGAGCGCGATAACGAGATAACGCAACCAAAAGAGAGCAGCCGGCAAAATGATAATACCAGTGAGAGCAGTCATCGAAGCGGTGACAACAAGCGTGGAGGGAATCAACAGGCCAGAAATGGTAACCACTTCGGTGGTAATCAGGGCCAAAACAATAAGAATGGACATTTCAAGAAGAGGAGATTCAACAATGACGGAAAGACGTCAGCACCAGCACCTGTCGTTAAGGAAGGAGAACGACCACCTATCATATGTTTCAAATGCGGAGGGGAGGGACACATCAGTCCAAACTGCGCGATGCCGTCCAAAGCATGTTATAATTGTGGAAGAGAAGGTCATTTAGCCCGATTTTGTCGTTTACCGAAGACAAATTCAGCTAGGATGGAGGCACCAAAAGCCGTCCCAGAAAAGTCAAAACCGGTTGTGCAAGGGAGAGCGTTTGTTGTGAACTCCCAGAACGCAAGGAACCCGAATGAGGTCATCACGGGTAAGCTTATCATAAACTCTAACGAAGTCTATACTTTATTTGATACCGGTTCAACCCATTCTTTTATTTCTCCTACTTGCGCTCATCGATTAAATTTGATTCCGGAGAAATTAGACTTTGACTTAGCAGTTGAAACTCCATTGGGAGAAACCTTCATTACATCCACGGTTTATAAGTCTTGTTTGGTTCAAGTTGGTACCCACACATTACCTGTCGATCTTATTTCATTAAAAATACTTGCATTTGACGTGATTCTAGGGATTGATTGGTTAACTACTCATTATGCAAAAATTGATTGTTTTCGTAAGGTTGTTAGTTTTCATATTCCTAATCGACCTATTATGCGAATTCAAGCAACCAAACCATTAAAATCAATCGCTGTCATCTCAAGCCATAAAACTATTCGTTTATTGAAAAACGGATGTCAAGCTTTCTTAGCTCATGTCACAGATCTAAACAAAAATACGTCAGCTTTGAATGATATTTCTGTTGTTAATAAATTTCCTGACGTATTTCCCGAAGAACTTCCTGGCCTACCCCCAGAGCGTGAAATTGAATTTTGTATCGATCTTGAACCCGGTACAAAACCCATTTCCAAAGCCCCATATCGAATGGCTCCTATTGAACTTCAGGAGTTAAAGACCCAACTGCAGGAATTGTTAGACATTGGTTTTATTCGTCCTAGTACTTCTCCTTGGGGTGCTCCTGTTCTATTCGTGAAGAAGAAAGATGGAAGTATGCGACTTTGTATTGATTATCGGGAGTTGAATCATGTCACCATCAAAAATAGGTACCCATTGCCACGTATTGATGACCTGTTTGACCAGTTGCAAGGAGCACAATTCTTTTCAAAGATCGATCTTCGTTCTGGATATCATCAGCTGAAGGTTAGAACTGAGGATATTCCAAAGACGGCTTTTAGAACTCGGTATGGGCATTATGAATTTTTAGTTATGTCCTTTGGATTGACTAATGCTCCTGCTGCCTTCATGGATATGATGAACCGGGTATTCAAGGAATATTTGGATCATTTTGTGGTCGTCTTTATTGATGACATCCTTATTTATTCCAAAAGCCGTGAAGATCATGAGCAACACTTGAGGCTGGTACTCCAAAAGCTTCGTGAATACAAGCTTTATGCCAAGTTGAAGAAATGCGAGTTCTGGCTGGAAGAGGTAGCATTCCTTGGGCACGTAGTATCAAGTCGTGGAATATCTGTTGACCCGGCAAAGATTGAAGCTATTCAAAGCTGGGAGCAACCTAAATCAGTGACCGAGGTACGTAGCTTTCTTGGTTTAGCTGGTTATTATCGGAGATTCGTGGAAGGATTTTCTCGAATCGCTACTCCATTAACTCAGCTGACTCGGAAAGATACAAAGTTTGGTTGGAGCAAAGAATGTGAGCAGAGTTTTCAAGAACTCAAGAGGAGACTCATTTCAGCACCTGTTCTAACAATACCATCTGGCTCGGAGGGATTTGTCATCTACAGTGATGCTTCGAGCAAAGGGTTGGGATGCGTTCTCATGCAACATGGAAAAGTCATAGCCTATGCATCAAGACAACTCAAGGAATATGAGAGGAATTATCCTACTCATGATCTAGAGTTGGCAGCTGTTGTCTTTGCACTTAAAATTTGGAGGCATTACTTGTATGGGGAGAAAGTGGAGATCTTTACGGATCATAAAAGCCTCAAATATTTCTTCACTCAAAAGGAACTCAACATGCGACAACGACGTTGGCTTGAACTGTTGAAAGATTATGATCATACCATTCAATACCATCCTGAAAAAGCGAACGTGGTAGCTGACGCATTGAGTAGAAGATCATATGCGGGTACAAGTGCAATATTAACAACGCAAAGGCCCATTTTGTGTGACTTGCAAAGGATGGAGATAGAGTTGAAGACTCCAGGGACCCATGTGATGATGGCGAATATACGAGTAGAACCGACTTTAATCGATAAAGTTAAAGCTGCTCAAGCTACAGACCTGGAGCTGATGCGTATGAGGAAGAAAGTGCAAGAAGGTTCTATGCCGGAAGCAAGAATCGATGAAGAAGGAATACTTCGAGTCAACTCCAGACTTTGTGTTCCTAACAACCCTGATTTAAAGTATGAAATCATGATGGAGGCGCACAACACACCGTTTGCAATCCATCCTGGAAGTACCAAAATGTATCATGATCTTCGTCATACATTTTGGTGGAGCAATATGAAGAGAGAGATAGCGTTGTTTATCTCAAGGTGTCTAACTTGTCAACGAGTCAAAGCGGAGCATCAAGTACCAAAAGGTCCATTGCAACCACTTGAAATTCCAGAATGGAAGTGGGAGCACATTACCATGGATTTCGTTACCGGTCTTCCTAGGGTTTCTCAAGGTATTGATGCGATTTGGGTCATTGTTGATAGATTGACCAAGTCTGCTCATTTCTTACCGATACGAGAAACTTATACACTTGAACGTCTTGCTCGTATGTACATAAACGAGATTGTAAGACTGCATGGTATGCCAGTATCCATAGTTTCTGATCGAGACCCAAGATTCACTTCACGATTTTGGGTTAGTTTACAAAAAGCTATGGGCACGGAGTTACGATTTAGTTCAGCATATCATCCTCAGACGGACGGACAATCAGAGAGGACTATTCAAACTCTTGAAGATCTATTAAGACTCTGTGTCTTTGACTTCAAGGGAAGTTGGGACAAGTTCTTACCATTGGTGGAGTTTTCCTACAACAACAGTTATCAAGCAAGTATTGGCATGGCTCCATTCGAAGCATTGTATGGAAGAAAATGTCGTTCTCCAGTATGCTGGGATGAGGTGGGCGAAGCAACGTTGTTGGGACCGGAGTTGGTACGTATGACTACAGAAAAGATTCAAACGATCCGACAACGTATAAAAACCTCACAAGATCGACAAAAGAGTTATGCTGATCTTCATCGAAAGGACGTGGAATTTGATGTAGGAGATCATGTGTTCTTACGTGTTGCTCCATGGAAAGGAGTTACGAGATTTGGAAAGAGAGGAAAGCTAAATCCTCGATTCATCGGTCCATTTTTAATCCTCGATCGAGTAGGAACTGTGGCTTATAGACTCGCTTTACCGCCAAGTATGTCTCGTGTTCATAACGTTTTCCACATATCCATGTTACGCAAATATGTGGAAGACTCGAACCACATTATTGAGTTAGAACCGGACGAAATAGCGGAGGATTTGACGTATGAAGAAGTTCCTGTTCAAATCTTGGATAAGAAGGAACATATTCTACGCTCCAAGGTTATACCCCAAGTTAAAGTTTTGTGGAGAAACCACGATGTTGAGGAAATGACTTGGGAGTTAGAATCAGAAATGAAATCAAGGTATCCTTACCTCTTCGACATACCAGGTACGTACCCTAATTTAGAGGGCGAAATTTCATAAGAAGGGGAGGTTGTAAGACCCCAATTTTTATAAATAAAGATGAATTTTCTATAAATATCATTTTTGAATATTATGGAGTTAATTTGATATAATGTTATAGTTGTGGGTAATATTTATAAATTTTGCAAAGTAAGCAAGTTGTTATAAAATATTCGTTTGGTCGAGAATATTCTTTTTGTCGGGAATATTCGTACGACGGCACAATCATTGGTGGACCCCACAACGGAATTATTGTCGGATTGAGAAAACGACAGAATTATCTTTCTATAAAAATAACAGCTGAGGTATTACGTTAAAATCGTTAAAACTGTTGAACTACTTGGTAGTAAAAGTACAGTAATACGCGTGGTTGCATAGTAGCACACGGTATTGATTATTGATGCTTACGTGAGAAGTCACTCAGTTATACTCAATTATTGCTACAGTAATTGCTGCATCATATCTCTTAAATTATTGTCATAGTATCATCTGTATAATATGTTATATTATTGAGACGTTGTGGTAAGTTTGGTTATTTTATGGGGGGCCATATGTCATCATCTAAGAGTCTTTTCGTCAATAGTAATTACCGTTGTCAATAGTAATTACCGTTGTCAATAGTAATTACCGTCGTCAATAGTATTTACCTTGGTCAATAGTAATTACCTTCGTCAATAGTATTTACCTTGGTCAATAGTATTTACCTTGGTCAATAGTAATTACCTTCGTCAATAGTGTTTATCTTGGTTAATAGTAATTACTTTCGTCAATAGTAGTTGTCCCTTCAATATTACCAAGAGTCATTTGACCCTTCGTTAAGACCAAGAGTCATTTGACCCTTCGTTAAGACCAAGAGCCACCCTCAGTTTTTCTATAAATAGAGGCCTAGGGCTTCATTATTTTTCACGAATTCATTCAAGCTATAGAGAGAGAAAGTATAGAGAGAATAAGAGAGAGAGAGACTAAAAGTATTCTGCTACATCACTTTTCCAATATCCAGTTCTTTTAAGGTAGGGAATATTATTTCTTTTATATTCATGAAGAGAACTTCTGTTATTCCATTTGTTATTATTCTGTTGGAATAACCAGTATACGCGGTCTACCCTATACTTGGTGACATTCTTCTATTATTCTGTTGGAACATCCTGTCTGTGTGTTTTACACCGGACCTGGTTCCATTTTATTATTATTCTGTTGGAATATCCTGTCTGTGTGTTTTACACCGGACCTGGTTCCATTATTTATTATTCTGTCGGAATATCCTGTCTGTGCGTTTACGCCGGACCTGGTTCCATTATTTATTATTCTGTCGGAATATCCTGTCTGTGCGTTTACGCCGGACCTGGTTCCATTATTTATTATTCTGTCGGAATATCCTGTCTGTGCGTTTACGCCGGACCTGGTTCCATTATTTATTATTCTGTCGGAATATCCTGTCTGTGCGTTTACGCCGGACCTGGTTCCATTATTTATTATTCTATTGGAATAACCTGTCTGTGCGGTCTATCGCATGCATGGTGATTTCTTTTGTTATTCCATTCTTTATTGTACTCAGTTGGTTTTTTGACTTCTATACTCCATGAAATTTGTGGAATATCCTTGATAGTTGCGTTTCATCCAGTATCTTTTCAAGAAAATATTCTTCTAAGCGTTCTTGAATTTTACTCCACAATGCAGTATCATGTTGACAATTTGGACGTTGTTAATTCCTGGATAAATTAATTCTTGAACTTGTTTTATTGAATTCTTATATCATTGTCATCATCCTCATGTTTATAAAATGTTGAAAGTCATCTGTGGCATGTAGTGCATAGATGGACTTGGTATGATTATGACCAGGGATTATTCGGTATAATCATGACCGTAATGTTACAAATGATGTGGTAAAAGTCCTCATTGGCCCGTAGTGCATTGATGGACAGTTGTTGGCATGATCATGACCATTAATGAATACACGAATATCCTTGGCCGTAGTGAAGGGGTGATTCGATGATGTGGATTATTTTATTAAGCTGAGTCTCAGCGATCGCAGTGTTGAAAAACCTTTTAAATCATAAAAGATAGTAGAGTTTATTTTCTACTTGACTCTTTTAATGGATTGCTTGTTCCGCTGCAGTTAAACTTGATGTCTATTATATTTTATCAGTTTAACATTGTTGAAGGCTAATGATAATTTATTCTGCATTATCTTAGTCATAATATTTCTTACTGGGCTAGTTGAGCTCACCCTTTCTTTCACTGTTCTCTTCAGGAAATGAGAACGTAGCTGGGACAAGTCGGGGTACGGAGTGATGGTCCGAATGATAGTATTAGTTAGTAGTCCTCACTATTCTATGTAATGGTGTGTTAATAAATGTAATGAGGACTCCTTTTGAGTATGAATACTCTCTAGAAGATAATATTTGTATTCAAACTCACAGTTTATGTTTTGTCGTATTGTACACGACAGTTGTATTATTAAGTTGTATTTGTATTATGTACTATGTATCTGACGACCCAAGATGGGTGATGTATACCTAATTTTGGGGGCGTCACAATGACCGTGTCGCAGTATGAGGCTAAATTTGCTGAGTTGTCCCGGTTTGCGTCCCATTTGGTGGATAATAAAGAGCGAATGACGCGAATATTTTTGCGAGGTTTGAAACCTGAGATACGTCAACATCTTATTTCTCATAAACTAAGTTTGTATTCAGATGTGTGAATAGGGTTCAGTATAGTGGAGCGCGAAACGAGTCAACGCAACCAAAAGAGAGCAGTCGGCAAAATGATAATACCAGAGAGCAGTCATCGAAGCGGTGACAACAAGCGTGGAGGGAATCAACAGGCCAGAAATGGTAACCACTTCGGTGGTAATCAGGGCCAAAATAATAAGAATGGTCATTTCAAGAAGAGGAGATTCAACAATGATGGAAAGACGTCAGCACCAGCACCCGTTGTTAAGGAAGGAGAACGACCACCTATCATATATTTTAAATGTGGAGGGGAGGGGCACATCAGTCCAAACTGCGCGATGCCGTCTAAAACATGTTATAATTGTGGAAGAGAAGGTCATTTAGCTCGATTTTATCGTTTACCAAAAACAAGTTCAGCCAAGATGGAGACACCAAAGGCCGTCCCAGAAAAGTTAAAACCGATAGTGCAAGGGAGAGCGTTTGTTGTGACCTCCCAGAAAGTAAGGAACCCAAATGAGATCATCACGGGTAAGCTTATCATAAACTCTAACGAAGTCTATACTTTATTTGATACCAGTTCTACCCATTCTTTTATTTCTCTTACTTGCGCTCATCGATTAAATTTGACTCCGGAGAAATTAGGCTTTGACTTATCTGTTGAAACTCCATTGGGAGAAACCTTCATTACATCCATGGTTTATAAGTCTTGTTTGGTTCAAGTTGGTACCCACACATTACCTGTCGATCTTATTTCATTAAAAATACTTGCATTTGACGTGATTCTAGGGATTGATTGGTTAACTACTCATCATGCAAAAATTGATTATTTTCGTAAGATTGTTAGCTTTCATATTCCTAATCGACCTATTATGCGAATTCAAGCAACCAAACTATTAAAATCAATCGCTGTCATCTCAAGCCATAAAGCTATTCGTTTATTGAAAAACGAATGTTAAGCTTTCTTAGCTCATGTCATGGATCTAAACAAAAATACGTCAGTTTTGAATGATATTTCTATTGTTAATAAATTCCCTGACGTATTCCCTGAAGAACTTCCTGGCCTACCCCCAGAGCATGAAATTGAATTTTGTATCGACCTTGAACCCGGTACAAAACCCATTTCCAAAGCCCCATATCGAATGACTTCTATTGAACTTCAGGAGTTAAAGATCCAACTGCAGGAATTGTTAGACATTGGCTTTATTCGTCCTAGTACTTCTCCTTGGGGTGCTCCTGTGCTATTCGTGAAGAAGAAAGATGGAAGTATGCGACTTTGTATTGATTATCGGGAGTTGAATCATGTCACCATAAAAAATAGGTACCCATTGCCACGTATTGATGACCTGTTTGACCAGTTGCAAGGAGCACAATTCTTTTCAAAGACCGATCTTCGTTCTGGATATCATCAGCTGAAGGTTAGAACTGAGGATATTCCAAAGACGGCTTTCAGAACTCAGTACGGGCATTATGAATTCCTAGTCATGTCCTTTGGATTGACTAATGCTCCTGCTGCCTTCATGGATATGATGAACCGGGTATTCAAGGAATATTTGGATCACTTTGTGGTCGTCTTTATTGATGACATCCTTATTTATTCCAAAAGCCGTGAAGATCATGGGCAACACTTGAGGCTGGTACTCCAAAAGCTTCGTGAATACAAGCTTTATGCCAAGTTGAAGAAATGCGAGTTCTGGCTGGAGGAGGTAGCATTCCTTGGGCACGTAGTATCAAGTCGTGGAATATCGGTTGACCCGGTAAAGATTGAAGCTATTCAAAGCTGGGAGCAACCTAAATCAGTGACTGAAGTACGTAGCTTTCTTGGTTTAGCTGCTTATTATCGGAGATTCATGGAAGGATTTTCTCGAATCGCTACTCCATTAACTCAGCTGACTAGGAAAGATACAAAGTTTGGTTGGAGCGAAGAATGTGAGAAGAGTTTTCAAGAACTCAAGAGGAGACTCATTTCAGCACCTGTTCTAACAATACCATCTGGCTCGGAGGGATTTGTCATCTACAGTGACGCTTCGAGCAAAGGGTTGGGATGCGTTCTCATGCAACATAGAAAAGTCATAGCCTATGCATCAAGACAACTCAAGGAATATGAGAGAAATTATCCTACTCATGATCTAGAGTTGGCAGCTGTTGTCTTTGCACTTAAAATTTAGAGGCATTACTTGTATGGGGAGAAGGTGGAGATCTTTACGGATCATAAAAGCCTCAAATATTTCTTCACTCAAAAGGAACTCAACATGCGACAACGACGTTGGCTTGAACTGCTGAAAGATTATGATCATACCATTCAATACCATCCTGGAAAAACGAACGTGGTAGCTGACACATTGAGTAGAAGATCATATGCAAGTACGAGTGCGATATTGTCAACACAAAGGCCCATTTTGTGTGACTTGCAAAGGATGGAGATAGAGTTAAAGACTCCAGGGACCCATGTGATAATGACAAATATACGAGTAGAACCAACTTTAATCGATAAAGTTAAAGCTGCTCAAGCTATAGACCTGGAGCTGATGCGTATGAGGAAGAAAGTGCAAGAAGGTGCTATGCCGGAAGCAAGAATCGATGAAGAAGGAATACTTCGAGTCAACTCCAGACTTTGTGTTCCTAACAACCCTGATTTAAAGTATGAAATCATGATGGAGGCGCACAACACACCGTTTGTAATCCATCCTGAAAGTACCAAAATGTATCATGATCTTCGTCATACATTTTGGTGGAGCAATATGAAGAGAGAGATAGCGCTGTTTATCTCAAGGTGTCTAACTTGTCAACGAGTCAAAGCGGAGCATCAAGTACCAAAAGGTCCATTGCAACCACTTGAAATTCCAGAATGGAAGTGGGAGCACATTACCATGGATTTCGTTACCGGTCTTCCTAAGGTTTCTCAAGGTATAGATGCGATTTGGGTCATTATTGATAGATTGACCAAGTCTGCTCATTTCTTACCGATACGAGAAACTTATACACTTGAACGTCTTGCTCGTATGTACATAAATGAGATTGTAAGACTGCATGGTATGCCAGTATCCATAGTTTCTGATCGAGACCCAAGATTCACTTCACGATTTTGGGTTAGTTTACAAAAAGCTATGGGCACGGATTTACGATATAGTTCGACATATCATCCTCAAACGGACGGACAATCAGAGAGGACTATTCAAACTCTAGAAGATTTATTAAGACTCTGTGTCCTTGACTTCAAGGGAAGTTGGGACAAGTTCTTACCATTGGTGGAGTTTTCCTACAACAACAGTTATAAAGCAAGTATTGGCATGGCTCCATTCGAAGCATTGTATGGAAGAAAATGTCGTTCTCCAGTATGCTGGGATGAGGTGGGTGAAGCAACGTTGTTGGGACCAGAGTTGGTACGTATGACTACAGAAAAGATTCAAACGATCCGACAACGTATAAAAACCTCACAAGATCGACAAAAGAGTTATGCTGATCTTCATTGAAAGGACGTGGAATTTGATATAGGAGATTATGTGTTCTTACGTGTTGCTCCATGGAAAGGAGTTACGAGATTTAGAAAGAGAGGAAAGCTCAATCCTCGATTCATCGATCCATTTTTAATCCTCGATCGAGTAGGAACTGTGGCTTATAGACTCGCTTTACCGCCAAGTATGTCTCGTGTTCATAACGTTTTTCATATATCCATGTTACGTAAATATGTGGAAGACCCGAACCACATTATTGAGTTAGAACCGGACGAAATGGCAGAAGATTTGACGTATGAAGAAGTTCCTGTTCAAATCTTGGATAAGAAGGAACATATTCTACACTCCAAGGTTATACCTCAAGTCAAAGTTTTGTGGAGAAAACATGATGTTGAGGAAATGACTTGGGAGTTAGAATCTGAAATGAAATCAAGGTATCCTTACCTCTTCGACATACCAGGTACGTACCCTAATTTCGAGGGCAAAATTTCATAAGAAGTGGAGGTTGTAAGACCCCAACTTTTATAAATAAAGATGAATTTTCTATAAATATTATTTTTGAATATTATGGAGTTAATTTGATATAATGTTATAGTTGTGGGTAATATTTATAAATTTTGTAAAGTACACAAGTTGTTATATAATATTCGATTGGTCGGGAAATATTCGTTTTAACAGGGAATATTCGTACAACGGCACAATCATTGGTGGACCCCACAACGGAATTATTGTCGGATTGAGAAAACGACAAAAATATTTTATTAAAAATAACGGCGGAAGTTTTACCATTGATACTGTTGAACTACTCGGTAGTAAAAGTACAGTAATACGTGTGGTTGCATAGTAGCACACGGTATTGATTATTAATGCTTATGTGAGAAGTCACTCAGTTTGATTCAATTATTGTCAGTTAATAATATGAAATATTTAGCGATAATGAAGTTTTGTTTTATTCGTATTATTAACGTAATAAAACAGAAACATCTTTTTATATAAAACAGAATACTTTATTAAAGTTATTCTATAAATATAATATATTATATTTTATTTAAAAGATTTTTCTTTAAATATGGACCGTCAGATTAAAGTAATCAATCTGGACCGTTCATGGATTAGTTACTATGCATTCTATTTTTCTATAAATAGCAGCTCATTCCTTCATTATTTCTTACGAATTCACTGAACTCTAGAGAGTGAAACTATAGAGAGAGAGAAGAAAAGTATTTTGCTACTTAACTACTTCCTTATTTCAGTTCTTCTTTAAAACGGTAAGGGGTGTTATTCTTTCTTATTTATGAAGAGAACTGTTGTTATTCCATTTCTTATTATTCTGTTGGAATAACCTGTATACGCGGTCTACCCTATACTTGGTGACATTCTTCTGTTATTCTGTTGGAACATCATGTCTGTGTGCTGGTTCCGTTTTTATTATTATTCTGTTGGAACATCCTGTCTGTGTGTTTTACACCGGACCTGGTTCCGTCTTGTTATTATTCTGTTGGAACATCCTGTCTGTGCGTTTACGTCGGACCTGGTTCCATTATTTATTATTCTGTCGGAATATCCTGTCTGTGCGTTTACGCCGGACCTGGTTCCATTATTTATTATTCTGTCGGAATATCCTATCTGTGCGTTTACGCCGGACCTGGTTCTATTATTTATTATTTTGTTGAAATAACCTGTCTGTGCGGTCTATCGCATGCCGGGTGATTTCTTTGTTATTCCATTCTTTATTATACTCAGTTGGTTGAGTTTTAACTTCTATACTCCATGAAATTAGTGGAATATCCTTGATAATTACGGTTTATCCAGTATCTTTTCATGAAAATATTCTTCTAAGCATTCTTAAATTTTACTCCATAAAGCAGTATCATGTTGACAATTTGGACGTTGTTAATTCTTGGATAAATTAATTCTTGAACTTGTTTTATTGAATTCTTATATCATTGTCATCATCCTCATGTTTATAAAATGTTGAAAGTCATCTATGGCATGTAATGCATAGATGGACTTGGTATGATTATAACCAGAGATTATTCGGTGTAATCATGATCGTAATGTTACAAATGATGTGGTAAAAGTCTTCATTGGCCCGTAGTGCATTGATGGACAGCTGTTGGCATGATCATGACCATTAATAAATACACGAATATCCTTAGCCGTAGGGCATGGGTGATTCAATGATGTGGATTATTTTATTAAGCTGAGTCCCAGCGATAACAGTGTTAAAAAAACTTTTTAAATCATAGAAGATAGTAGATTTTATTCTCTACTTGACTCTTTTAATGGATTGCTTGTTCCGCTGCAGTTAAACTTGATGTTCGTTATATTTTATCAGTTTAACACTGTTGAAGGCTAATGATAATTTATTCTGCATTATCTTAGTCATAATATTTCTTACTGGGCTAGTTGAGCTCACCCTTTCTTTCACTGTTCTCTTCAGGAAATGAGAATATAGCTGGGACGAGTCGGGAAACGGAGTGATGGACCAGATGATAGTATTAGTAGTCCTCACTATTCTATTAAATAGTGTGACAATAATTGTAATGGGGACTCCTTTTGAGTTTGTATAGTCTCTAGTAGACAATATTTGTATTCAAACTCACAGTTATGTTTTGTCGTATTGTACACGACAGTTGCATTAGTAAGTTGTATTTATATTCTGTACCATGTATCTGACGACCCAAGATGGGTGATGTATACCTAATTTTTGGGGGCGTCACAATACCGAACCATAAAAACGCCGTACCGAAACCGGTATCGAAAAATCGGTATATACCGATTTTTTTGTAACGAAATCGGACAGGTTCTTTTTGCACCGAACTGGCCAATTCAGTCCGGTCCAAAAAATCAAAATATTTGCACAGTCCTACTTCTAGGTGGACATGAAATTGGACATGATTGTATTTGAATTTTATTTATTTATATTTTTACCCACCATTGGGAGTTAAAATATAAATAAGTGAAATTTAAATACACTCATGTTCAATTTTCATGTCCATGTAGAGTTTTTGTTATTTAATTCAAGGTTTTCAGATCCGTATGGATGTCATCACGTCATTAATATATAAAAATATATATTATTAATAATTAATAAAAAATTTAAAATTTTCGTTTTGTATATACTAAAACATAATAAAATAAAATTATAATATTATTAAAAATACTTAACTTTAATATTAAAAAAAATTAATACAAAAAATATTTAAAAAACTAATTAAAATCGATTTATTGGGCCAACTTAATCGGTTTTATAACTAAATTAATGGTTTACTCCGGACCAGAGTATAGACCAATTCTAATTTTAACCGACTCAACCAACGATCATGTCCATGTTTAACAACACTGGTTTAAATTACTTCTCAGTTCTCCCTCTAATTGAGAGTATTGTAGCACAGACACCTACATGTTTGTACTTGTATTTTTATCACTTTTTTGAGAGGACAGATTAATCTATTTAGGGGTGTAATATTTGGAAAATAAAATGATTGAGAAAACATTTAATGGTATAATTTATTATTATATTACATGGGCACTGGTCGGTTCCTTCAACCCATGCCATGCATGTCTACTCTTCCCAGTGTTCTCGCGTGCTACTCTTCCCTTTTGTATCGTTTTTATTTAACTTCCATGAAATTTAATAAATAAATAAATAAAATTGAAAAGATAGAATTGGGTACATCACATGTTGTAAAAGAGTGTTGAAATATTTTACATGAATCGAAAAATTTAATTTAATGTATAAATGTGTTGATGAATCATCGATCAACCTAATAATACGTGTGTTCAGATCCGGGGGTGGGGGTGGGGGTGGGGGTGGAGGTGGGGCTGGAATACTAATAATAGGACCTATTTTACATTATTTTCATCATCAAATCTTCCTTGAATATATTTGTCCTACTGCTGCTCTGCTCTGCTGCAGCACTTGGCTTTTCGCTACACGCCGGAAATGGTAAACCACAATGCTTTCTTTCTTTCTTTCTTTCTTTCTTTTTATATATAACCAACTACTACTATACTGTACCAAGTTGGTCGTGGAGAGGCTGACAAACACCAGACGTGTCATCCCATCATTGGTTGGTTGGTTTGTTGGGGTGGGGGGGGGGGGTTCCAACTTACTTACACCTCCTCACACATCATTAATTATTAGCCTGGGATGAACCGAAAACCAACACATGCAGCAAGAACCATCCATTATCCATATAAGCCATAGCCAAAAACGCACCGAACACAATGAGCATGCTTGCTTGCACCGTCTTTCACTCACGTGACGGACGTCATCCCCCATCATCCTCCTGTATTGTAAATAAACTTGTATAATTCTATATATATACCTAGCTATAGCATGCATGGATCCCATGGGCCATGGGATGAAAGGGGTACACACGAGTAGATATGATATAATAGATTGAAGACGCTGGCAGTACGTACGTACGTGACAAGTACAGTCTGAATGCATGAAATGATACTACATGTGACCCATTCCCGGCCTCTTCCAGCAGTAGCAGTCTTTCTTTGCCATTCCACATATGGATGGAAACAAGGATACAATACTAGCTGCTACTACTACTAAATTCATTTAATTTTGGGATATATATATATACAGTCCCGATCACATGCTTACCCCTTAAAAAGCTTACCCAACATACCTTTAAATAGCCTGCCTTATTTCCCTTCTCTCCTGACTTTCGACTCCAAAAAAAAAACCACGCGGCTGTCTCTCTCTCTTCGACACTAACACTAACCCCGTAGCCGATCATCTCCTGCCTCTGTCGATCATCTCCTCTCTGTCACTTACGAATCAGCCCATCTCCTCGCGACTCAGCGCTCCTCGCGACTTAAGAGTAAAATCACGGCGGCTTCCCATCTCCCCGCGACGGCTTCACTGCAAACAGTTCCTCGCGACAAATCCGCCGATTCACTGCAAGGTAACAAAATTAGATGTGGGTAGATGGATTTGCAAGCTTTTAGTGTTGAATTAGGTTTAATTTTTTTACATTTTGTGTTTTGGTTTTCAATAATTGGTTTTTTAGGACTAAAAATTATTGAGAGGCAAACCCTAGAATTATCTTGGAATTAAATATTCTTTTTCATTTTTCGGTTGATGCTCTCTGGGATTGTTGAACCTTCGAGCTATTTCTAGATTTATCCTGCTTTAAGTATGATTCTGTATTTTCTACTTTTGGTTAATAAAATTTGTTGTCGTGTTGATCCCATTGAGGGGCTAACGATTGAAAATTTTCGTTTGTTTCACAAAAAGAGTAAATGAGTAAATGATTTATTTTTGACTTAGAAATTTTCCTTCACTGTGGTTGTGATTTATTGTTGATTTGCACCAAAAAATAAGTAAATGATTTATTTTTGACTTAGAAAATGGGAATCCAATATATGGAACTTAGACTGGACAACACTTTCACTAGTGTGTTTTCCATATATTCCTGAAAGCTGAGTTTTTGACAAGAGAAGAGAAATTTATTGTTACTTCTGGATTTTATATGTGAAACCTCCTTCCAAATTAAATATATCAACTTCTCTACTCTGTTGGTTATACCTTTTGCACCAAATTCTTTACTCTGTTGTTGGAATTTAAATTGACGCAGCTTGTTTATGTTTTGCAAACAGTGTTTATGTGGAGCTTTTGTCATGTGGACAGGATTTTTAGTTAGATGTCAAATATTGCAAAAAAAATTTGCAATTTTGTTATGCAGACTTCCATTTGAGTTGCAGTTTTGTTATGCTCGCTTCCATTTGAGTTGGATATCTTTCTTGTTTGTGATTATGAATTATGTGACTTGTAACTTTCTGCAACATAGTGGTTCTAATGTAGACCATTCCATATATCAGTAACTCAATTCGTGTTTTAGAAAGACTTTCTCAGTTGAGCAGCTATGAACGCAAATTGTGATTGTGAGAGACGACCTCAACTTAAAACAGCATGGACCGATTCAAACCCAGGAAGAAGGTTTTTATCATGTCCGAATTATGGAAAAGTAAGTGTGTTAGGGTTTCAATTTTTTTTATATCTCTTCCATTCTATTTACTTGCACATAAAACTCAAACCTTCTTTGTTTACAGAAGAATGCATGTCAATTTTTTGCTTGGTATGATCCTCCAATGTGTGATAGATCAAGACAAATAATCCCTGGATTACTTCGAAAGATCAACGGAATGGAGCAAGAGATGGAGAAAGCTCGTGCACTAGGAAAAATGCGAAGAAACAAATTTATTATTGCACTTGTAATTTCTTGGATATTGATTTTAATCATGTTATTGTAGATGTACTAAATATTGTAATATTGTGTTGAATATTGTCATGTTCATTAAGAATCTATAAGATTCTGATTATATTATTTACTGTAAAATGTGTTGAATATTGTGTTGTATGTTGTTGAATAATTGGAAAAAAGAAGAAGCATACTATATAATAAGTAACACAACTGCAGCATGAATAAACGTTGAACAATATTTTCTCATCCTACATTTTGGCAAATTTTTGGGTAGATTCATACTATTCGTACTAATGGTGATTACCAAAATGGTGAGAAAAGTTACAAGGCAGATCCAAAAGAAAGAAAAAACCGAACAGCTATGAATGTTTTATGGCCCTTAACATCCAACACCCACTACAAAAACATATATAATTGAACTGCAAATGATAAAAAGCTTTGATATCATGCACTTGATCACCCACTGTTTTACCTTCACTGGCAATTTGGCAAAACCAAAACATTAATGATGTTTCATCATTCCATCCACTTAGAGCTAGTATAATTAAGTCTCTTTACTCTTTACATAAAACATTCATTCATGCTGCATTTGGCTCACAACAACAGTTTTCCAACAAAATATTTTCTGCAAGAATGTAAGCCATACTACAACAACTTACTACACCCATTTCAGCCAACATAGAAACTATGGTACTTTAAACATCTAGATACTATGATAAAATTGACACTTGTGTACTGCTGTAGTTTTCCACCTCCTTGAACTGCCTTCAGTCTTGCTGCCTTCAGTCTTTTGTGTAATCACTGATTGCCTGACATAAAATATGACAACATCAGCCATAAAGTGACAACTGCCTCCAGAGTGATAGCTAAAGTGACAAAGTGATAACAGTTGTGCTTCAATATATGCTGAAACAGAATACTGATCACTCTTTTAGCATAACCATTCTTTCAACCTTAAATCTTTGTTCTTGCACAACCCCAAAATCTGGAGAAAAACTACCATTTCCTAGCCCTTTAAGTTCATCTTTAAATCCTGCAGAGACATAATTATAAGAAGTCAAAAATTTGTAACATTTAAAAATTATAACTGGAATATAAAAAGAGAAAAGGAAAATAAAAGAGTATAGCTTGATAGTTAAACTTAGAAGGAGTATGGTCAATAATTAAGCTTAGAAGTGAACAACTTAACATGCAGCACACAAAATAAGTTGTTACTTGTAATGCAACCCAACTGAAAGGTCCCGCACTTAATTAAAATTTTGCCAGATGATGAATTCAATAGTGAGGCAGTATATGAAAGTTTATACAAAAAAAAGGGAACATCATTGACATACAAAAACTAGAGCAGCTAATCAGGATATTAGAAAAAGTAAATAGTAACATTATCAATTGATTATTGCCCAAAATCAGGAAATGGAAAAACAAGACTTGTGAAGATCTTGAGCACATATAAGGCTGCACTTTGTTATACTTAAATTATATAAATCATCTCTTATGCAGGTCATATGAAGAAGTATTGCAATTCTATATTATGTGGGAAATAATCAAGTTACAAATGTCATTTAAGGTCGCAGACTTACAAGCAAACACTTTTCCCTGTACTCTGGAAATTCAAAAGTTAGTGCATGTGAAATTTCTAAGCTCTTACAAATTACATTTTAATTGAAGCCCTAATAGAGTATTTGGAAAAAAACATAAATAAATCTCAAATAATACTCATTCTTAGATTTCTGCAATTAATAATACATAAACGTTATCCACATGAAAAACTTACCCATTCCTTTTATGATATCTATAATCTTCATCCTCTTGCTCTCCTCAATGCCCTCGTTTACAAGAAAATCCTCAACAATTTTCTCCTCAGATGAATCTCTGTAAGGCAAAGAAGTATCAAAATATTATGGTAAGGAAATAGACAATAGGCTTGAAGGTACAAAGTAATAAGAAAATAAACAAATAAACTAAGGCATTGAAAGTATACAATGTAGCTGTCCTACAGCCATTGAAAACCACAGCAGGCATAGTAAACAATGTAGCTGTCCTACAGCCATTGAAAGTATCACCGTATTCTAGTAGAATAAAAATCACAATGCACTAGCTCAGAATGAGTATGCAGAATCACCTCAGAATTTAGATTTAATGATTCACATATAAATCTCAGTAGCATCATCATTATCTACACTTGGAGCCTGCGTAGCATCATCATTTGATACTCCAACTCTACATGTAAACAAATATTAAAGTCAAATAGAGAGCAAATACCAAAGTCACTTTTAAAATACTAGCAAAGTTAAAATACACAAATCTTTCTTACAGATTATTAAGCTTCGGACAGTTTCTTTTATCGTGTGTCACACCAACTTCCCCACATGAATGACAACGTCTACTCTTGACACTTTTTGCTTTCCCCAAAGCCCTCTCTTTGCCACCCTTTAGCCTTTTGCCACACCCTTTTGCTCGCACGTGGTTTGGCTCAATATAACTATGTTCATGTGTAGAAGTCATGTTAACTGACTTGGATGCACTAATTCCACCACACTCCATTTCCTTGTTTCTTTCGGAATCAGGTTTTCCAATAATTTGCTTCACCCTCTCATATCCATTATCTAGACATTCTTTTACAAAATTTGTGGCTTCTTCATTTGTGAGAGCACTATCAATCAAATTTAAAGAACGTTGAATCAATTGACTCCGCAAGAGTAAGTATGACTTGTCATCTTTTATCGCCACACCATTATCATCAATTACACTTATTGATTTTGCTGTCTTTGTCCATCTCGATAAAATGTATTTTGTAGGCAACTTGTCAAAATCATGATACTTATTCAAGTAAGCTAGTACATGCCGACATAGGATTCCCAAACTCTCAAATTTTTTGCAAGTGCATGTAACATAATCCCAAGATTTGTCATAATGGATTTCTCTTACATTACACTTGTTGACATTCCTTCGACAAATCTTATAAACATGGTAGTTGACATCCTCTTTCATAAGTTCAAACTTATAATTCAAAGACTCACACAACTCGTCTTCAAATTTGTAATACATAGAATATGTATAAATGTCAACCATTTGGCTTAAGAAGTGATTGGCAATTTTCATTCTCGGTCTCTCAATCAAATCTTTGTTATCTGATTCCAACTCTACATGTCGTTGATGTTGTAGGCCCCGACCAAATTGAATCATAAAATCCACTAATGAATTTCCTTTAGAAACAAATCTTTTAAAAAACGCATGAGAACTCTCCGCTCGTTGGCTACTTGACATGCCAGCTGAGAAAACATGATTCACATGTGCGGGTGCCCATCTACAACGGATGTCATACATTGATTGTAGCCATTTATTAGTAGTCAACCCACTTTTCTCCAACAACTCCACCCAAGTAGAGTCAAACTTTTCCACAGTCTCTGAATTCCAAATGCAATCTGCAAACTCTTTATAATAAGCACTATATTTTGCTGAGTCAATCTTCTCTGAAAATTTGGTTAAAATGTGCCAACTACAATACCTATGAAATGTCTTAGGAAGGATATGTGAAATGGCGTTTGTCATAGCCGGATCCTGATCAGTGATAATCATCTTAGGTGCATCACCTGGCATTGCATCCAAAAAACACTTGAAAAGCCAAACAAAAGTATCTATGGTTTCATCACTTAAGAAAGCACAACCAAATACAATAGTTTGACCATGGTTATTAACCCCCATTAGGGGTGCAAATATCATTCCGTAACGATTAGTGTTGTACGTGGTATCAAAAATGACAACATCGCCATAAAATCTATAAGCCCATCTCGAAGTTGCATCAGCCCAAAAACAACGAGTAATCCTTTTTTCATCGTCTGTATCAATTGTAAAGGTGAATGCAGGATTCTTCTGTTGTTCTAACTTCAAGTACTCATTCAACATATCGCCATCTTGTCCCTTCAGCTCATTACGATTGTCTCTTTCAAAGTTATATAAATCTCGTTGCGTGCAACCGATATTTTCAATCCCCCCCGCCTGCACTGCAAGAAAGTTGTATTGTTGGCATTGTGGTATATTTACCATGCCAAGTTGTTGACTCAAACATTTTTGGGCAGTTGACACATTACGGTGCGATCGTAACAGATGTCTCTTATGTGGGGTTGACAATGGGTGACAATGGCCCTCTTCAGTTATGGTAACTACGTACAAGTCATTTCTTTTAACCACCACAATTCTTGCACTACAACCTTCTTTACGAGATCCACGTTTTCTTTTTGCATCCACATTGGCGAATAGTTTGCCCTTTCCTTGCTTATAACAGACATACTCCTTCCTCACAATCTCACCGCTTCCCTCCTTTTTTTTCTCAGTATGCTTTCGCACACTAAAACCAGCATGTACTGCATACGTATTGTAAAAAGTTTGAACGTCCTCTAATGTTTGAAATTCTTGACCTAGCTTAGGCGTAAATTCATCGGCTACTTGAGGATAGTAGAGTACAGATTTATCATTGTTCACATCCAACCCCTCTTCAATCAAGTCATTCCTCTCCATCTCCATTTCAAAATTATAAATGCAATCTAAATTCATTTCTGCATTATCCCCACAACTATCAATTTCATGGTTCATAGCATCCATAATAAACAACAGTTCCCTGAGAATAAATTTAAAAGAACGATTAACTCCACACTCAATACAGAAAATTCTCTGAAATTGTTAACCACAGTTATCAAAACAAATAATTCCCAAAAGAGGAAAGCCCAAATATTTCTTAAACATGTTTACAGGAATCAACAAATAAATGTCTTAATGTGACCAAAAAATTGCTCTGTTTGTTGTGCTCAAAATGGCACTCTCATTTTTTGAAAAATTGCAGAGACTGGATTCTCATAAGAGGAATAAAAAGAAAGAATAACATATACTAGTACACCAAATTCAAGTACACAGATAAAAGCATGATTATAGATAAAATTTTCTGTAAATTTTCCTCCCAGATGTCAGAATTGTGTATAGTTGAAATTAAAATCAAAACCCACAAGAAATCGCACCTTAAAAGCTTATTTAGGGTTGCTTGAACTGATTCGGGTGGAAGAAATCGAACACAGATTCGTTCCTTTCGACCTAGTCGGATGAGGGAATGGGGTTTGCTTTTTCTGAAAATGAGAAAATGAGAGAGAACACTTTCTATTAGGGCTTGATTTGGAATACCCATAAAAAACTGATTTGGATTGGAGACATACCAGGATTTAGGGCTTGTTTTGGAAGCACATGTTTGAGAATCGGATGAGGAATCGATTTGTCGAGCTTCAGAAGGATGAATCAGTCAATCGAGCTTCAGATTTGGAATCGATTTGTCGCTGGATTTTTCTGATGAAGATGAATCCTAGTTCGCGACCTTTCGGATGAGAGAAATAAAAGGGGAGAAAAGATAGACGCGAAACGTTTGAGCGAGGAGAGAGAAAAAAGAGACGCCTTATTTATAGGTAAGCTGGGTAAGCTCTATTCAGGGTAAGCACCTGATGCTTACTGTATATATATATTTGAATTCAATAAAATTACTAGCCTAGTTGCTGATCTGGCATTTAATTTGGTTATTTATGAAGCAGCCAGCGTGATTACATTAATTAATTACTTACATAACCTAATACTAGTACTAATTCATATATGCATGATTACTACCAGTAATTACTACAATATATTAATGCTGAAACGTAGTAGTAGTAACTAGTAACATTACATCCATTAAATAATTAAACGTTTGGGGGCGGGTCCCCTGCCTTGACCACCAGGCCTTATTGAAAAGGCAAAACAACCAACACATACTTATTATATTGTCCATACATATATATACTCTAGAGTACTTAGTTTTAATTTGGCTAGTCTTCTATATTATTTTTTTCATAATTGTCCTTGTACAATTTCTTAATCAGATATGCACTTTAGTCCTAACAACTTGCAAGGTATTATGGGATTAAAAAGCTGACATGGATTTTTGGATGTCCAAGCATGCATGTAAAATTAAGGTTTTTCGTTAATTAGCTAATCCTAGGGTACAAGGACTACCTACCATTGCTTTGCTTTGATTCCATTCTTCTTTCAAACAACAACAACAACAACAACAAAAAAAGCAAAGTTCATTTAGTCAACCCTCCCAAATCTAAAATCCTCCTCGTCTTATGTGATATGACAGTCGCTGTCTTTCAACAATTACTAGTTATGAAAGGATGATTTAGTCATTGTTGATAAATTTTATTTAATATATTATTGAACTTATAATTTTTTAAATTATTATATTAGGTATTATTCTAAAATTGAGTCACTTTGTTAAAAAAATTAATTTTTTATTTACGTGAATCTAAAAAAATATAAAAATAAAAAATACTACTTATGTGACAAAAAAAATAATAAAATAATAAACAGCCTCTTTTTTAATATTATCAATCTGTTTCCTTCTTCTTTTTTCATTTTTCACTTATTTTAATTAGATAATACAAGCATAATCTGGATAAGTAATACAAGCATAATCTCCTTTCATCTTTAAATAAAAGTTCCCATCTCCTTTTGGTATCCAAACGCTTTAGAATCCCGTCGCAGATGGACGAAAGCTCAGATTCAATCTTCCCTCTGTAATCTTTGATCGTCACCACGTGATCGACGTTGCCGCGAGACTCTTCCTTATGCTCGATTGATGAAATGATCCTCCACAGAGAGCTCGTCGGATTCGGTGATGGAGGTGGAGACATTCTCTTCGCATGGTGTTGGTGTCGTCATTGATGGAAGTTTTTACAAATCTGATCTGAATTGATTGACTACTTTTTTATTTCAAGTATTTCTCTTTTTCTTCCCAATCTACTTTCTTTTCAAATGTTTCTCCAGATTTGTGTATTTTATGGTGTTGTTTTATGTTTAGATTTTTAATTAGAGATTTGAGTTGGGTGATAGTTGATTTGTTTGTGGAAGGGGGTGGTTGGGGGAAATGGGTGTTGGGTGGTGTTTGTGTTTGTGATGGTAGGCTTAGTGGTAGTGGGCTTAGTAGTACCGGCAAACAAAATTTGTTGGGGTTCTTTACAAAAATATACAATAATTAGAAAGTAATTACACGATTAGTGCATCAGTAAAATAATTACAAAAAGAGTGCAATTAAGACCCATATTACAAAAATAGTACAATTCATATTAATAAGGAAACCTAAAATCAAAGAGAAATAATTGCCATAATTAATAATTCAAATTCAAATATTTGGGATTTAACAACAAAAATAAATTTAAATTCAAAATAATAATTGAAATTCAAATCTTCATCTCCCTTACATACACTTTGAAATAATAGTTAACAAATAAGTAAATAAATAAAATATTTGTACATGTAAATTGGGCTCTGTTTCAATTTTTACTTTTTTAGTTCTCTTCCCGCCGGCTTCTCTTTTGCTACTCCGCCGCTACACAGTCGCGAATCTCTGTTGTCCAAAATGCCAATGAGAAGAAGAAGAAGATTCGCCCCTACAAAAAGTTTAAAAATAAATAGATGTAACTTTTACTGTTCTGAATTTTTTTTATGACTATTTTGTTACTCATAAATACTAAAATGGTTACCTTTGTATGATTGGTTGGCTACCAACTGCATCACATTCAAACGAAATTGGTAACTTAATAAAACTGAATTGGTTACCTTAGTCTGAAAGTTTGGCTACCAACTGCACTATGAAAAAACTGCATGTGTGGATGTGAAATGGTTACCTTGGTATGAAGGTTTTGTTACCTTGGTATGAATGTTTGCTTACCTTGGTATGAAGGTTTGGTTACCAACTGCACTAAGTAAGAAAAAATTGAAAGTGTGGAGGTTGATTGGTTACTTTGATATGACAGTTTGGTTACCTTGGTATGAAAGTTTGGTTACCATCATCCAGTATTTGAAGGAACACATTGAACACGTCAGAATGGACTTTCTTAATTTCATCAAACAAAATAACTGCATATGGCCTCCCGCGAACAGTTTCTGTCAACTGACCTCCTTCGTCATACCCAACAATACCAACATATTATCCACTCATGAACACGAATGAACACGAAAGTTCTTCGGGGGCAATTCGTCGAACACTTCCCATCTCCTGGACTATCCACTCATGACTGAATTTCAACTTCTGTACCTAAGCAGCTAAACAGTGCCTTGCAAAGCTGGATGAGTGATGGCTTCCCAATTCATAGAAACGATATTTTCCATAATACTTGACCTTTTGCCCAAGAGGAGAGAGAAAATGATGGTCAAACAAGAGGATGAGTGGCGGCTTGTTAGGGATATATATATATATATATATATATATATATATATATATATATATATATATATATATATATATATATATATAAAGAATACGCTGAATGAAGAAGAAGGGTGATGACTAACTAATATAGTTGTTCTAGATGAGGAGAGAGAGAAGAAGCCGTGTTGATAACTAATCCTTAAATTAAAGAATCCTAATTGCATACTAATTCCCTAAATTAAGGAATCCTAATTGCACTAATATTGTAAATAAATATGAAATTGTATTAATTGTGTAAATATTTTATGAGTATACTATTGTTGTAATTATTTTTAAAAATGTAATAAAATATGTAAATCATCCGATTTGTTAATATTGAATATGTTCTTGGGCCAAACGACGAGTAATCGATTTTCCCTTTTGTG
Organism: Panax notoginseng; assembly: GCA_016801055.1. Lineage (NCBI taxonomy): Eukaryota > Viridiplantae > Streptophyta > Magnoliopsida > Apiales > Araliaceae > Panax > Panax notoginseng. The sequence continues at coordinate 9,543,973 of CM029013.1, forward strand.
ATGAATGCTTAAGGAATTGTGTTTAATAGTATTACTTGCAAAACGACAGAGTAAAAAAAAAAGGTTTTGATTGTGTTTCTACTAAATTTTTTTTTTTTGAGATTTAGATTGTATTTATGTAAATTCGTGTGATTTTCAATTGATTCATGTTCTAGTTGAAGAAGGCCTCTTGTTTGATTATATGGGGTTGGTAGTGTGTTAAGTAAAATGTGCCAACTATAGTGATTAAATCATTAATTTTGCCGAACGGATTTCAAAAGACAAATGGGGTGTTAAAATAGATCCTTTTGTGATTTTGTATAGCCGTGTTTGCGTATTGTGGTCTATGGTGTGTTTGTGAGATAAGTTGTTACTGGGCAAATAAAATTTTCAATTCCAAAGGCTCAAATCTCATCAAACGCTAAGTAAACAAAACAAACACTAAATACAACTTCATATATTTAAGACGTTGGTTTTGGACCCCAAACACAATCCAAAAGCCAAAATTGCTGCCTTGTATTAGTGACTTCATATAACTACGTTTGTGAAATGAACAAGAAGCTAAGTTTAATTAGCCTCCAAGAGCACCAAACCTGAACTTGGTGCAAGTAGTCACCAAAAGTTTTGCATTGGTAACAGGCAGGTATAGCCTAGACAAAGCTATACAAACACTTTGGACAAGCAAAAGGTAGAGTTAAACCAAATCATCTATCAGAGTATTTATTTCTTGCTTCCTCCCTCCATCCATGATCCATGCATCCAACTTAACTATTCACGTCAATCATAATATGCAATTGTATTAGTGCATTAGCACGCAACATGAGTCAAGTTCAAGGTCTAAATATAAACAATTTGAGTGCAGGCCTGATACGAATGCATATCCATTTTCTGAACCAATATATATCGAAACAATTTCTTTCCAGTACGTAGATGCATCTACCAAGTACTATTTAGGAAACAACGCCTTCCTTGAAGTGAAAAACAAATTGAACACGACTTTGAAAACCAAACAAATGCAGTTTGAACAAATGATAAACATTTATAGTCCTAATATTAATATACTTATGACAGATGCCAAATTGGGTCACTCTAATCACTAATTCAATGCCGTCTCTTGGGTCATAATATAATGCAATATTCAGAATGCTTGAGAGCAAGTATAGAGATTCAAATTGATAATGGAAATAGTTTTAACATATATAATTACCAAGTAAATATATACAGATGCAATATACTCCATATGTCACCAAGAAAGTAAATAAGTGCACTAACTAAACTATCTACTTCACATGCATGCATTTTTCCTTTTCAACATTCCTCAAGTCTTTAACTTCCAAATGCCAAAATAAGCACAATTATGGAAAGCAACTTCAAAGCAAGGTAATGACAGATTTCTTCCTACAAAAATACATTGTATATAGATTAAGAAGGAAGTATTGAATGCAGTTTGAAGGATTGCATGCAGGTACTAAATCACTCACTAAAATCAGCAAACAGATTTAATTTTTATTGATATATCAAGTAAATTCAGGATTTAAGGTAAATCCATCAGAAACATAGTTCAACAGAAACTGTACAAAAAGGATAAAATCGAACCATGAAAATTGAAATTAAAACTATACAGCAGCACCTATTGCACGAACGTGCAAGCCAATTGCAGAAGCTTGACAGCTATGCAGCAGCACAGATAGAACTTAAAGCAGTAGACTAAGACTACAGATCTGCTTGCTGATTTAGCCAAAAACCAAACTAGCCCTTCAATTTGTTCACCATCTGTCCCTGAGTCACCACTTCAGATTTTGCAGACTGCTTCTCCATCTTCTTGTCCAACGCAATCTGGCTATCACGGCACTCGGGAGTGCAAAATGCACGCAAGTCACTGCATTGCATCATCAACCCAAAGTTTATCTAAGAACTTACAACTGCAATAAAAGAGTTTTATGCACCAGGAACTTGAACAAAAGTTACAAGAAATAAAGATAACTCGTGCTGGATTTACAAATAGTATTTAAGGACATTGTATATTGGCTAAAGGCTAGAAACAATTCAAAACTTGAGAGCCTTAGAGAACAGAATTAACAAATCTAAGTTGAATATGAGTCTGACATTAGAATTAGTTTTTATTAAATAGCCAATTCAAATATCAGTAGAACCAGTTTAATTATAAATTAGACTAGTAGATGAAAAGAGAGAGATAGTTCGGTCATCAAATTTAAGATATTAAATCTAGGTCTTAAACAAACTGATACGGCTCACTAGTTCACTCAAGCTTGACTAGCTAGTTACTCGACTAAGCTCGATTGTACACAATTATTCATTCTATATAACACAGGTTATATAAATTATACTGATATGCTTGAATAACACTGGAATTCGAGTCAAAGTTGACTTGTATTATGAACAATATGTGGAGCTTAAAGGCACTCGATCTCGATCTGTCATTCTCCTTTAGGTTCAGTCGAAGAGATCGAAGCGAAGTCCAGCAAGAAACCTTTCGCCTGAACAAGCTTATTACTAAGCAAACAAATTGGGCTCAATAGAAAAACTTATTATTCAAATTAAAAAACTTATTACTCCAATTCATCTCAATTATGGCTCTAAATAAACAAGATGAAATTGGCAACTACAAACTTGGGGTGCAAACAAATTGATCTGTTCATGAACAACTCAAGCTCGTTCATATAAAACTCGTTCAAAAGTAGTCTATTTAACAAAAGAACCGAGCTTAAGTTTGAGAGTGAGCTCATTTAACTATACAAGTCAAGCTTGAGTATGGCCAACTCATGAATATAGGATATATATATATATATATATATATATATATATATGTCAAATGTTTTATTTTTACTTTACAAGTCTGTCTCATTCTGTGATGTAAACTATAACTTTATTATTATAGTACGAATATATTGTTAAATGTTTATATATTAATCAACAATTATATATACACACACATACATACATATATGAAAAATACACTAATGGTAAAGAATTTGAACTTGAAAAGTTAACTTATCCAGCTCGAGCCAAGTTCTTCACAAATGCGTTGAGCTCATTAATTTTAGACAAGAGAGTTTGAACACAAATATAAAGCTCCATTAAAGATCCTCACGAACTCTAACACTTGTAAAACTTAATGAATCAAACTCGAACATCAAGTACTCAACTTGACTCGACTCAGCTTATTTGCACCCCTACTAACTACTAAATGATCAATAAAATTCAATTAGGCCTAAATCCATCATAAATAGGAACACGATACACATTGATTCTGTAGTATAAATTAATACAAATTGTTAAGATATTTTGAAGTAGGCTTGGATTGCATAAATTAAAAACAAATAAAAATTTGAATTACAGATAATCAATACTAAAACAAGAGTCATAGACATAATAAGGAGGACTAATATAATAGTCATAAGCATGAGTGTTTCAAAAACTAAGCAAACAAAAAAAAACATAAAAGAAAAAATGGTCGATAAACAAGTTAGCGACAAATAAAGAAAAATTAATGAATAAAATACTACCTATACATGAAAACTTCTTCATCATGATTGATCTTTTTCTCACAAAAGTAGCAATTTTCAAGGAATTCTCCAATGACAAATGGACTTTCCTCAACAGGAGATGTCATAGACGGCTTCAGGCACTTCGACGGCTTCAGGAAAGTTGATGGAGGAGTTGCACGCACCTCTGACACAGATTCGATCGGTGAGGAGATATGGTTTAGCAGGTCGGTCTCAATGGAGCTTGACGACCTATCATATCGTGATCGTTTGACTGACATTGCTTCGTTAAGGAAATTGAACCACTATTTTACAAAAATTAGGAATTTTGGGGCTTGAGGAATGAAAACAGGTCTTTACACTATAAAGAGATACAGAGAGATAGAGTAGTGAAGTAGTGAAAGAGCTTAAAGAGAGAAGAAAGCTACACGTAAGGGTGCAAGTAAGGAAAACATAGGAAAGAAAGCAACACGTAATAGAATACGAAAGAAAACAGAGAACAGAAAGCTACACGTAAGAGAGTAAGAAAAAAAACACTAGACGGCAATTATATATAGTCTCTGTGGTCTCCATTAATAAAAAGTACATGTTTTTTTAAATTTGATTTGGTGAAAAATGGGCTTTTTCTTTTTATGGTGAAAATATTTTGGGAAAGGATTATGTATTGTTAGTTGTCGCTAAACTATTTTATTACAACAATTAAAAGAGAACCTTTCTCATATACTAGATTTAATGAATAATTGCCACATTTAAGGTTTACTCCCTCAAGTCGATTCACAAATTTTAACATGCGAACTTAAAACACTACTTCACTACCTAAATTTTATTTTTCTCACACCCAAAAATAACTAGAAAGTTCACAACCTAAAATATGTTGCACATAATGTCTTCTTCAAGATGCTTGAGAGCAACTATTACTGAAAAGAGTAAATAAACTTTATGAGACCTAAATGTCAATTTAATAACAAAAGATGCATTATATATGTCACTCAATACGTGTCACTAAGAAGAGTAAAGTACCAATCAAGCTTTACTGTTGGGGGGTTATAGTCAGTGTTACAGACATCCCCGCATAGGCTTGCTTAAGCCCCCGCCTAGGCACTTGACAGTCCTCTACCGCCTCAATTTGGATGGGCGTCTAGGGTCTTGCCTAGGCGAAATTAGATCTACCATATTGATTTAATGAGGGCTTTGAAGTAGTATAATGCTTTAAATAAAATTTGGTGTGCCTTAAATATTTTTTTTATTACAATTGTTTATATGTATAACATTTACATCTACTATATACTTTATATAATATATACAACGGAAAGATAACTAACTAACACCGACTAGAGAAATTGCTTAGGTACTCCGCCACCTATGTAGCCTAGCGTTTTTTTAACACTGCTTATAGCCTAACTCAATTTTCTACTTCACATATATGCATTTTTCCTTTTCAACATTTTTCACTTGTCTTTTAAGTTCCGAATGCATAATATAAGCACAATCTAGGTAGCACAATTATAAAAGGTAAAATGTAAATGGTACAGATACATCACACTATATATAGATTAGTAAATAATTTTTTTTTAAAAGGAATCAATTTTAAAACATAGAGATGACGCATTTTCAGCATGTTTACAGTGCAGTAGCTTCCCCACTCATTTTCATTTTGTTTCAATTTTGATTTGATTACTATTTCAACAAAGTTTCATAGCAGATGATGTCATAACCGTATTGATGGCAGCAAAGTACAATAACTAAAATTAATTAATTAATTTCACCAACAAAGCATAATCTCACATATAAGTAATCTCTATTGAAATTTAAGATAAAATTCAGGATTAAGGTCAATCCATCAAAACATAGTGCAATTTTGCTAAAGAGAAACTGTACAAAACCAACATAATTCAACAAAGAAACACTAAAATAAAACTAGACAGCATCTAAATGTGCAAGTCAATCATAAAAACTAGACAGCTATGCACCAGCACAGTTAAAACTTGAAGCAGCTAGCATAAGACTATAAATCTGCTTGCTGCTCCAGTCAAAATCCAAACTAACCCCTCACATTGTTCACCCTCTGTGCCTGAGTCACCACTTTAGATGTTGCAGCCTGCTTCTCCATCTCCTTATCCAACGCAATCTGGCTATCCCGGCACCCGACAGTACAAAAGGCACGCAAGTCACTGTATTGCATCATCAGCAAAAAGTTTATTTAAGAACTTACAAAAAGTAATATAATAGTTTTACATCAGTAAATTTAACAAAACGTAGCAAAAGTTACAAGCAACAAAGAGAACTAGTTCTAGATTTACAAATTGTTTTTAAAGATTTCTTATCGTGCCTAAAGGCTAGAAACTATTCACAACTTGAACCTTTGAGAATAGAAGTAGCAAAATAAACAACTCTTAGTTGCATTTGAGTCTGAAATTAGAAAAAAAATGTTGAATAGTCAATTCAAATGTCTACAGGCAGCGTATTACGTCATATATGAATAGATCAGCAGAACCACATTAATTAATAAATTAAACCAGTAAAAGAAAAAAGAAATATAGTTCTGTCATCATATTAAGATATTTAATCTAGGGCTGTAATTAAACAAACTAATACAGCTCACTCTTGAGTCAAGCTTGACTTGCTAGTTACTCAATTAAGCTCGTATATACTCAATTAAGTAAAAATGTCATACGTTCTTTATACATTACATATAAATTATATCATACATGCTTGGTCGACTCAGGATTTACTCGTATTATGCGAAAAGGGTTGCGCTTAACGGCACTCAATCTCAATAAAAACTTATGAATCAAATTCAAAAGCTAATTAATCCAACTCGTCCAACATTGGTATTGCAGTATAAATTAAAACAAAATGTTAATGAAATTTGAATCAAACTCAGACTACATAAACTAAAGACAAAAACAAGTTGCATTACAGATAATGAATATTCTACCACAGAATCTGAACGAATGATTAAATAAATAATTCAGATCGTTTCAAAAATAGTGTTAGTGAGACAAACTAGAATCACTAACATCAAGACTTAAATAAAGTTAAATCAACGAGAAAAAAAGCACATCAATTATTAAATTAAAAAAGTAAGCCAAATCAATCCGACCTATACATGAACACATCATCATTCTGACTGATCTTCTTCTTGCAGTTGTAGCAATTTTCGAGGAATCCTCCAATGGTGTGAAAATTACTCTCCTGAATCGGTGACGTCAGAGTCAGAACCCTGGGCAGCGGCCGCACTTGTTCGGTGCTTTCCGCCAGAGACGGCTTCAAACACTTGGGCCGCTTCACAGCAGACGACGGAGGAGGAGCCGCACTAACCTCCCACGCAGATGACACGTTTCGTTTGACCGGCATTACTTCGTTAGGGACTTAGGGTTTGACAATTAGGGATTTTTGGGTTTGGCGGGATGAGAATTGGGTCCGTACACAAGAAACGAGTGAGAGCTTAGAAAGAGAAAAGACGCGCAAGGGAGTGAGAACTGAGGACGCTAGATGACAGGTATATATAGGCTTTGTGGTCCCCACTAATGGAAACTACGTGTAGATTTAAAAACTGGATATTTTTTAAAATGGATTTGTATTTATAAGATGAGTCAGATGACAACTCATTCCTACCTCATAATATTTGATGTTTTAGATAATTTTATTTTTTTTAAATTATTTATAGTTTTAAATAATCTAAAAAAAATAATTATAATTTTTTTCAAATTATTTCTTATGAGAAAAATTATGGGACTTGTTGGGTCGTGATATTTCTCCTATTGGGCCGAATGGATTGGGCCTACTTATTCAGTTAGTCCATTGGGTCTTCACTATTGGGTGTTGACATTATTGGGCCTAGTCACTTTATTATCTTTGTTAAGTCCTTCTAATATCGGACCAAATCAGTGGGTCGACCCATCATATATTTAAATATCTTCACTTGGGTTCTGAACCGGTGATGATGACAAAGATATGGCCGACTGATATCTTACATGGCATTAATAAGGATTGGACAGTTGGCCAGCGGTGGACAGAGGGGATGGGATTAACAAGTGTCAGGAGGGTCAGTGGCACGGTAAACCAGGTCCTGTAGTATATCATAGCAAGGAAGTCTTCACAAAGAGATACACGTTCACATTCATATACACACACACAACTGAGAATATCTATCTCTCTCTCTCTCAATACACTAGACATTATTATTCTCCATTGTTAACCTTGTGAACACCGATACTGACACTCACGTTTGAGCTATCTCCCGATGGTCCAGCCGTCAAGCTTTTGGTGTCTTATCGTGTTTACTGTGCAGGATCAGGGCGTCTTACGTGATTGGGACGTGGCAGAAGATCTTGGCGTTAACATTGACGCTAGAAGGAGGGCTGTTTTCTAGTGTTCTTGAGTTATCAATCACAATATTTCCAGTTGTTCTACATCGGAAGTTATGGCACAAATCAGGGGGTTCTCGTTCGAGATCCCACGGCGAAGCCCGAAGATGGTTGGTCTTTGCTGCTGACAAAGAGCATGATCATGGCCGAAGGCAAGTAAAAGGCACCCCGCCAAGAACTCGGCACCGAAGTGGTCAGGCTGATGAAGATGGTGGACGAAGCAGATAGAGCTTTGGAGGTTCTCTTGGAGCGAAGCGAGGATGTAGCTGTGCGGAGCGAGGATGTAGCTGAGCGGAGCGAGGAGGTAGCTGAGCAGAGCAAGGATATAGTTGTGCAGATTCTTCGGATTGCCAAGCTGAGGGACAAAGCATTCAATTATGTCCAGTCTGAAATATGTGGTACGCCTAAAGATGGACAACCGTGAGTTGGAAAGCAGTCTATACACTTTGAGGACATGTCTCAAGGTGATCCTCATGACCAAAGAAGACCAAAGAACCATATTCCTGAGCATCCGAAGAGGGTACTTCGCCTTATTGGTCTTCGGGATTATGGTCGAAGCAGAGTAGATGAAGACCCAACAGCCATTTTCTTGATTGACCGAAGAGGGTACTCCGCCCTATTGGTCTTCGGGATTATGGTCGAAGCAGAGTAGATGAAGACCCAACAACCATTTTCTTGATTGACCGAAGAGGGTATTCCGCCCTATTGGTCTTTGGGATTATGGTCGAAGCAGAGTAGATGAAGACCCAACAACCATTTTCCTGATTGATCGAAGAAGGGTATTCCGCCCTATCGGTTTTCGGGATTATGGTCGCAGCAGACGAAGAAACTGATCCAGGGAATATGCACCTCAGAATACAAATAAGGCATTATGCCTTGAGTATCCTCACCACAGTGACAGAAAGTTTCACCGAAGTAGATCCAAAAATCACACTCCCGAGAGTCCACTGAGGGCACACCGCCCTGTGGGCACTTGTCTTCGGGGAAATCCATCTAAAGTTGCAGCTTCAGATGGAAAGCAGCTGAGGAGTCCGACAAAGTCGTTGCAGTACTTCAGCAGAAGCAGAGCTCGTGGACATTGCATGCAGATAGATATTCTGTTTCGGACATCAGTACAGCAGGCTATCAAGGGGTCGATCACAATAACAATTCCATTGCTGATGCATTATCGAAGTTGGCTACTACGGATGATTATAACTTTGATGGCATATGGCGTCCTTCCTTCAGATCAAATGCCGGCTAAAGAAGATCAAGTATAAGAGTGTCAATTTTGTTCTCATTAATGAGAATCTTTTTCGAAGGTCCTTTTTCGTCACCATTGCTTAAATATTTGGTTCCGTCTGAAGCAGAGTATGTTCTTCGGGAAGTTCACGAAGACATCTGTGGCGATCATTTGGCCGCAAAGTTATTGGCCTACAAAATACTTCGGCAGGGATATTCTTGAAAGAACTGGAAATTCAGCACAGAAAGACTTCGGTGGCTCATCCACATTCACTTTTTCACAACTGATCCTGTTCCTATTTGTCCTAAGTTCATAATGGTGTAAGTAGGTATGGTCGGACTCGCTGGCCATTCGATGGTAGCATATCTATTTGTTGCCCAGCGTGGTAGACAAATCCTATGTTCCTTTATATTATTTTTACCGAGGGCGGTAAATCAATAGTCACCGATGTGAGACCCCAGATTTTATGAATAAATATTTAATTTTCTCGAAATAATTTTTTAAATATTAGGGTGTGGATTTGATATAATATTATAGTTGTGGGTATTATTTATAAATTTTGTAAAGTAAGCAAGTTGTTTTAAAATATTCGTTTGGTCGGAAAATATTCTTTTTGTCGGGGAATATTCGTACGACGGCACAATCATTGGTGGACCTCACAACAGAAGTATAGTCGTAGTTAGAAAACGACAAAATTATCTTTCTATAAAAATAACGGCTGAGGTGTTACCGTTAAAACCGTTAAAACTGTTGAACTACCCGGTAGTAAAAGTACAGTAATACGCGTGGTTGCATAGTAGCACACGATATTGATTATTGATGCTTATGTGAGAAGTCACTCAGCTATACTCAATTATTGTTACAGTAATTGCTGCATCATATCTCTTAAGTTATTGTCATAGTATCATCTGTATAATATGTTATATTATTAAATCAATAATTGAGACGTTGTGGTAAGTTTGGTTATTTTTATGGGGGGCCATATGTCATCATCTAAGAGTCTCTTGGTCAATAGTATTTACCTTGGTCAATAGTAATTACCTTCGTCAATAGTATTTATCTTGGTCAATAGTATTTACCTTGGTCAATAGTAATTACGTTCGTCAATGGTATTTACCTTGGTCAATAATATTTACCTTGGTCAATAGTAATTACCTTCGTCAATAGTATTTACCTTGGTCAATAGTAATTACTTTCGTCAATAGTAGTTGTCCCTTCAATATTACCAAGAGTCATTTGACCCTTCGTTAAGACCAAGAGTCATTTGACCCTTCGTTAAGACCAAGAGCCACCCTCAGTTTTTCTATAAATAGAGGCCTAGGGCTTCATTATTTTTCACGAATTCATTCAAGCTATAGAGAGAGAAAGTATAGAGAGAATAAGAGAGAGAGAATAAAAGTATTCTGCTACTTCACTTTTCCAATATCCAGTTCTTTTAAGGTAAGGGATATTATTCTTTTGTATTCAAGAAGAGAACTTCTGTTATTCCATTTCTTTATTATTCTGTTGGAATAACCTGTATATGCGGAATACCCTATACTTGGTGACATTCTTCTATTATTCTGTCTTTGTTATTCCGTTGGAACATCCTGTCTGTGCTATACGCCGGACCTGGTTCCGTCTTTATTATTATGTCTTTATTTTCAGTTGGAACATCTTGTCTGTACTTTACGCCGGACCTGGTTCCGTCTTTATTATTATTCTGTCGGAATATCCTGTCTGTGTGTTTTACACCAGACCTGGTTCCATTATTTATTATACTGTTATTTATTATTCTGTCGGAATATCCTGTCTGTGCGTTTACGCCGGACCTGGTTCCATTATTATTATTCTGTTAAGAATAACCTGTCTGTGTGGTCTATCGCATGCATGGTGATTTCTTTTATTATTCCATTCTTTATTATACTCAGTTGATTAAAACTTTGACTTCTATACTCCATGAAATTAGTGGAATATCCTTGACATTTGCGCTTCATCTAGTATCTATTCATGAAAATATTCTCCTGATCAGTCTTGAAGTTTACTCCACAAAGCATTATCATGTTGACAATTTGGACGTTATTAATTCTTGGATAAATTAATTCTTGAACTTGTTTTATTGAATTCTTATATCATTGTCATCATCCTCATGTTTATAAAATGTTGAAAGTCATCTGTGGCCTGTAGTGCATAGATGGACTTGGTATGATTATGACCAGGGATTATTCGGTATAATCATGACCGTAATGTTACAAATAATGTGGTAAAAGCCCTCATTGGCCCGTAGTGCATTGATGGACAGTTGTTGGCATGATCATTACCATTAATGAATACACAATTATTCTTGGCTGTAGTGCATGGATAATTGTGGTCGTGATACTAAAGAATATCCTTGGCCGTAGTGCAGGGGTGATTCGATGATGTGGATTATTTTATTAAGCTGAGTTCCAGCGATCACAGTGTTGAAAAACCTTTTAAATCATAAAAGATAGTAGAGTTTATTTTCTACTTGACTATTTTAATGGATTGCTTGTTCTGCTGCAGTTAAACTTGATGTCTATTATATTTTATCAGTTTAACATTGTTGAAGACTAATGATAATTTATTCTGCATTATCTTAGTCATAATATTTCTTACTGGGCTAGTTGAGCTCACCATTTCTTTCACTGTTCTCTTCAGAAAATGAGAACGTAGCCGGGACAAGTCGGGGAACGGAGTGATGGTCCGAATGATAGTATTAGTTAGTAATCCTCACTATTCTATGTAACGGTGTGTTAATAAATGTAATGAGGACTCCTTTTGAGTATGAATACTCTCTAGAAGATAATATTTGTATTCAAACTCACAGTTTATGTTTTGTCGTATTGTACACGACAGTTGTATTAGTAAGTTGTATTTGTATTTTGTACCATGTATCTGACGACCCAAGATGGGTGATGTATACCTAATTTTGGGGGCGTCACAATTGGTATCAGAGCTTAGGGATATGATCCCTGGCTAAGATGTGAGAATAGAACTAGGAGGGGAGAGACGGGAAATTCCTTCGCTAGTATGACCTACCAGTATGACCTACCTAAGTTTATTTGGTATTTAATTGGTCGGTCAAAGTATATGGATAATATGTTATATGTTAATTAACCCTTGTTTTGTTGCAGTATTTGCAAATGGCATCCGAAAATGTTGAGATAATCAATGAAGCACATGAGACCATTAAATCACCAACGATTAATGCTCAGGGTAATGTGCAACCAGAGGACAATAATCCTCATGAAAATAATAACACCGATGAAATGGTGAATGATGAGATGGTCAGAGGCTTTATGCAATTCATGTAACAACAAAATAACTCTCGGACGGTCACCGCAAAGCAGTTCAAGGAGCAATTCATGCAACAACGGGCGAGAGCGGCTCCTATCCAAAATGCAGGAGGCAACAATGACAACCCACGGTTGGTCACCGCTAAGCAATTCAAGGAGCTGGGACCACCGGAGTTTTTGGAAAAGCCAGAACCACTTAAGGCAGAGATGTGGTTAAAGCAGATCACCAAGATATTTGATGTCTTGGGATACTCCGAGGAGCAAAAAATTTCCTTTGCCACCTTTATGTTACGTGAAGAGGCATATTACTGGTGGGAATCTGTAAAACGTACCCAGCCTGACGCACTCAAGATGTCTTGGGAGAAGTTCCAAGAGATGTTCAATGACAAGTACTTTCCCGAAAGCATTCGTCACATGAAGGAGGTGGAATTTATCAAGTTGGAGCAAAACAACATGACCGTGTCGCAGTACGAAGCCAAGTTTGCCGAGTTGTCCCGATTTGCGTCCCACTTGGTGGATAATGAAGAAAGAATGGCGCGAATGTTTTTAAGAGGTTTGAAGTCGGAGATACGTCAACATCTTATTTCTTATAAACTGTGTTTGTATTCAGATGTTGTAAATAGGGCTCAGTTGGTGGAGCGCGATAACGAGTCAACGCAACCAAAAGAGAGCAGCCGACAAAATGATAATACTAGTGAGAGCAGTCATCGAAGCGGTGACAACAAGCGTGGAGGGAATCAACAGGCCAAAAATGGTAACCACTTCGGCGGTAATTATGGTCAGAACAATAAGAATGGACATTTTAAGAAGCAAAAATTTAACAATGATGGAAAGACGTCAGCACCAGCAACCGTTGTTAAGGATGGAGAACGACCACCTATCATATGTTTCAAACTGCGCGATGCCGTCCAAGGCATGTTATAATTGTGGAAGAGAAGGTCACCTAGGCCGATTTTGTCGTTCACCGAAGACAAGTTCAGCTAGGATGGAGGCACCAAAGGATGTCCCAGACAAGCCAAAGCCAGTAGTTTAAGAGAGAGCGTTTTTTTCGTGACGAGAAACCTGAATAAAATTATCATAGGTATGTTAGTCATAAACTCTTGCGAAGTCTATACCATGTTAGATACCGGTTCTACTCACTCTTTTATTTCACCTAGTTGTGTTCAATGTTTGTACTTAACTCTGGAGAAGTTAGACTTTGATTTATCTATTGAAACTCCGTTGGGAGAAACCTTCGTTACCTCCACTATTTATAAATCTTGTTCAAATCAACACTTTCACGTTACCTGTCAATCTTATCTCTTTGAAAATGCTTGCCTTTGATGTGATTTTAGAAATCGATTGGTTAACTACTCATCATGCTTCTCGTAAGGTGGTTAACTTTCATATTCCTAACCAACCTGTTATGCGAATTCAAGTAACCAAACCACTAAAGTCAATCATTGTCATATCAAGCCATAAGTAAAGAGCCCTGAGCCTTCATCTTGTGACTTTCTTGTGTGGAATGCACCGAAGCCAGACTTTCTGAAGGCAACGTTGTGAATAACGGTGACAAGTTAATAGGTATCAATGTGACGTGTTATTCAAGTCTTGAACGAGATTCATAGTTTTGAATGATATTTCTGTTGTTAATAAATTTCCTGACGTATTCTTGAAGACTTCTTAGCCTACCCCTAGAGCGTGAAATCGAATTTTTGTATTGACCCCAGTACAAAACCCATTTCTAAAATCGTTAAATATTTCTTCAACTAAAGCGAACGTAACATGCGCCAAAGACGTTGGCTCGAGTTGTTGAAGATTACGACCGTACCATTCAATATCATTGTGGAAGAACAAACGTGGTAGCTGACGTGTTGAGTAGAAGATCGTATGTGTTTACGAGTGCGATGTTGTTAAAACAAAGACTCATTTCGTATAACTTACAAATGGCAAAGATAGAGTTAAAGACTCGAGGGACCCATATGAAGATAACGAATATACGAGTAAAATCGACTTTAATCGATAACGTTAAAGCCGTTCAAGCTACACACCCGGAGCTGATGAATGTAAGAAGGTTCAAGAGGGCGTTATTCTAGAAGCACGAATTGACAAAGGGAGGAAATCTCAACCCTCGATGTAATTGACCCATTTAAAATCCTCGATCGAGTAGGAACTGTGGCTTATAGACTCGTTTTACCGCCAAGCATGTCGTGTGTTCATAACATTTTTTTTCTCACGTATCGATGTTACGTAAATATGTGGACGGCCCGAACAATATTATTAATTTAGAACCGGACGAGATAGCGGATGATTTAATGTTTGAGGAGATACGTGTTAAAATCTTGGATAAGAAGGATCATATTCGACGCTCAAAGGTTATACCTCAAGAGTTAGAATTTGAAGTGAAGTCAATGTATCCTCACCTGTTCGGCATACCAGGTATGTACGTAAATTTCGAGGGCGAAATTCCATAAGGAGGGGAGATTGTGAGACCCCAGATTTTATGAATAAATATTTAATTTTTTCGAAATAATTTTTTGAATATTAGGGTGTGGATTTGATATAATATTATAGTTATGGGTATTATTTATAAATTTTGTAAAGTAAGCAAGTTGTTTTAAAATATTCGTTTGGTCGGAGAATATTCTTTTTGTTGGGAAATATTCGTACGACGGCACAATCATTGGTGGACCCCACAACAGAAGTATAGTCGTAGTTAGATAACGACAAAATTATCTTTCTATAAAAATAACGGCTGAGGTGTTACCGTTAAAACCGTTAAAACTGTTGAACTACCCGGTAGTAAAAGTACAGTAATACGCGTGGTTGCATAGTAGCACACGGTATTGATTATTGATGCTTATGTGAGAAGTCACTCAGCTATACTCAATTATTGCTACAGTAATTGCTGCATCATATCTCTTAAGTTATTGTCATAGTATCATCTGTATAATATGTTATATTATTAAATCAATAATTGAGACGTTGTGGTAAGTTTGGTTATTTTTATGGGGGGCCATATGTCATCATCTAAGAGTCTCTTGGTCAATAGTATTTACCTTAGTCAATAGTATTTACCTTCGTTAATAGTATTTACCTTGGTCAATAGTATTTACCTTGGTCAATAGTAATTACCTTCGTCAATAGTATTTACCTTGGTCAATAGTAATTACTTTCGTCAATAGTAGTTGTCCCTTCAATATTACCAAGAGTCATTTGACCCTTCGTTAAGACCAAGAGCCACCCTCAGTTTTTCTATAAATAGAGGAATAGGGCTTCCTTATTTTTCACGAATTCATTCAAGCTATAGAGAGAGAAAGTATAGAGAGAATAAGAGAGAGAGAATAAAAGTATTCTGCTACTTCACTTTTCCAATATCCAGTTCTTTTAAGGTAAGAGATATTATTCTTTTGTATTCAAGAAGAGAACTTCTGTTATTCCATTTCTTTATTATTCTGTTGGAATAACCTGTATATGCGGAATACCCTATACTTGGTGACATTCTTCTACTATTTTGTCTTTGTTATCAAGTTGGAGCAAAACAACATGACCGTGTCGCAGAATAATAGAAGAATATCACCAAGTATAGGGTAGACTGCGTATACTGGTTATTCCAACAGAATAATAAAGAATGGAATAACAGAAGTTCTCTTCATGAATATAAAAGAAATAATATTCCCTACCTTAAAAGAACTGGATATTGGAAAAGTGAAGTAGCAGAATACTTTTATTCTCTCTCTCTTATTCTCTCTATACTTTCTCTCTCTATAGCTTGAATGAATTCGTGAAAAATAATGAAGCCCTAGGCTTCTATTTATAGAAAAACTGAGGGTGGCTCTTGGTCTTAACAAAGGGTCAAATGACTCTTGGTCTTAACGAAGGGTCAAATGACTCTTGGTAATATTGAAGGGACAACTACTATTGACGAAAGTAATTACTATTGACCAAGGTAAATACTATTGACGAAGGTAATTACTATTGACCAAGGTAAATACTATTGACCAAGGTAAATACTATTGACGAAGGTAATTACTATTGACCAAGATAAATACTATTGACCAAGGTAAATACTATTGACGACGGTAATTACTATTGACGACGGTAATTACTATTGACGAAGAGACTCTTAGATGATGACATATGGCCCCCATAAAAATAACCAAACTTACCACAACGTCTCAATTATTGATTTAATAATATAACATATTATACAGATGATACTATGACAATAATTTAAGAGATATGATGCAGCAATTACTGTAGCAATAATTGAGTATAGCTGAGTGACTTCTCACGTAAGCATCAATAATCAATACCGTGTGCTACTATGCAACCACGCGTATTACTGTACTTTTACTACCGGGTAGTTCAACAGTTTTAACGGTTTTAACGGTAACACCTCAGCCGTTATTTTTATAGAAAGATAATTTTATCGTTTTCTAACTACGACTATACTTCTGTTGTGGGGTCCACCAATGATTGTGCCGTCGTACGAACATTCTCCGACAAAAAGAATATTCTCCGACCAAACGAATATTTTAAAACAACTTGCTTACTTTGAAAAATTTATAAATAATACCCACAACAATAATATTATATCAAATCCACACCATAATTATTTCGAAAAAATTAAATATTTATTCATAAAATCTGGGGTCTCACAATCTCCCCTCCTTATGGAATTTCGCCCTCGAAATTTACGTACGTACTTGGTATGCCGAACAGGTGAGGATACATTGACTTCACTTCAAATTCTAACTCTTGAGGTATAACCTTTGAGCGTCGAATATGATCCTTCTTATCCAAGATTTTAACACGTATCTCCTTATACGTTAAATCTTTTGCTATCTCGTTCGGTTCTAAATTAATAAAGTGGTTCGGGTCGTCCACATATTTACGTAACATCGATACGTAAAAAAAAATGTTCTGAACACGCAACATACTTGGCGGTAAAATGAGTCTATAGGCCACAGTTCCTACTTCATCGAGGATTTCAAATGGGCCAATTAAATCGAGAGTTGAGATTTCCTCTCTTCGTCGATTCTTGCTTCTAGAATAACGCCCTCTTGAACCTTCTTCTTCACATTTATCAGCTCTGAGTATGTAGCTTGGGCGGCTTTAACTTTATCGATTAAAATCGATTCTAATCATATATTCGTTATCTTCACGTGGGTTCGTATATTCGCACTTGTAACTGCATACGATCTTCTACTCAACGCATCAGCTACCACGTTCACTTTTCTACGATGGTATGGTATGATCATAATCTTTAACAGCTCGAGCCAACGTCTTTGGCGCATGCTACGTTCGCTTTAGTTGAATAAATATTTGAGGGTTTAAGAAATGAGTTTTGTACTGGGGTCAATACAAAATTCGATTTCACGCTTTAGGGGTAAGCTAAGAAATCTTCAAGAATACGTCAGGAAATTTATTAACAATAGAAATATCATTCAAAACTGTGACTCTCGTCCAAGACTTGGATAACACGTCACATTGATATCTATTAACTTGTCATCGTTATTCACAACGTCCCCTACTGAAAGTCTGGCTTCGGTGCATTCCACACAAGAAAGTAAACAACGAAAGGATCAGGGCTCTTTATTTATGGCTTGATATGACAATGATTGACTTTAGTGGTTTGGTTACTTTGAATCCGCATAACAGGGTGGTTAGGAGTATGAAAACTAACAACCTTACGAGAAGCATGATGAGTAGTGAACCAATCGTTTCAAAAAAAAATCACATCAAAGGCAAGTGACTTCTCACGACTATACTTCTGTTGTGGGGTCCACCAATGATTGTGCCGTCGTACGAACATTCCCCGACAAAAAGAATATTCTCCGACCAAACGAATATTTTAAAACAACTTGCTTACTTTGCAAAATTTATAAATAATACCCACAACTATAATATTATATCAAATCCACACCATAATTATTTCGAGAAAATTAAATATTTATTCATAAAATCTGGGGTCTCACAACGTACGTACCTGGTGTTTCGAACATGTGAGGGTACCTCGCTTTCATTTTCGATTCTAACTCCCAGGTCATTTATTCAATAACATGGTTTCTCCACAAAACCTTAACTTGTGGTATAACCTTGGTGCGTAGGACATGCTCTTTCCTATCTAAGATCTTAACAGGTACTTCTTCGTACGTTAAATCTTCGGCTATCTCGTCTGGTTCTAACGCAATAATATGGTTTGGGTCTTTCACATATTTACGAAGCATAGATATGTGAAAAACATTATGAACACGAGATATACTTGGAGGTAATGCGAGTCTATAGGCTACATTTCTTATTCGGTCAAGAATCTCAAATGGACCAATAAATCATGGATTGAGCTTTCCTCTCTTTCCAAACCTTGTAACTCCCTTCCACGGAGCAACACGTAACAATACGTGATCCCCAATATTAAATTCTACATCCTTTCGATGAAGATCCGCATAACTCTTTTGTCGATCTTGTGAGGTTTGAATATGTTGTCAAATCATTTGGATCTTTTCTGTAGTCATGCGCACTAATTCTGGTCCCAACAACATTGCTTCTCCCACCTCGTCCCAGCGTACTGGAGAACGACACTTTCTTCCATACAACGCCTCGAATGGAGCCATGCCTATACTTGCTTGATAACTGTTGTTGTAGGAGAATTCCACCAGTGGCAAGTACTTATTCCAACTTTCTTTGAAATCTAGGACACAGAGTCTTAATAGATCTTCAAGGGTTTGAATAGTCCTCTCTGATTGTCCGTCCGTTTGAGGATGATATGTTGAACTGAATCGTAAATCCGTGCCTATAGTTTTCTGCAGGTTAACCCAAAATCTTGAAGTGAATCTTGGGTCACGATCTGAAACTATGGATACTGGCATGCCATGCAATCTCACAATCTCATTCACGTACATACGAGCAAGACGTTCAAGGGAATAAGTTTCTCGTATCGGCAAAAAATGGGCAGACTTGGTTAATCTATCAACAATAACCCAAATCGCATCTATGCCTTGAGAAACTTTGGGAAGACCTGTAACGAAATCCATGGTAATGTGTTCCCACTTCCATTCCAGAATCTCAAGTGGTTGCAATGGACTTTTTGACACTTGATGCTCCGCCTTTACACGTTGACAAGTTAAACACCTCGAGATAAACTCTGCGATTTCTCTCTTCATATTGTTCCATCAAAATGTATGTCGAATATCATGATACATTTTGGTACTCCCAGGATGGATTACAAACGGTGTGTTGTGTGCCTCCATCATGATTCTATGCTTCAAATCAGAGTCGTTAGGAACACAAAGTCTGGAGTTGAATCTAAGTATTCCTTATTCATCAATTCTCGCTTCTGGAATAGCTCCTTCTTGCACTTTCTTCTTTATATGTATCAGCCCCAGGTCAATAGCTTGAGCAGCTTTAACTTTATCGATTAAAGTCGGTTCTACTCGTATATTCGCCATCATCATGTGGGTCCCTGGAGTCTTTAATTCTACCTCCATCCTTTGCAAGTCATACAGAATGGGCATTTGCATTGACAATATCGCACTCGCACTCGTACTCGCATATGATGTAAGACCCCAAATTATTAATAAATGAAATTTAAATTCCCTCTATTTATTATTTTGAAATAGTAAGTGTTAAATTGATTAATGAGGTTAGTTATGGGTAAAATGCGCAAATATTTCAAATAAGCAGGTGGTTATAAAATATTCAATGTTGTCGGGGAATATTCGTTTGGTCGTGGAATATTCTTCCTGTCGGGGAATATTCGTACGACGGCGCAGTCTTTTGTGGGCCCCATAACGAAAAGCGATTGGATGAAGAAAACGACAAGTATATGTTTTTTATTAATAACGGCGTAGTTGTTACCGTTAATACTGTTGGAATACCCGGTGGTTAAAACACAGTAATACGCGTTGTTACACAGTAGCACACTGTATTGCACCAATTATTGATTCTTACGTAAGAAGGCACTACTCAATAATGGTTACAGTAATTACTGTTCAGTATTTTATTTTATTGATTCAATAATTGCTGCGTTGATATTTTATATTACTGTTGTTTCAATAATTGTCACTACACAGTATTTCCCATTATCAGATCAATAATTCATATTATTTGAATAATATTATTAGATAACATTATTGGCAATGTCTAGAAAGTTCTGTCTAAGGAGAGGTTTGGTCATCTAATTGCGCGCCAGTAAGGAGAAATCCTTATTAGAAAGCCCCCTCTTTCCTGGGAACGGCCTGGTTGTCATAAATGTGATTCTGTAATATTATTTGTAAAGGAAATATTTATTTTTGTGGATATAAATGAGGGATATATTTTTGTGGTTAAAAATGAAGGAGTTAATGTTGAGGTTTTTATCAGTATTTTTGTCGGAATGGAGGTATTAAAAATCAGGGTTTTTGAGATATTTTGCGGGAGTTATAATTTTTAATCCGACCGTTGGATCGTGGTAATTTTTGGATATGTTATACATATATAAGTTGAGTATATGTCCATAAATTTTGAACCGTTACAAATGAACGTATGATTTATTATGAATTTTACGAGATGACTGGTTCAGAAATTGTTGAATTTTCGGAGTTAATCATTTTGGTAGAAAATTCTAGAATTGGTGGGCCCCACTCTTGGTTGGTGAAGAAATGTGCTGAGATTTTTATTCAAATGTGGTGGGTGGGAATAGTAGCAGGTAAAGCCATCAGGTTGCAGGTTAAGTCTGCTTCGGCGTGCTAACATTTTCCTATAAATAGAGGGCTAAGTTAGAATTGAAAATCACACCAGAAACAAGTTTTCTCTTTTTCTCTCTCTAGATTATTGAGTGTATTTTGTGAGTATTTAGATACTTTGAGAGTTTCTATTCATCAGAGCAAGTGTCTTTCAGCCTTATACGGTATTCCGACCAGAAGTACTGTCTGTACGAGGTAAGGGATGTTATTTTATTCAAAAATGATATTATTTCTTCAATATCATTATGCCGAAATATTGGTTGGAAATTTTTATCAAATTTGGAACTTTTCACGTCGGGGTTACTATTCATGAGTTACTATTCACGAGTTACTATTCACGAGTTACTATTCACCGAAAAATAAAATTTTCTTCTTTTCGTCCAAAATATCTATTATGGGTACTAGCTTTGATTGTATCCATGTTTTGATCATTCTTGAATTCTACTTCACTATGAATAATTATAAGGTATTTTTGGACATGGATAAATCGAAATACGAATCCTTAATATTTGTTATTTTGTTTCACTGGATTCGTTTTCTTTAATATATTTTTCATCATCCTCAGTCCTAAATGATGATATTACTGAATATCTTTGGCCGTAGTGCAAAGATGAATGATTAACTGATGAATATCTTTGGCCCGTAGTGCAAAGATGAACAGGTGTTGAGATGAACATGACCGACTGGTGATACAAATGAATATCTTTGGCCTGTAGTGCAAAGATGAATATTTGATTAAAGATGGTTATTGATTGTTGTTACAGGGATAAAATATTGATGATGGACTTTTAAATCTTAGAAGATAGTAGAACTCATTCTCTACTTGACTCTTCTAATGGTTTGCTGTTTCCGCTGCAGTTATTGATTTAAAACTTGTTGTCTATTGTATTCTATTAGATTTTTCCCTGTTGAAGACTAACGATAATTTGTTCTGTATTATCTTAGTCATAATGTTCTTTACTGGGCTAGTTGAGCTCACCCTTTTTCTTTTTGTTCCATTTTTCTCAGGAGGCGAGAATGTAGCGAGTACTAGTCGGGGTATGGAATGATGGTTCTAGAAGTTACTTTAGTAGTCCTCACTATTTTTGTGAAATAATGTATCAATAATTGTAATGAGGGCTTATTTGAGTGTGGATATTGTCTAAATGACAATATTTGTATTTAAACTCACAGTTCTTGTGTTGTAATAATAAAGATGTAGTTGTTTCTGTACCATGTATTTTGGCGACTCAGAATGGGTGTTGTATACCTATTTTGGGGGCGTCACAGTTGGTATCAGAGCTTAGGGATATGATCTCTGGCGGAGATCGGGGAATAGAACTAGGAGGGGAGAGACGAATCCTTCGCTAGTGTGTCCTACCTAAGCTTATTTATTGGTCAGTCATAATATAGGGGTATTATGTGATTTGTTAATTTATTTAATTAACCCTTGTTTTATGGCAGTATTTGAGAATGTCGACTGAGAATGTTAATAGTGGAGTAAATGAGACCGTGGAGACACCGGTGCTTACCAACGAGGAGAACGTGCAACAGGCTGGCAATGTTCCTCCTGTGAACAACACCAATGAGCAGATGATGAACGATGGAATGTTTAGAAGTTTTTTGCAATTCATGCAAAACCAGACAAGGGAGACTCGTGTTCAAAATACAGGAGGAAATGATAGCAATTCACGGTTTGTCACAGCCAAACAGTTCAAAGAATTGGGACCACCAGAATTTAAGGGAAAGCCGGATCCGATCATGGCGGAAACGTGGGTCAAGCAAATTACCAAGATATTCGATGTCTTGGGATGCACGGAGGAACAGAAGGTTCCATTCGCCACCTTTATGTTCCGTGGCGAGGCAGATTACTGGTGGGAGTCTGTGAAGCGTACCCATCCAACCGCACTCAGCATGTCTTGGGAGACATTTCAAAAACTGTTCAATGACAAGTACTTTCCTGAAAGTATTCGTCATATGAAGGAGGTAGAGTTTATTAGACTAGAGCAGAATAATATGACGGTATCTCAGTACGAGGCAAAGTTTGCAGAGTTGTCCAGGTTTGCACCTCATTTGGTGGAGAATGAGGAACGTATGACGAGGATGTTTCTGAGAGGTTTGAAACCCGGCATACGTCAATATCTCATTTCTCATAAATTTTCTCTCTATTCAGATGTTGTCAACAGGGCTCAATTATTAGAGCGAGATAACGAGTACGGTCAACTGAGGGATCACAACCAGGATCATATCGGTGACAGCAGTCATCAGAACAATGATAACCAGCGGAGAAAGAAAAATACAGACAAGAACGGCAACCACTCTGGTGGTAATCGTGGCTATGAAAATAGAAGAAGCGAGTCGGGAGGAGATTTTAAAAAGAGGAGATTCAACAATGACAATACGAAGACGTCAGCACCAACAGCAATTGGTTCCAAGGGAGGAGAACGACCACCGGTTATATGCTATAAGTGCGGAAAAGAAGGACATATCAGCCCAAACTGCCCACAACAGTTTAAGGTATGTTATAATTGTGGAAAGGAAGGACATATCGCTCGAGATTGCACTGTAGCAAAACCAAGTCCAGCGGGATGGTGACTCAAAAAGCTGTCCCAGAAAAGATAAAGTCAACGGTTCCTGGAAGAGCGTTTGTCGTGACTGGTCAACATGCGAGGAACCCAAACGAGGTGATCACGGGTAAGCTAATCATAAATTCATGCGAAGTTTATACCTTATTAGATACCGGTTCTACCCATTCTTTTATCTCTCCTGCTTGTGCTCAACGTTTAAACTTGACTCCGGAGAAGTTAGACTTTGATTTATCTGTGGAGACTCCGTTAGGAGAAACTTTCATCACATCCACTGTTTATAAATCTTGTGTGATCCAAGTTGGTACCATCACCTTACCTGTTGACCTTATCTCTTTAAAGATACTTGCTTTTGATGTGATTTTAGGGATTGATTGGCTAACTACTCATCATGCCAAAATTGATTGTTTTCGTAAGGTTGTTAGTTTTCATATTCCTAACCAACCTGTTGTACGAATTCAAACAACTAAGCCATTAAAATCAATCACTGTTATATCAAGCCATAAAGCCATTCGTTTATTAAAAAACGGATGTCAAGCTTTCTTAGCCCATGTTATGGATTTGAATAAAGACACGTCAAATTTGAATAATATTCCTGTTGTTATTGACTTTCCTGACGTATTTCCTGAAGAACTTCCCGGTCTACCCCCGGAACGAGAAATTGAATTCTTTATTGATCTTGAACCTGGTACAAAGCCCATTTCTAAAACCCCATATCGAATGGCTCCTATTGAACTTCAGGAGTTAAAGGTCCAACTACAAGAGTTGTTGGACATCGGTTTCATTCGTCCTAGTACATCTCCTTGGGGTGCTCCTGTTTTATTTGTAAAGAAAAAAGACGGGAGTATGCGACTTTGTATTGATTACCGGGAATTAAACCATGTCACTATTAAGAATAGGTATCCGCTACCTCGTATTGATGACCTGTTTGACCAGTTACAAGGAGCACAGTTCTTTTCAAAGATCGATCTTCGTTCTGGATATCATCAGCTGAAGGTTAAAACTGAGGATATTCCAAAGACTGCCTTCAGAACTCGGTACGGGCATTATGAGTTCCTAGTTATGTCTTTTGGATTGACTAATGCTCCTGCGGCTTTCATGGATATGATGAACCGAGTATTTAAGGATTATTTGGATCAGTTCGTTGTTGTCTTTATTGATGACATCCTCATATATTCCAAAAGCCGTGAAGATCATGAGCATCATTTGAAGCTGGTACTCCAAAGGCTGCGTGAAAATAAGTTATATGCCAAGTTGAAGAAATGCGAGTTCTGGCTTGAGGAAGTAGCTTTCCTAGGGCACGTGGTGTCAAAACATGGAGTATCTGTTGACCCGGCGAAGATTGAAGCAATACAAAGTTGGGAGCAACCAAAGACGGTGACCGAAGTACGTAGCTTTTAGGCTTAGCTGGTTATTATCGAAGATTCGTGGAAGGGTTTTCTCGAATCGCTACCCCGTTAACTCAGCTGACTCGGAAAGATATCAAATTCGTATGGAGCGAGGAATGCGAGAAGAGTTTTCAAGAGCTTAAGAGGAGACTCATTTCGGCACCTGTTCTGACAATACCATCTGGTTCGGATGGATTTGTTATCTACAGTGATGCTTCAGGCAAAGGGTTAGGATGTGTTCTCATGCAACATGGGAAAGTCATAGCCTATGCCTCGCGACAACTCAAAGAATATGAGAGGAATTATCCTACTCATGATTTGGAGTTGGCAGCAGTAGTTTTCGCGTTGAAGATCTGGAGACACTACCTGTATGGGGAGAAAGTGGAGATCTATACAGATCATAAAAGCCTTAAATATTTCTTCACCCAAAAGGAACTCAACATGCGGCAGCGACGTTGGCTCGAGCTGTTGAAAGATTACGATCATACCATCCAATATCATCCTGGAAAAGCAAACGTAGTAGCTGACGCATTGAGTAGAAGATCATATGCGGGTACGAGTGCAATGTTGTTAACACAAAGGCCCATTTTGTATGACTTGCAAAGGATGGAGATAGAGATGAAGGCTCCAAGTACCCACATGATGATATCAAATATACGAGTAGAACCGACTTTAATCGATAAAGTTAAAGCTGCTCAAGCTACGGACATAGAGCTGATGCGTATGAAGAAGAAAGTGCAAGAAGGTTCTATTCCAGAAGCAAGAATCGATGAAGAAGGAATACTTCGAGTTCACTCTAGACTCTGTGTTCCTAACAATTCTGATTTGAAGTACAAGATCATGATGGAAGCACACAATACACCATTTGCAATCCATCCTGGAAGTACCAAAATGTATCGTGATCTACGACATACATTTTGGTGGAATAATATGAAGAGAGAGATTGCAAAGTTTATCTCGAGGTGTTTAACTTGTCAACGTGTAAAGGCGGAACATCAAGTACCAAAGGGTCCATTGCAACCACTTGAGATTCCGAAATGGAAGTGGGAACACATTACCATGGATTTCGTTACGGGTCTTCCCACGGTTTCTCAAGGCATAAATGCTATTTGGGTTATTGTTGATAGATTAACCAAGTCTGCTCATTTCTTGCCGATACGGGAGACTTATTCCCTTGAACGTCTTGCTCGTATATACGTAGATGAGATTGTGAGACTGCATGGGATGCCAGTATCCATAGTTTCGGATCGTGACCCAAGATTCACTTCAAGATTTTGGGTTAGCTTGCAAAAAGCTATGGGCACAGATTTACGATTTAGTTCGGCATACCATCCTCAAACGGACGGACAATCAGAGAGGACTATTCAAACTCTTGAAGATCTATTAAGACTTTGTGTCCTAGATTTCAAAGGGAGTTGGGATAAGTACCTACCATTGGTGGAATTCTCTTACAATAACAGTTATCAGGCAAGTATAGGTGTGGCCCCATTTGAAGCATTATATGGACGAAAGTGTCGCTCTCCAGTATGCTGGGACGAGGTGGGTGAAGCAACATTGTTGGGACCAGAGTTGGTACGCATGACTACAGAGAAGATCCAAACGATTCGACAACGTATACAAACGGCACAGGATCGACAAAAGAGTTATGCGGATCTTCATCGGAAGGACGTGGAATTTGACATTGGGGATCATGTATTGTTGCGTGTGGCTCCATGGAAAGGAGTTACAAGATTTGGGAAGAGAGGAAAGCTCAATCCACGATTTATTGGTCCATTTCAGATTCTTGACCGAGTAGGAAATGTGGCCTATAGACTTGCGTTACCTCCAAGTATGTCTCGTGTTCATAATGTTTTTCATATATCTGTGTTACGTAAATATGTGAAAGACCCAGACCACGTTATTGAGTTAGAACCGGACGAGATAGCTGAAGACTTAACGTACGAAGAGGTACCTGTCAAGATCTTGGATAGAAAGGAGCATGTCCTACGCACGAAGGTCATACCACAAGTTAAAGTTTTGTGGAGAAACCATGCTATTGAGGAAATGACCTGGGAGTTAGAAACGGAAATGAAAGCGAGGTATCCTCATCTTTTCGAAACACCAGGTACGTACGTCAATTTCGAGGACGAAATTTCATAAGGAGGGGAGGTTGTAAGACCCCAAATTATTAATAAATGAAATTTAAATTCCCTCTATTTATTATTTTGAAATAGTAAGTGTTAAATTGATTAATGAGGTTAGTTATGGGTAAAATGCGCAAATATTTCAAATAAGCAGGTGGTTATAAAATATTCAATGTTGTCGGGGAATATTCGTTTGGTCGTGGAATATTCTTCCTGTCGGGGAATATTCGTACGACGGCGCAGTCTTTTGTGGGCCCCATAACGGAAAGCGATTGGATGAAGAAAACGACAAGTATATGTTTTTTATTAATAACGGCGTAGTTGTTACCGTTAATACTGTTGGAATACCCGGTGGTTAAAACACAGTAATACGCGTTGTTACACAGTAGCACACTGTATTGCACCAATTATTGATTCTTACGTAAGAAGGCACTACTCAATAATGGTTACAGTAATTACTGTTCAGTATTTTATTTTATTGATTCAATAATTGCTGCGTTGATATTTTATATTACTGTTGTTTCAATAATTGTCACTACACAGTATTTCCCATTATCAGATCAATAATTCATATTATTTGAATAATATTATTAGATAACATTATTGGCAATGTCTAGAAAGTTCTGTCTAAGGAGAGGTTTGGTCATCTAATTGCGCGCCAGTAAGGAGAAATCCTTATTGGAAAGCCCCCTCTTTCCTGGGAACGGCCTGGTTGTCATAAATGTGATTCTGTAATATTATTTGTAAAGGAAATATTTATTTTTGTGGATATAAATGAGGGATATATTTTTGTGGTTAAAAATGAAGGAGTTAATGTTGAGGTTTTTATCAGTATTTTTGTCGGAATGGAGGTATTAAAAATCAGGGTTTTTGAGATATTTTGCGGGAGTTATAATTTTTAATCCGACCGTTGGATCGTGGTAATTTTTGGATATGTTATACATATATAAGTTGAGTATATGTCCACAAATTTTGAACCGTTAAAAATGAACGTATGATTTATTATGAATTTTACGAGATGACTGGTTCAGAAATTGTTGAATTTTCGGAGTTAATCATTTTGGTAGAAAATTCTAGAATTGGTGGGCCCCACTCTTGGTTGGTGAAGAAATGTGCTGAGATTTTTATTCAAATGTGGTGGGTGGGAATAGTAGCAGGTAAAGCCATCAGGTTGCAGGTTAAGTCTGCTTCGGCGTGCTAACATTTTCCTATAAATAGAGGGCTAAGTTAGAATTGAAAATCACACCAGAAACAAGTTTTCTCTTTTTCTCTCTCTAGATTATTGAGTGTATTTTGTGAGTATTTAGATATTTTGAAAGTTTCTATTCATCAGAGCAAGTATCTTTCAGCCTTATACCGGTATTCCGACCAGAAGTACTGTCTGTACGAGGTAAGGGATGTTATTTTATTCAAAAATGATATTATTTCTTCAATATCATTATGCCGAAATATTGGTTGGAAATTTTTATCAAATTTAGAACTTTTCACGTCGGGGTTACTATTCATGAGTTACTATTCACGAGTTACTATTCACGAGTTACTATTCACCGAAAAATAAAATTTTCTTCTTTTCGTCCAAAATATCTATTATGGGTACTAGCTTTGATTGTATCCATGTTTTGATCATTCTTGAATTCTACTTCACTATGAATAATTATAAGGTATTTTTGGACATGGATAAATCGAAATACGAATCCTTAATATTTGTTATTTTGTTTCACTGGATTCGTTTTCTTTAATATATTTTTCATCATCCTCAGTCCTAAATGATGATATTACTGAATATCTTTGGCCGTAGTGCAAAGATGAATGATTAACTGATGAATATCTTTGGCCCGTAGTGCAAAGATGAACAGGTGTTGAGATGAACATGACCGACTGGTGATACAAATGAATATCTTTGGCCTGTAGTGCAAAGATGAATATTTGATTAAAGATGGTTATTGATTGTTGTTACAGGGATAAAATATTGATGATGGACTTTTAAATCTTAGAAGATAGTAGAACTCATTCTCTACTTGACTCTTCTAATGGTTTGCTGTTTCCGCTGCAGTTATTGATTTAAAACTTGTTGTCTATTGTATTCTATTAGATTTTTCCCTGTTGAAGACTAACGATAATTTGTTCTGTATTATCTTAGTCATAATGTTCTTTACTGGGCTAGTTGAGCTCACCCTTTTTCTTTTTGTTCCATTTTTCTCAGGAGGCGAGAATGTAGCGAGTACTAGTCGGGGTATGGAATGATGGTTCTAGAAGTTACTTTAGTAGTCCTCACTATTTTTGTGAAATAATGTATCAATAATTGTAATGAGGGCTTATTTGAGTGTGGATATTGTCTAAATGACAATATTTGTATTTAAACTCACAGTTCTTGTGTTGTAATAATAAAGATGTAGTTGTTTCTGTACCATGTATTTTGGCGACTCAGAATGGGTGTTGTATACCTATTTTGGGGGCGTCACATATGATCTTCTACTCAATGCGTTAGCTACTACGTATAAATCTCCACTTTCTCCCCATACAAGTAGTGTCTCCAAATTTTTAACGCGAAAACGACTGCTGCCAACTCTAGATCATGAGTAGGATAATTTCTCTCATATTCTTTGAGTTGTCGTGATGTATGTTGCATGAGAACACATCCTAACCTTTTCCTGAAGCATCGCTGTAGATAACAAATCCATCCGTACCAGATGGTATTGCCAGAACAGGTGCCGAAATGAGTCTTCTTTTTAACTCTTGGAAACTCTTCTCGCATTCCTCGCTCCATACGAATTTTGTATCTTTCCGAGTAAGCTGAGTTAACGGAGTAGCGTTTCGAGAAAATCTTTCCACGAATCTCCGATAATAACCAACGAAGCGCAAAAAGCTGCGTACTTCGGTCACCGACTTCGGTTACTCCCAACTTTGTATTGCTTCAATCTTCGCCGGGTCAACAGATACTCCATGTTTTGACACCATGTGCCCAAGGAATGCTACTTTCTCAAGCCAGAACTCGTATTTCTTCAGCTTGGCATAAAGCTTATTTTCACGAAGCCTTTCAAGTATCAGCTTCAAATGGTGCTCATGATCTTCACGGCTTTTGGAATAGATGAGGATGTCATCAATAAAGACAACAACGAATTGATCCAAATATTCCTTGAATACTCGGTTCATCATATCCATGAAAGCAGCTGGAGCATTAGTCAATCCAAAAGACATGACCAAGAATTCATAATGCCCGTACTGAGTTCTGAAGGTAGTCTTTGGAATATCCTCAGTTTTAATCTTCAGCTGATGATATCCAGAACGAAGGTTGATCTTTGAAAAGAATTATGCTCCTTGTAACTGGTCGAACAGGTCATCAATGCGAGGTAACGGATACCTATTCTTGATGGTGACATAGTTCAATTCTTGGTAGTCAATACAAAGTCGCATACTCCCGTCTTTCTTCTTTACGAATAAAACAGGAGAACTCCAAGGAGATGTACTAGGACGAATGAATCCGATGTCTAATAACTCCTGTAGTTGGACTTTTAACTCCTGAAGTTCAATATGAGTCATTCGATATGGGGTTTTAGAAATGGGTTTTGTACCTGGTTCAAGGTCAATAAAGAATTCAACATCACGTTCTGGGGGTAAACCGGGAAGTTCTTCAGGAAATACATCAGGAAATTCTTTAACAACAGAAATATTATCCAAATCTGACTTGTCTCTGTTCAAATCCATTACATGGGCTAAGAAGGCTTGACATCCATTTTTCAATAAACGAATAGCTTTGTGGCTTGATATGACAGTGGCTGATTTTAGTGGTTTAGTAGTTTGAATTCGTATGACAGGTTGGTTAGGAATATGAAAACTAACAACCTTACGAAAATAATCAATTTTAGCATGATGAGTGGTTAACTAATCAATTCCTAAAATCACATCAAAAGCAAGTATCTTTAAAGAGATAAGATCAACAGGTAATGTGATAGTGCCAACTTGGATCATGCAAGATTTATAAACTGTAGATGTAACGAAGGTTTCACCTAACGGAGTTTCAACAGATAAGTCAAAGTCCAATTTCTCCGGAGTCAAGTTTAAACGTTGAGCACAAGCAGGAGAGATAAAAGAATGGGTAGAACCGGTATCTAGCAAGGTATAAACTTCGCAAGAGTTCAAGATTAGCTTACCCGTGATCACCTCGTTTGGGTTCTTCACGTTTTGGCCAGTCACGACAAACGCTCTTCCAGGAACCGCTGATTTCGCCTTATTCGGGACAGCCCTTGGAATCATCACTCCCGCTGAACTTGGTTTCGCTATAGTACAATCTCGAGCATTGTGGCCTTCCTTCCCACAGTTGTAACATACCTTGGATTGTTGTGGACAGTTTGGGCTGATATGTCCCTCTTTCCCGCATTTGTAACATCTAACTGGCGGTCGTTCTCCTCCCCTAGAATTTGTTGTTGGTGCTGGTGCTGATGTCTTCCCGTCATTGTTGAATCTCCTCTTTCTGAAATTTCCACTTGACTCACCTCTCCTATTATCATGGCCACGATGACCACCCGAGTGGTTACCGCCTTTGTTCGTATTTTTCCCTCCTCGTTGGTTATCATCGCTCTGATGACTGCTGTCACCGGTATGACCCTGGTTGTGGTCCCTCGGTTGAGTATACTCATTATCTCTCTCTAATAATTGGGCCCTGTTAACAACGTCTGAATACAGAGAAAATTTATGAGAGATAAGGTATTGACGAATCTCAGGTTTTAAACCTCTCAGAAACATCCGCATCATACGTTCCTCATTTTCTACCAAATGAGGTGCAAACCTGGATAACTCCGCGAACTTCGTCTCGTACTGGGACACCGTCATGTTGTTTTGTTCCAGTCTGATAAACTCCACCTCCTTCATATGACGAATACTTTCAGGAAAGTATTTGTCATTGAATAGTTTCTGAAACGTTTACTAAGACATGCTAAGTGCGGCTGGCTGGGTACGCTTCACAGACTCCCACCAGTAGTCTGCCTCACCACGGAACATAAAGGTAGCGAATGGAACCTTCTGCTCCTCCGTGCATCCCAAGACATCGAATATCTTGGTAATTTGCTTGACCCATGTTTCCGCCATGATCGGATCTGGTTTTCCCTTAAATTCTGGTGGTCCCAATTCTTTGAACTGCTTGGTTGTGACAAGTCGCGTATTACTAGCATTTCCACCTGTATTTTGTGCACGAGTCTCCCTCGTCTGGTTTTGCATGAACTGTAAAAAGCTTCTAAACATTTCATCGTTCATCGTTTGCTCGGTAGTGTTGTTTACAGGAGGAATATTGCCTTCCTGTTGCACGTTCTCCTGGTTTGTAACTAAAGGTTGTTCCACAGTCTCATACACTCTATTGTTAACGTTCTCAGCAGCCATTCTTAAATACTGCCATAAAACAAGGGTTAATTAAATAAATTAACATATCACATAATATCCCTATATTATGACCAACAAACAAATAAGCTTAGATAGGATACACTAGCGAAGGATTTACTCATCTCTCCCCTCCTAGTTCTATTCCCCGATTTCCGCTAGAGACCATATCCCTAAGCTTTGATACCAACTGTGACGGCCCCAAAATATGTATATAACACCCATTCTGAGTCGCCAAAAACATGGTACATAAAGCAAACTACAACTTCAATAATACAATTGTCGTGTGAAATACGACAATACATACTGTGAGTTTAAATACAAATATTGTCTTCTAGACAATATCCACACTCAAATAAGTCCTCATTAAAATTATTCAAACACTATTTTATAGAAATAGTAAGGACTGCTAAAACATCTTTCTAGAACCATCACTCCATACCCCGACTCGATCCTGCTATGTTCTCACCTCCTGAGAAGAAAAATGGAACAAAAAGGAAAAGGGTGAGCTCAACTAGCCCAGTAAAGAATATTATGACTAAGATAATATACAATAAATTATCATTAGTTTTTAACAGGAAAAAATCTGATAAAATATAATAGACAACAAGTTTTAGATCAACAACTGCAGCGGAAACAATAATTCATTAGAAGAGTTAAGTAGAGAATGAGTTCTACTATCTTCTAAGATTTAAAAGTCCATCATCAATATTTTATCCCTGTAACATCAATCAATATACATCTTTAATCAAATATTCATCTTTGCACTACGGGCCAAAGATATTTATTTGTATCACCAGTTGGCCATGTTCATCTCAACACCTGTTCATCTTTGCACTACGGGCCAAAGATATTCATCAGTTAATCATTCATCTTTGCACTACAGGCTAAAGATATTCAGTAATATCATCATTTAGGACTGAGGATGATGAAAAATATTTTAAAGAAAACGAATCCAGTGAGATAGAAGGACAAATATTAAGGATTCGTATAACAGTTTATCCAAGATCAATAATACTCCATAAATATCAATTTTGAAGCAGAATTCAAAAATAAAGATCAAAACATGGATACAATCAAAGATAGTAACCATAATAGACATCTTGGACAAAAAGAAGAAAATTTTATTTTTCGGTGAATAGTACCGTATTCGTGAATAGTGTCGTATACGTAAATAGTGTCGTATACGTGAATAGTAATCCCTACACAAAAAGTTCTAAATTTGATAAAAAGTTCATACCAACAATTCGGTATAATGATATTGAAGAAAATATCATTCTAAGAAGAAAATAACATCCTTTACCTCAAAATAACCGTATTTCTGACTGAATTTTGGATATAGTGCTGACAGAAACTTGCACTGAATAATAACTCTAAAAGTATCAAAATACTTACTAAAATACGCTCAACAATATAGAGAGAAAGAAAACTTGTTTCTGGTGTGATTTTCAATTCTAACTTAAGCGTCTATTTATAGGAAAATGCTAGAACGCCATAGGAGACTAAATAATAAAATATTATTATTACAAAACTCATTTCTACGCATGCCTAAAGACCAATTCAGCCACCAGCCATCCTTGACCCAAATTAGCAGCCCACATGTGTTAGAATAAAAGTGGGTCCCCCCCTATAAATTTAATAAAAATCATTTTATTTTCCGAACAATTCATAAAAAATAGCCCGCTTATCAGAAAAATTCGAAACTCGCGTGTTTCCATAGGAAATTTAATTCTCTACAACTTTGAAAGTTTAAGTTTTTCTAAATTTCAAACATAAAATTTCCAAAATCCACAAACGAATGATTTTTAATACCTCCATACCGACAAAATACTGATAAAACACCTCAGCATTAATTCCTTCATTTTTCTCCACATAAAAATAAATATATCCATCATTTATATCAACATAAAATAAATATTTTCTTATCATATGAATCAATAATTAATTATTCACAAATAATATTACAGAATCACATTTATGACAACCAGGCCGTTCCCAGGAAAGAGGCGCAATTAGGTGACCAAACCTCTCCTTGACAGAACTTTCTAGATATTGCCAATAATGTTATCTAATAATATTATTCAAAATAATATGAATTATTGATCTGATAATGAAAAATAATGTGCAATGATAATTATTGAAACAATAATAATATAAAATATCAACGCAATAATTATTGAACCAAAATAAAATATTGAACAGTAATTACTGTAACAATTATTGAGTAGTGACTTCTTACGTAAGAATCAATAATTCAACAATACTGTGCAAAACCGTGTGCTACTATGCAACCACGCGTATTACTGTATTTTAACCACCGGGTATTCAATAGTGTTAACGGTAACAACTACGCCGTTATTCAATTTTGTCATTTTCTTCATCCGACCGTTATCCGTTATGGGGCCCACAAATGGTTGCGCCGTCGTACGAATATTTCTCGACAGAAAGAATATTCCACGACCAAACGAATATTTCCCGACAAATGAATATTTTATAACCACTTGCTTATTTTGTAAACTTTGCACATTTCACCCATAACCAAAGCATTATATCAAATTAATACCTTATTAATTTAGAATAATGAATAGAAGAAAATTCAATTTTATTATAATAAGTTGGGGTCTTACAATGAACCCTTTATGTTGCTATTTGATGTTCATCAGATGGACTTCGGTAAACCGTATTTTGGGCCTTTATTGGTCTTATTATAATTCCTTTTGTCCTGAGCCGATGCCATTTATAGTTTCCTATTAAACCTCCTGTTTAATAAAAACTAGGGGGCAATGTTGGGTCGTGATATTTCTCCTATTGGGCCGAATGGATTGGGCCTACTTATTCAGTTAGTTGGGTCTTCACTATTGGGTGTTGACATTATTGGGCCTAGTCACTTTATTATCTTTGTTAAGTCCTTCTAATATCGGACCAAATCAGTGGGTTGACCCATCATATATTTAAATATCTTCACTTGGGTTCTGAACCGGTGATGATGACAAAGATATGACCGACTGATATCTTACATGGCATTAATAAGGATTGGACAGTTGGCCAGCGGTGGACAGAGGGGATGGGATTAACAGGTGTCAGGAGGGTCAGTGGCACGGTAAACCAGGTCCTGTAGTATATCATAGCAAGGAGGTCTTCACAAAGAGATACACGTTCACATTCATACACACACACACAACTGAGAATATCTATCTCTCTCTCTCTCAATACACTAGACATTATTATCCTCTATTGTTAACCTTGTGAACACCGATACTGACTCTCACGCCTGAGCTATCTCCCGACGGTCCAGCCGTCAAGCTTTTGGTGTCTTATCATGTTTACTGTGCAAGAACAGTGCGTCTTACGTGATTGGGACATGGTAGAAGATCTTAGCGTTAACAGGACTAAATGAAAATTTAAGGGTATTATAGATAATTAATATTTCTTTAATTTGTGTGCACAACTCTAAAATGCCATATATTATGGGGAGTATAAGGGTAGACGCGAATCTACATACACCATTGTGGGGTCAATTGATGCCACTAAAAAAAATAATTGACTTATAATGTAAGGTAAAATTTAAAAATTTTAAGTATTATATATAAATTAACCTCACTAAAATTTAATAAATTTTCTATTATACGGGGTCAAATTAAAATTTTATAAATTTGTCAATTAAATTTTAACCATATATGACTCATATACTCTCAATATATGTATATTTCTCTATAATATTTTAAACTAAATAATAATCTAATTTATATTATTTTAAAAATAATTAATAAATTAATTACTTATGAATATTTGTGATTAAAAAAGTCTATTATGAGTCAATATAGTGTATATATATCATATATTATTACTTATTACTCCCCTCGTCCCTTAATATAATACTTTTTAGAGTTGTGCACAAGTATTAAGGAAATGATTGTATAACATTAAATATAATATCAAATGTCTATATTGCTCTTGTATTGGAAAAAGAGATTGTTATTTATATATTGGACAAAAAATAGTGAGAGAACCAAAGTTATATTTAATATTTGGGGTAATATTAGAAACTAAGCAATTAATGTTTACTTAGAATTCTAAAACGTTATATATTAAGGGACAAAAAAACTTCTATAAAATGTCTTATATTAAAGGACGGATGGAGTATATGGCCATTATAGTATAGTGTGTATGTATATATATATGTGTGTGTGTGTGTGTGTGTGTGTGACTCGAAAGTATAAA
Organism: Panax notoginseng; assembly: GCA_016801055.1. Lineage (NCBI taxonomy): Eukaryota > Viridiplantae > Streptophyta > Magnoliopsida > Apiales > Araliaceae > Panax > Panax notoginseng. The sequence continues at coordinate 9,580,717 of CM029013.1, forward strand.
AGTATTAAAAAAATGGCTCGGGGGCACATCCTTCGAACTCCAACCAAATTAATTATAGTTTAGTAATAATTTTGACCCCAATAAAATGCGCGACTGAGGAAGGGAGTTGTGACGTCCCCAAAATTAGGTATACATCACCCATCTTGGGTCGCCACTTACATGGTACATAAATACAAATACAAACTAATTATACAACAGTCGTGTAAGATACGACAAAATATATACAATGAGTTTTAACTCGAATATTGTCATCTAGACAGTATTCAAACACAAATAAGTCCTCAATACATTTATTGTCACACTATCTAACAGAATAGTGAGAACTACTAATGCTATCATCTGGACCGTCACTCCGTTCTCCGACTAGTCCCGGCTACGTTCTCATTTCCTGAAGAGATCAGTGAAAGAAAATGTGAGCTCAACTATCTCAGTAAGAAATATTATGACTAAGATAATGCAGAATAAATTATCTTTAGCCTTCAACAGTATAACAACTGATAGAATATAATAGACAACAAATTTTAGATCAAAAACTGCAGCGAAAATAAGAAATCCATTAAAAGAGACAAGTAGAGAATAAAATCTACTATCTTTTATGATTTAAAAGGTTTTTCATCACTTTTATTGTTGGGACTCAGCTTAATAAATAATCCACATCATCGAATCACCCCTGCACTACGGCCAAGGATATTCTTTAGTATCACGACCACAAATTATCCATGCACTACGGGCCAAAGATAATAGTGTTTTCATCAACGGTTATGATCATGCCTGTGACGCCCCCAGAATAGGTATACAACACCCATTCTGAGTCGCCAAATACATGGTACAGAAAGCAAACTACAACTTCAATAATACAATTGTCGTGCAAAATACGACAACACATACTGTGAGTTTAAATACAAATATTGTCTTCTAGACAATATCCACACTCAAATAAATCCTCATTACAATTATTCAAACACTATTTTACAGAAATAGTGAGGACTGCTAATACATCTTTCTAGAACCATCACTCCATACCCCGACTAGATCCTGCTATGTTCTCACCTCCTGAGAAGAAAAATGGAACAAAAAGGAAAAGGGTGAGCTCAACTAGCCCAGTAAAGAATATTATGACTAAGATAATATACAACAAATTATCGTTAGTCTTCAACAGGGAAAAATCTGATAAAATATAATCGACAACAAGTTTTAGATCAACAACTGCAGCGGAAACAGCAAACCATTAGAAGAGTCAAGTAGAGAAAGAATTCTACTATCTTCTAAGATTTAAAAGTCCATCATCAATATTTTATCCCTGTAACATCAATTAATAATCATCTTTAACCAAATATTCATCTTTGCACTACAGGCCAAAGATATTCATTTGTATCATCAGTCGGTCATGTTCATCTCAACACCTGTTCATCTTTGCACTACAGGCCAAAGATATTCATCAAGTAATTATACATCTTTGCACTACAGGCCAAAGATATTCAGTAATATCATCATTTAGGACTGAGGATGATGAAAAATATCTTAAAGAGAACGAATCCAATGAGACAGAAGGACAAATAGTAGGGATTCGTATAACAGTTTATCCAAGATCAATAATACTTCATAATAATCAATTGTGAAGCAGAATTCAAAAATAAAGATCAAAACATGGATACAATCAAAGATAGTAACCATAATAGACATCTTGGACAAAAAGGGAAAATTTTATTTTTCGGTGAATAGTGCCGTATTCGTGAATAGTGCCGTATACGTGAATAGTAACCCCCGACACAAAAAGTTCCAAATTTGATAAAAACTCATATCAATATTTCAGCATAATGATATTGAAGAAAATAATATCATTAAGAAGAAAATAATATCCCTTACCTCAAAATATCAGTACTTCTGGTCGGAATACCGGTATAAGGCTGAAAGAAACTTGCTCTGATGAATAGAAACTCTCAAAGTATCTAAATACTCACAAAATACACTCAATAATCTAGAGAGAGAAAGAGAGAAAACTTGTTTCTGGTGTGATTTTCAATTCTAACTTAGCCCTCTATTTATAGGAAAATTTTGGTAGGTTTGACCTGCAACCTGATGGCTTTACCTGCTACTATTCCCACCCACCACATTTGAAATATAATTCAGCACATTTCTTCACCAACCACAAGTGGGGCCCACCAATTCTAGAATTTTCCATCAAAATGATAAACTCCGAAAATTCAACAATTTCTGAACCAGTCATCTCGTAAAATTCATAATAAATCATACGTTCATTTTTAACGGTTCAAAATTTGTGGACATATACTCAACTTATATATGTATAACATATCCAAAAATTACCACGATCCAACGGTCGGATTAAAAATTATAACCCCCGCAATATTCTCAAAAACCCTGATTTGATTTTTAATACCTCCATTCCGACAAAAATACTGATAAAAACCTCAACATTAACTCCTTCATTTTTAACCACAAAAATATATCCCTCATTTATATCCACATAAAATAAATATTTCCTTATCATATGAATCAATAATTAATTATTCACAAATAATATTACAGAATCACATTTATGACAACCAGGCCGTTCCCAGGAAAGAGGGGGCTTTCCAATAAGGATTTCTCCTTACTGGCGCGCAATTAGATGACCAAACCTCTCCTTAGACAGAACTTTCTAGACATTGCCAATAATGTTATCTAATAATATTATTCAAATAATATGAATTATTGATCTGATAATGAAAATACTGTGCAGCAACAATTATTGAAACAACAATAATATAAAATATCAACGCAGCAATTATTGAATCAATAAAATAAAATATTGAACAATAACTACTGTAACAATTATTGAGTAGTGCCTTCTTACGTAAGAATCAATAATTGGTGCAATACCGTGTGCTACTGTATTTTAACCACCGGGTATTCCAACAGTATTAACGGTAACAACTACGCCGTTATTTATAAACAACTTATACTTGTCGTTTTCTTCATCCAATCGCTTTCCGTTATGGGGCCCACACAAGGCTGCGTCGTCGTACGAATATTCCCCGACAGCAAGAATATTCCACGACCAACCGAATATTCACCGACCAAAAATAAATATTTTATAACCACTTGCTTATTTTGCAAAATTTGCACATTTCACCCATAACCAAAGTATTATATCAAATTAACCCCTTATTATTCACAATAATATTTAGAGAAAATTTGATTTTATTCATTAATAAGTTGGGGTCTTACAACCTCCCCTCCTTATGAAATTTCGTCCTCGAAATTGACGTACGTACCTGATGTTTCAAAAAGGTGAGGATACCTCGCTTTCATTTCTGATTCCAACTCCCAGGTCATTTCTTCAATAGCATGGTTTCTCCACAAAACCTTAACTTGTGGTATAACCTTCGTGCGTAGGACATGCTCTTTCCTATCCAAGATCTTAACAGGTACCTCCTCGTACGTTAAATCTTCAGCTATCTCGTCTGGTTCTAACTCAATAATGTGGTTCGGGTCTTTAACATATTTACGAAGCATAGATATGTGAAAAACATTATGAACACGAGACATGCTTGGAGGTAATGCGAGTCTATATGCCACATTTCCTATTCGCTCAAGAATCTCAAATGGACCAACAAATCTTGGATTGAGCTTTCCTCTCTTCCCAAATCTTGTAACTCCCTTCCATGGTGCAACACGTAACAATACATGATCCCCAATATTAAATTCCACGTCCTTCCGATGAAGATCCGCATAACTCTTTTGTCGATCCTGTGCCGTTTGTATACGTTGTCGAATCGTTTGGATCTTCTCTGTAGTAATGCGTACCAATTCTGGTCCCAACAATGTTGCTTCACCCACCTCGTCCCAGCATACTGGAGAACGACATTTTCTTCCATACAACGCCTCAAATGGAGCCATACCTATGCTCGCCTGATAACTGTTGTTGTAGGAGAATTCCACCAATGGTAGGTACTTATCCCAACTCCCTTTGAGATCTAAGACACAAAGTCTTAATAGATCTTCAAGAGTTTGAATAGTCCTCTCTGATTGTCCGTCCGTTTGAGGATGGTATGCTGAACTGAATCGTAAATCCGTGCCCATAGCTTTCTGCAAGCTAACCCAAAATCGTGAAGTGAATCTTGGGTCACGATCCGAAACTATGGATACTGGCATGCCATGCAATCTCACAATCTCGTTCACGTACATACTAGCAAGACGTTCAAGGGAATAAGTCTCACGTATCGGCAAGAAATGAGCGGACTTGGTTAATCTATCAACAATAACCCAAATCGCATCTATGCCTTGAGAAACCTTGGGAAGACCTGTAACAAAATCCATAGTAATGTGTTCCCACTTCCATTTCGGGATCTCAAGTGGTTGCAATGGACCCTTTGGCACTTGATGCTCCGCCTTTACACGTTGACAAGTTAAACACCTCGAGATAAACTCCGCGATCTCTCTTTTCATATTGCTCCACCAAAATGTATGTCGAAGATCGTGATACATTTTGGTACTCCCAGGATGGATTGCAAACGGTGTGTTGTGTGCCTCCATCATTATTCTATGCTTCAAGTCAAAATCGTTAGGAACACAAAGTCTGGAGTTGACTCGAAGTATTCCTTCTTCATCGATTCTTGCTTCTGGAATAGCACCTTCTTGCACTTTCTTCTTCATACGCATCAGCTCTATATCCGTAGCTTGAGCAGCTTTAACTTTATCGATTAAAGTCGGTTCTACTCGTATATTTGATATCATCATGTGGGTACTTGGAGCCTTCATCTCTATCTCCATCCTTTGCAAGTCATACAAAATGGGCCTTTGTGTTAAAAACATTGCACTCGTACCCGCATATGATCTTCTACTCAATGCGTCAGCTACTACGTTTGCTTTTCCAGGATGGTATTGGATGGTATGATCGTAATCTTTCAACAGCTCAAGCCAACGTCGTTGCCGCATGTTGAGTTCCTTTTGGGTGAAGAAATATTTGAGGCTTTTATGATCTGTATAGATCTCCACTTTCTCCCCATACAGGTAGTGTCTCCAGATCTTCAACGCAAAAACGACTGCTGCCAACTCCAAATCATGAGTAGGATAATTCCTCTCATATTCTTTGAGTTGTCGTGAGGCATAGGCTATGACTTTCCCATGTTGCATGAGAACACATCCTAACCCTTTGCCTGAAGCATCGCTGTAGATAACAAATCCATCCGAACCAGATGGTATTGTCAAAACAGGTGCCGAAATGAGTCTCCTCTTGAGTTCTTGGAAACTCTTCTCGCATTCCTCACTCCATACGAATTTTGTATCTTTCCGAGTCAGCTGAGTTAACGGAGTAGCGATTCGAGAAAATCCTTCCACAAATCTCCGATAATAACCAGCTAAGCCCAGAAAGCTACGTACTTCGGTTACCGACTTCGGTTGCTCCCAACTTTGTATGGCTTCAATCTTCGCCGGGTCGACAGATACTCCATGTTTTGACACCACGTGCCCAAGGAATGCTACTTCCTCAAGCCAGAACTCGCATTTCTTCAGTTTGGCATATAGCTTGTTTTCACGAAGCCTTTGCAGTACCAGCTTCAAATGGCGCTCATGATCTTCACGGCTTTTGGAATAGATGAGGATGTCATCAATAAAGACAACAACGAACTGATCCAAATATTCTTTGAATACACGGTTCATCATATCCATGAAGGCAGCAGGAGCATTAGTCAATCCAAAAGACATTACTAAGAATTCATAATGCCCGTACCGAGTTCTGAAGGCAGTCTTTGGAATATCCTCAGTTTTAATCTTCAGCTGATGATATCCAGAACGAAGATCGATCTTTGAAAAGAATTGTGCTCCTTGCAACTGGTCAAACAGGTCATCAATGCGAGGTAGCGGATACCTATTCTTGATGGTGACATGGTTCAATTCTCGATAGTCAATACAAAGTCGCATACTCCCGTCTTTCTTCTTTACGAATAAAACAGGAGCACCCCAAGGAGACGTACTAGGACGAATAAAACCGATGTCCAACAACTCCTGTAGTTGGACTTTTAACTCCTGAAGTTCAATAGGAGCCATTCGATATGGGGTTTTAGAAATGGGCTTTGTACCGGGTTCAAGGTCAATAAAGAATTCAATTTCTCGTTCCGGGGGTAGACCGGGAAGTTCTTCAGGAAATACATCGGAAAATTCTCTAACAATAGAAATATTATTCAAATCTGACTTGTCTTTGTTCAAATCCATAACATGGGCTAAGAAAGCTTGACATCCGTTTTTCAATAAACGAATAGCTTTGTGGCTTGATATGACAGTGACTGATTTTAGTGGTTTAGTAGTTTGAATTCGTATGACAGGTTGGTTAGGAATATGAAAACTAACAACCTTACGAAAACAATCAATTTTAGCATGATGAGTGGTTAACCAATCAATTCCTAAAATCACATCAAAAGCAAGTATCTTTAAAGAGATAAGATCAACAGGTAATGTGATAGTGCCAACTTGGATCATGCAAGATTTATAAACTGTAGATGTAACGAAGGTTTCACCCAACGGAGTTTCAACAGATAAGTTAAAGTCCAATTTCTCCGGAGTCAAGTTTAAACGTTGAGCACAAGCAGGAGAGATAAAAGAATGGGTAGAACCGGTATCTAGTAAAGTATAAACTTCGCAAGAATTCAAGATTAGCTTACCCGTGATCACCTCGTTCGGGTTTCTCGCGTTTTGGCCAGTAACGACAAACGCCCTTCCAGGAACCGCTGATTTCGACTTATCCGGGATAACTTTTGGAGTCACCATCCCCGCTGAACTTGGTTTTGCTACAGAACACTCTCGAGCTATATGACCTTCCTTTCCACAGTTATAACATACCTTGGATTGTTGTGGGCAGTTTGGGCTGATATGTCCCTCTTTCCCACATTTGTAACATACGACGGTGGTCGTTCTCCTCCCCTAGAAACAGTTGATGTTTGTGCTGACGTCTTCACGTTATCATTGTTGTACCTTCTCTTCTTGAAATCTCCTCCCGACTCGCTCCTTCTATTATCACGACCACGATTACCACCAGAGTGGTTACCGCTTTTGTCCGAATGTTTTCCTCCCTGCTGGTTTTCATTGCTTCGATGACTGCCGCCACCGGTATGACCCTGGTTGTGGTCCCTCGGTTGCACATACTCATTATCTCGCTCTAATAATTGAGCCCTGTTTACAACATCTGAATATAAAGAAAATTTATGAGAGATAAGATATTGCCGAATCTCGGGTTTTAGACCTCTCAGAAACATCCTTGTCATTCGTTCCTCATTTTCGACCAAATGAGGTGCAAACCTGGATAACTCTGCAAACTTCGCCTCGTACTGGGACACCGTCATGTTGTTTTGTTCCAGTCTAATAAACTCAACCTCCTTCATATGACGAATACTTTCAGGAAAGTACTTGTCATTGAACAGTTTTTGAAATGTTTCCCAGGACATGTTGAGTGCGTCAGGCTGGGTACGCTTCACAGACTCCCACCAGTAGTCTGCCTCACCGCGGAACATAAATGTGGCGAATGGAACCTTCTGTTCCTCCGTGCATCCCAAGACATCAAATATCTTGGTAATTTGCTTGACCCACGTTTCCGCCATGATCGGATCCGGCTTTCCCTTAAATTCTGGTGGTCCCAATTCTTTGAACTGCTTAGCTGTGACAAACCGCGCGTTGTTATCATTTCCACCCGTATTCTGCACACGAGTCTCCCTCGTCTGATTTTGCATGAACTGCAAAAAGCTCCTAAACATTCCATCATTCATCGTTTGCTCGGTAACGTTGTTTACAGGAGGAATATTGCCTTCCTGTTGCACGTTCCCCTGGGTAGTGATCAAAGGTGTCTCCACGGTCTGATTTACTCCATTATTAACGTTCTCAGCTGCCATTCTTAAATACTGCCATAAAACAAGGGTTAATAGTCATGTCATATATTATCCCTATACTCTGACCGACCAAATAAACACCAAATAAACTTAGTCAGGTCATACTAGCGAAGGAATTCCCCGTCTCTCCCCTCCTAGTTCTTGTCTCACATCTCAGCCAGGGATCATATCCCTAAGCTCTGATACCAACTGTGACGCCCCCAGAATAGGTATACAACACCCATTCTGAGTCGCCAAATACATGGTACAGAAAGCAAACTACAACTTCAATAATACAATTGTCGTGCAAAATACGACAACACATACTGTGAGTTTAAATACAAATATTGTCTTCTAGACAATATCCACACTCAAATAAATCCTCATTACAATTATTCAAACACTATTTTACAGAAATAGTGAGGACTGCTAATACATCTTTCTAGAACCATCACTCCATACCCCGACTAGATCCTGCTATGTTCTCACCTCCTGAGAAGAAAAATGGAACAAAAAGGAAAAGGGTGAGCTCAACTAGCCCAGTAAAGAATATTATGACTAAGATAATATACAACAAATTATCGTTAGTCTTCAACAGGGAAAAATCTGATAAAATATAATCGACAACAAGTTTTAGATCAACAACTGCAGCGGAAACAGCAAACCATTAGAAGAGTCAAGTAGAGAAAGAATTCTACTATCTTCTAAGATTTAAAAGTCCATCATCAATATTTTATCCCTGTAACATCAATTAATAATCATCTTTAACCAAATATTCATCTTTGCACTACAGGCCAAAGATATTCATTTGTATCATCAGTCGGTCATGTTCATCTCAACACCTGTTCATCTTTGCACTACAGGCCAAAGATATTCATCAAGTAATTATACATCTTTGCACTACAGGCCAAAGATATTCAGTAATATCATCATTTAGGACTGAGGATGATGAAAAATATCTTAAAGAGAACGAATCCAATGAGACAGAAGGACAAATAGTAGGGATTCGTATAACAGTTTATCCAAGATCAATAATACTTCATAATAATCAATTGTGAAGCAGAATTCAAAAATAAAGATCAAAACATGGATACAATCAAAGATAGTAACCATAATAGACATCTTGGACAAAAAGGGAAAATTTTATTTTTCGGTGAATAGTGCCGTATTCGTGAATAGTGCCGTATACGTGAATAGTGCCGTATACGTGAATAGTAACCCCGACACAAAAAGTTCCAAATTTGATAAAAACTCATATCAATATTTCAGCATAATGATATTGAAGAAAATAATATCATTAAGAAGAAAATAATATCCCTTACCTCAAAATATCAGTACTTCTGGTCGGAATACCGGTATAAGGCTGAAAGAAACTTGCTCTGATGAATAGAAACTCTCAAAGTATCTAAATACTCACAAAATACACTCAATAATCTAGAGAGAGAAAGAGAGAAAACTTGTTTCTGGTGTGATTTTCAATTCTAACTTAGCCCTCTATTTATAGGAAAATTTTGGTAGGTTTGACCTGCAACCTGATGGCTTTACCTGCTACTATTCCCACCTACCACATTTGAAATATAATTCAGCACATTTCTTCACCAACCACAAGTGGGGCCCACCAATTCTAGAATTTTCCATCAAAATGATAAACTCCGAAAATTCAACAATTTCTGAACCAGTCATCTCGTAAAATTCATAATAAATCATACGTTCATTTTTAACGGTTCAAAATTTGTGGACATATACTCAACTTATATATGTATAACATATCCAAAAATTACCACGATCCAACGGTCGGATTAAAAATTATAACCCCGCAATATTTCTCAAAAACCCTGATTTGATTTTTAATACCTCCATTCCGACAAAAATACTGATAAAAACCTCAACATTAACTCCTTCATTTTTAACCACAAAAATATATCCCTCATTTATATCCACATAAAATAAATATTTCCTTATCATATGAATCAATAATTAATTATTCACAAATAATATTACAGAATCACATTTATGACAACCAGGCCGTTCCCAGGAAAGAGGGGGCTTTCCAATAAGGATTTCTCCTTACTGGCGCGCAATTAGATGACCAAACCTCTCCTTAGACAGAACTTTCTAGACATTGCCAATAATGTTATCTAATAATATTATTCAAATAATATGAATTATTGATCTGATAATGAAAATACTGTGCAGCAACAATTATTGAAACAACAATAATATAAAATATCAACGCAACAATTATTGAATCAATAAAATAAAATATTGAACAATAACTACTGTAACAATTATTGAGTAGTGCCTTCTTACGTAAGAATCAATAATTGGTGCAATACCGTGTGCTACTGTATTTTAACCACCGGGTATTCCAACAGTATTAACGGTAACAACTACGCCGTTATTTATAAACAACTTATACTTGTCGTTTTCTTCATCCAATCGCTTTCCGTTATGGGGCCCACACAAGGCTGCGTCGTCGTACGAATATTCCCCGACAGCAAGAATATTCCACGACCAACCGAATATTCACCGACCAAAAATAAATATTTTATAACCACTTGCTTATTTTGCAAAATTTGCACATTTCACCCATAACCAAAGTATTATATCAAATTAACCCCTTATTATTCAGAATAATATTTAGAGAAAATTTGATTTTATTCATTAATAAGTTGGGGTCTTACAATGCCATAAAATAATTATCGTTGCTCCCTTGGCCAAAGAGAATCTATAGCCATAATCATAACAAAAACTGTCCATCAATGCACTACGGGCCAATGAGGACTTTTACCACATCATTTGTAACATTACGGTCATGATTATACCGAATAATCCCTGGTCATAATCATACCAAGAGCATCTATGCACTACAGGCCACAGATGACTTTCAACATAATATAAATATGAGTATGATGACAATGATATAAGAATTCAATAAAAATAACTTCAAAAATTAATTTGTCCAGGAACTAATAATGTCCAAATTGTCAACAAGATACTGTTTTGTGGTGTAAAATTCAAGAATACTCAGAAGAATATTTCCATGAAAAGTTATTGGATGAAGCGCAAATATCAAGAATATTCTACTAATTTCATGGAGTATAGAAGTCAAAACTTTAACCAAATGAGTATAATAAAGAATGGAATAACAAAAGAAATCACCAGGAATGCGGTACTTCGCATAGACAAGTTATTCCAATAGAATAATAAGTAACGGAACCAGGTCAGGCGATATTCGCACTGACAGGATGTTCCAACAGAATAAAAAATAATTAAAACGGAACCAGGTCCGGCGTATAGCACAGACATGATATTCCAACAGAATAACTGAATAATTAAAACGGAACCAGGTCTGGTGTATAGCACAGACAGGATATTCTAACAGAAACAGAATAGCTGAATAATTAAAACAGAACCAGGTCCGGCGTATAGCACAGACAGAATATTCCAACAGAATAATAAAGACAGAATAATAGAAGAATGTCACCAAGTATAGGGTAGACCGCGTATACAGGTTATTCCAACAAAATAATAAATAATAGAATAACAGAAGTTCTCTTCATGAATATAAAATAAATAATACCCCTTATGGGTACAACAATTAATATCCATTACCGTAAAAGAAACTGGATATAAGAGTAGGGAAGTAGCAAAATACTTTTCTATAGTTTCTTTATAATTTTCTCTCTAAAGTTTCAGTGAATTTGTAAGAAATAATGAAGGAATGAGCTTCTATTTATAGGAGAATGGAAGTGTACTCTGCAAGGAAAAATATTTCTGCAGATTTATTTCTTCAACCAAATACAATAAAGTCAATCAACTAACCAATAAAATCACAACAAAAATTAAAATATAATACATATATATAAACACAAGTTTTCAACTTATATATATATATATATATATATATATATATATATATATATCAATATTATATATACACCACTTAATTTTTCTCCCCCATAACCAACATCAATCCCCCACCCACCCAATAATCAATTTCACTATACTCTTACACATCACTATCACATTACCACTTTTTCACCATTTTCCACTCACACATACATCACACACCTATCACTTTCACATATCACTTTCTCCTACCATATACTCAATACATACATAAACTTTCATACTTATACTCTTCCATATCCAAAATCATTTTTCTAACACATATGGACCCCACATGTGGGCCCCACCTTTAAATAATTTTCTACCGATTATTTTAAAAAATGGATAAATAGGAATCCATAAAATAAGCAAACTTCATAAAAATCACCTCAATAATTTTAACAACATTTATCATCTTTATTACAATTCACAATATTAATCGACCATATCATTCCCAGGAAAGAGGGGGGCCTTCCGGTAAGGATTTCTCCTCACTGGCGCGCAATTACCTAACCTCTCCTTGATAGAACTTCTAGACATCGTTAATATTGTAAATAATAATATTAATAACTTTTTCGTCTCAATTATAGATTTAAAATATATGAAATATTGACAATAATTGAATCAAATAACGTGAGATACTATGCAGCAAATACTGTAGCAATAATTGAACAAAACTGAGTGACTTCTCACGTAAGCATCAATAATCAATACCGTGTGTTACTATGCAACCACGCGTATTACTGTACTTTTACTACCGAGTAGTTCAACAGTATTAACGGTAAAACTTCCACCGTTATTTTTAATAAAAATATTTTTGTCGTTTTCTCAATCTGAAAATAATTCCGTTGTGGGGTCTACCAATGATTGTGCCGTCGTACGAATATCCCCGTTAAAAAGAATATTCCCTATTAAAATGAATATTTCCCGACAAATCGAATATAATACAACAACTTGCATACTTTGCAAAATTTATAAATACTACCCACAACTATAATATTATATCAAATCCACACCATAATATTAAAAAAAATATTTCAAGAAATTTAAATCTTTATTCATAAAATCTGGGGTCTCACAATCTCCCCTCCTCATGGAATTTCGCCCTCGAAATTTACGTACGTACATGGTATGCCGAATAGATGAGGATACCTCGTTCGATTCTAACTCTTTGAGATATAATCTTTGAGCGTAAAATATACTCCTTCTTATCCAAGATTTTAATAGGTACATCTTCATACGTTAAATCATCCGCTATCTCGTACGGTTCTAAATCAATAATGCAGTTCAGGTCGTCCACATATTTACGTAACATCGATACGTTACAAGCGTTATAAACACGCGATATTTTGGCGGTAAAACGAGTCTATAGGCCACAGTTCCTACTCGATCGAGGATTTTCAAATGGACCAATTAAATCGAGGGTTGAGATTTCCTCTCTTCAGCAACTATTGCTTTTAAAATAACGCCCTCTTGAACCTTCTTCTTATTATTCATCAGCTCCGGGTCTGTAGCTTGCACGGCTTTAACTTTATCGATTAAAGTCGATTCTACTCGTATATTTGTTATCTTCATGTGGGTCCCTAGAGTCTTTAACTCTATCTTCATCATTTGTAAGTTATACGAAATGAGTCTTTGTGTTAACAACATCGCACTCGTAAACGCATACGATCTTCTACTCAACACGTCAGCTACCACGTTCGCTCTTCCACGATGATATTGAATGGTACTATCATAATCTTCAACAGCTCGAGTCAACGTCTTTGGCGCATTATACGTCCGTTTTAGTTGAAGAAATACTTGAGGGTTTAAGAAATGGGTTTTGTACAGGGGTCAATACAAAATTCAATTTCACGCTCTATGGGTACGTTAGGAAGTCTTCAAGAATACGTCAGAAAATTTATTAACAATAGAAATACCCTTCAAAACTGTGACCCTCATCCAAGACTTGGATAGCACGTCACATTGATACCTATCAACTTGTCATCGTCATTCATGACGTTGCCTACGAAAAGTCTGGCTTCGGTGCATTCCACACAAGGAAGTCAACAACGAAAGGATCGTGTCCTTTTACTTATGGCTTGATATGACAATGATTGACTTTAGTGGTTTGGTTGCTTGAATTCGCATAAAAGGTTTGTTAGGAATATGAAAGCTAACAACCTTACGAAAATAATCAATTTTGGCATGATGAGTAGTTAACCAATCGATTTCTAGAATTACATCAAATGCAAGTATTTTCAAAGAGACAAGATCGACAGGTAACGTGAAAGTGTCGATTTGAATCAAACAAGATTTATAAATAGTAGAGGTAACAAAGGTTTCTCTCAACTGAGTTTAAACAGATATATCAAAGTTTAACTTTTCCGGAGTTAACTTCAAATATTGAACAAAACTAGGTGAAATAGAAGAGTGAGTAGAACCGGTATCTAACACGGTATAGACTTCGCAAGAGTTGATGATTAACTTACCCGTGATAATTTTATTCAGGTTCCTCGTCACAAAAAAAATGCTCTTTCTTAAACTACCAGCTTTGGCTTGTCTGGGACATCCTTTGTCATCACTATCCCAGCTGGACTTGACTTCACCATACGACAAAATCGAGCTAGGTGACCTTCTCTTCTGCAATTAAAACATGCTTTGGATTGCTGCGTACAGTTTGGACGGATGTGTCCCTCATGTCCGCATTTGAAATGTAAGACCCCGAATTTTATGAAATATAATTATTTAATTTTTCTTATAATCATTATTCAGTAAAAGGTTAAATTGATAAAAGGTTAAAGTTAAGGATGATATATGTAAATATTTTAAATACGCAAGTGGTTATAAAATACTCATGGTTGTCGGAGAATATTCGTTTGGTCGTGGAATATTCTTGTTGTCAGAGAATATTCGTACGACGGCGCAACCATTTGTGGGTCCCATAACAGAATAACTGTCGGATGAAGAAAATGACAAGTTTGAGTATAAATAACGGCGTAATTGTTACCGTTAACACTGTTAGAATACCTGGTGATTAAAATATAGTGATACGCGTTGTTGCACAGTAGCACACGGTATTGCACAATATTTTTAAATTATTGATTCTTACGTAAGAAGGCACTACTCAATAATTGTTACAGTAGTTACTGTTCAATATTTTATTTTATTGATTCAATAATTGATGCGTTGATAGTTAATATTATTGTTGTTCAATAATTGTCACTGCACAGTATTTTCCATTATCAGATCAATAATTCATATTATTTGAATAATATTATTAGATAGTATTATTGGCAATGTCTAGAAAGTTCTGTCAAGGAGAGGTTTGGTCATCTAATTGCGCGCCAGTAAGGAGAAATCCTTATTGAAAAGCCCCCTCTTTCCTGGAAACTGCCTGGTTGTTATTATTGTGATTATATAATATTATTTGTGAATAATTAGTTATTAATTTATATGATAAGAAAATATTTATTTGATGTGGATATAAATGATGGATTTATTTATGTGGTTATAAGTGAAGGAATAAATGAGGTGTTTTATCAGTATTTGTCAAAATGGAGAACAAAATATAGAATTTTCAGAAATATTAGTTTATTACTTAATTTTGTAAAATCTATAACTCTTTGTGTATAATGAGTTAAGAGATGAGCCATCTATCAAAAGAAAGACCTATAAGTAAGTTAACTGTAGAAATTTGAATCACCCAAAAATTCTTTATGGTGGATATTTCGTGGTGAATTTTTGAATGAAACTGGTCCGAGGGACTAATAGTCCGAAAAATCAGTGTTCTTCAGTTATATTGCGTGAGTTATAAATTTTGATCCGACCGTTGGATCGTTGTGATTTTTGGATATGTTATACATATATGAGTTGAGTATATGTCCATAAATTTTGAACTGTTAAAAATAAACGTATGATTTATTATGAATTTTAAGAGGTGACTGGTTCAGAAATTGTTGAAGTTTTCGAATTTATCATTTTGGTGGAAAATTCTAGAATTGGTGGGCTCCACCTGTGGTTGGTGAAGAAATGTACTGAAATTAAATTTTAAATGTGGTGGGTGGCAATAGTAGTAGGTAAAGCCATCAGGTAGCAGGTCAAGTCTGCTTCGGCGTGCTAACATTTTCCTATAAATAGAGGGCTAAGTTAGAATTGAAAATCACACCAGAATCAAGTTTTATATCTTTCTCTCTCTATATTATCGAGCGTATTCTTGTGAGTATTTTGATACTTTGAGTGTTGCTATACGGTGCAAGTTCCTTCAGCACTATATCCGGTATTCAAGTCAGAAGTATTGTCTTTTTGAGGTAAGGGATATTGTCGTTATTATGTAAGGGAATTGTAAGGGATGTAAGGGATATTTTTTTTTAAATGATATTATTTCTTCTAATATCATTATGCCGGAATATTGATAAGATTTTTCTTGTGAAATTCTGATCTTTTTATGTCAGAGTTACTATTCATATGATACTATTCACGATAAAATTGGTTTCTTTTTTTGACCAAATTATCGTTGATTTATGAATCTTACTCTTGAAATTAAACTCATGTTTTGATTATATTGCTTATATAACATTTTTATAATCCTGGTGAAGAAATTTCTCTTTGACTTGAGTGTAAAGATGGGTAGATTATTGGTATGATCGTGACTATGAGTTCTCTTTGGTAAGTAGTGCAAAGTTGAATCATTGACTGATATTTTTAGCTTAAGTGCAAAGGTGAATTGATCAACATGATTATAATTATGGTTTATATAAATTCTGAAATGATTATGTATTTCTTTGAGATATGAATATCTTTGGCCTGTAGTGCAAAGATGAATTATTGTTGAATATCTTTGGCCTGTAATGCAAAGATGACTTGTTGTTGAATATCTTTGGTCTGTATTGCGAAGATGAACTGTTAATGAATATCTTTGGCCCGTAGTGCAAAGATGAATTTATTAGTATGATTATGAACAGGAACTGTGATTTGGTATAACCATGATCTTTGATGTTTCAGGTAAAGACAGGTGATGAAAATTATCTTCGTCCTGGATGAGAAGAGGAATTTAGAATCACAATTATGATTATGAGTTATTCATATAATTGTGGAAAGGAACTTTTGATTGATGTTACAGGGATAAAATATTGTTGGTGGACTTTTAATATGGAGAAGATAATAGACTTTATAGTCTATATTACGCTTCTAATGGATTGCTCGTTCCGCTGCAACTATGGTTAAAAAGTTTTATCATCTACCATATATTCTAAATCTCTGATTTATTACTTATGAAGGCTATTGATAATTTATTTATCTTTAGTCATGCTATTCTTTACTGGGCTATTTGTGCTCACCCTTTTGCTTCATAATTCCTTTCAG
Source organism: Panax notoginseng (assembly GCA_016801055.1). Classification (NCBI taxonomy): domain Eukaryota; kingdom Viridiplantae; phylum Streptophyta; class Magnoliopsida; order Apiales; family Araliaceae; genus Panax; species Panax notoginseng. The sequence continues at coordinate 9,597,807 of CM029013.1, forward strand.
GTAATAAAAGTGTAGCTAGGTCGAGCGGGGATAACAGGGAAATAGAACGGTGGTCTATAGTTGTTGAGGTTCTCCCTAAAGAGTATGAAAATGATTTTATTGAGGACTTTAGATAAGTGTGTTGTATTTTATACGTCATTTAATAGTTATATTTGGTGAATCAAATAGGGTGAGGCTAACCCAACTTTGGAAGGGTGTTTTGTCACTATCATATAAGATGTCTAATGACATACAACCTCGTGTTATCATAAGACAGGGTTGTGCACATCCTCTTGCTGAGTATATCTACGAGCACTACCTGTATGATCTTGGAGTTTATTTGAAGTGTAATTTTCAATTGCAGACAGTGGAGATAGTTATATGTCAAGAGAGGACTCAACATTGGAAAGAACATGATAGTAATCTTCTAGTTTTTCTTTGGGGTCTATTGGATCAACCAAGGATAATTATGTGGACATATGATATCTATCATAACCTAGATGCATAGCCTCCCATGTACGAAGGTTTCCTTGAGCACTTCCCAAGGATTTTTATTTCTAAAACAGTTATTGACTGTACCTTTATGTAAGGTGCCGTTGGGACATGAGTCATAGTTGGTATATATTTGTATTAAAACTCACAACATATTTGTTGTTGTATTTTGCACGACAATTGTGATATTGAAGTTGTAGTTATTTTCTGTACCATGTATTTGGCGACTCAAAATGGGTGGGTTATTGTATACCTATTTTGGGGTTGTCACATGAAACATACGACCGGCGGTCGTTCTCCTTCCTTTGAAATGGGTGCTGGGGCCGACGTCTTCACGTCATTGTTGAACCTTCTCTTCTTGAAATTTCTATTCCTATTATCTTGGCCATGATTACCACCGAAATGGTTACCATTCTTGGTATGATAATTTTCCCCACGATGATTATCATTGTTCCAATGACCGTTGCCACCCGTATGATTATTATCGTGTTGTTGGTCGTTACCTTTTAGTTGTGCTGACTCATTATCGCGCTCCAATAACGGAGCCCTATTCACAACATCTGAATATAAACAAAATTTATGAGAAATTAGGTATTGACGTATATCGGGTTTCAAACCTCTTAAAAATATTCACGTCATTCGCTCTTCATTATCTACCAAATGGAATGCAAATCGGGATAACTCGGCAAACTTGGCTTCGTATTGCGACACGGTCATGTTGTTTTGCTCCGACTTGATAAATTCCACCTCCTTCATGTGACGAATACTTTCGGGAAAGTACTTGTCATTGAACATCTCTTGGAACTTCTCCCAAGACATCTTGAGTGCGTCAGGCTGGGTACGGTTTACAGATTCCCACCAGAAATCTGTCTCTTCACGCAACATAAAGGTGGCAAAGGGAACCTTTTGCTCCTCTGAGCATCCCAAGACATTAAATATCTTGGTGATTTGCTTTAACCACGTCTCCGCCTTAAGTGGTTCTGGCTTTCCCAAAAACTCTGGTGGTCCTAGCTCCTTGAACTGCTTAGCGTTGACCGTCCGAGAGTTGCCAGTGTTTCCACCAGCATTTTGGACAAGAGCCGCTCTTACCTGATGTTGCATGAATTGCATAAAGCCTCTGAACATTCCATCGTTCATCATTTGGTCAGTGTTGTTGTTTGCCTAAGGAATGTCTCCTTCCTGATGCACATTATCCTGATTATTAATATGTGTGGAGACTCAACGGTCTCCTATGCTCCATTGATATTCTCAACATTCTCGGTTGTCATTTTCAAATACTGTCACAAAACAAGGGTTAAATAACATATCACATATTATCTCTATACTCTGACCAACCAATTAAATACCAAATAAACTTAGGCAGATCATACTAGCGAAAGAATTCCCCGTCTCTCCCTACCTAGTTCTTGTCTCACATCTTAGGCAGTGATCATATCTCTAAGCTTTGATACCAACTGTGACACCCCCAAAATTAGGTATACATCACCCATCTTGGGTCGCCACTTACATGGTACATAAATACAAATACAAACTAATTATACAACAGTCGTGTAAGATACGACAAAATATATACAATGAGTTTTAACTCAAATATTATTATCTAGACAGTATTCAAACACAAATAAGTCCTCAATACATTTATTGTCATACTATCTAATAGAATAGTGATGACTACTAATGCTATCATCTGGACCGTCACTCCGTTTCCCGACTAGTCCCGGCTACGTTCTCATTTCCTGAAGAGATCAGTGAAAGAAAGGGTGAGCTCAACTAGCCCAGTAAGAAATATTATGACTAAGATAATGCAGAATAAATTATCCTTAGCCTTCAACAGTATAACAACTAATAGAATATAATAGACAACAAGTTTTAGATCAAAAACTGCAGCGAAAATAAGCAATCCATTAAAAGAGTCAAGTAGAGAATAAAATCTACTATCTTTTATGATTTAAAAGGTTTTTCATCACTTTTATTGCTGGGACTCAGCTTAATAAATAATCCACATCATCGAATCACCCCTGCACTACTGCCAAGGATATTCTTTAGTATCACGACTACAAATTATCTATGCATTATAGGCCAAAGATAATAGTGTTTTTATCAACGGTTATGATCATGCCATAAAACTATTCATCTTTGCTCCCTTGGCCGAAGAGAATCTATAGCCATAATAATACCAAAAACTGTCCATCAATACACTACGGGCCAATGAGGACTTTTACCACATTATTTGTAATATTACGGTCATGATTATACCGAATAATCCCTAGTCATAATTATACCAAGTCCATCTATGCACTACAGACCACAGATGACTTTCAACATAATATAAACATGAGTATGATGACAATGATATAAGAATTCAATAAAACAACTTCAAGAATTAATTTGTCTAGAAACTAATAATGTCCAAATTGTCAACAAGATACTGTTTTGTGGTGTAAAATTCAAGAATACTCAGAAGAATATTTCCATGAAAAGATATTGGATGAAACACAAATATCAAAGATATTCTACTATTTTCATGGAGTATAGAAGTCAAAACTTTAATCAACTGAGTATAATAAAGAATGGAATAACAAAAGAAATCATCAGGCATGCGGTACTTCGCATAGATAGGTTATTCCAACAAAATAATAAGTAACGGAACCAGGTCAGGCGAAATTCGCACCGACAGGATGTTCCAACAGAATAATAAATAATTAAAACGGAACTAGGTCCGGCGTATAGCACAGACATAATATTCCAATAGAATAACTGAATAATTAAAACGGAACCAGGTCCGGCGTATAGCACAACATGATATTCCAACAGAATAACTGAATAATTAAAAAGGAACCAGGTCCGGCGTATAGCACATACATGATATTCCAACAGAATAATAAAAACAGAATAATAGAAGAATGTCACCAAGTATAGGGTAGACCGCGTATACAGGTTATTCCAACAGAATAATAAATAATGGAATAACCGAAGTTCTCTTCATGAATACAAAATAAATAATACCCCTTATGGGTACAACAATTAATATCCATTACCGTAAAAGAAACTGGATATAAGAGTAGGGAAGTATCAGAATACTTTTTTATAGTTTCTCTATAATTTTCTCTCTAGAGTTTCAGTGAATTTGTAAGAAATAATGAATGAATGAGCTTCTATTTATAGGAGAATGGAAATGTACTGTGCAAGGAAAAATAATTCTGCAGATTTATTTCTTCAACCAAATACAATAAAGTCAATCAACTAACCAATAAAATCACAACAAAAATTAAAATATAATAAATATATATAAACAAATGTTTTCAACTTATATATATCAATATTATATATACACCACTTAATTTTTCTCCCCAATAACCAACATCAATCCCCCACCCACCCAATAATTAATTTCACTATACTCTTACACATCACTATCACACTACCACTTTTTCACCATTTTCCACTCACACACATATCACACACCTATCACTTACACATATCACTTTCTCCCACCATATACTTAATACATACATATACTTCCATACTTATACTCTTCCATATCCAAAATCATTTTTCAAGACATATGGCCCCCACATGTGGCCCCCACATGTGGGTCCCACCTTTAAATAATTTTCTACCGATTATTTTGAAAAATGGATAAATAGGGATCCATAAAATAAACAAACTTCATAAAAATCACCTTAATAATTTTAACAACATTTATCATCTTTATTACAATTCACAATATTAATCGACCAGGTCGTTCCCAGGAAAGAGGGGGGCCTTCCGGTAAGGATTTCTCCTCACTGGGGCGCAATTACCTAACCTCTCCTTGACAGAACTTCTAGACATCGTTAATATTGCAAATAATAATATTAATAACTTTTTCGTCTCAATTATAGATTTAAAATATATGAAATATTGACAATAATTGAATCAAATAATGTGAGATACTATGCAACAAATACTGTAGCAATAATTAAACAAAACTAAGTGACTTCTCACGTAAGCATTAATAATCAATATCGTGTCTTACTATGCAACCACGCGTATTACTGTACTTTTACTACCGAGTAGTTCAACAGTATTAACGGTAAAACTTCAGTCGTTATTTTCAATAAAAATATTTTTGTCGTTTTCTCAATATGACAATAATTTCTTGTGGGGTCCACCAATGATTGTGCCGTCGTACGGATATCCCCGACAAAAAGAATATTCCCTATTAAAATGAATATTCCCCGACAAATCGAATATAATACAACAACTTGCATAATTTGCAAAATTTATAAATACTACTCACAACTATAATATTATATCAAATTCACACCATAATATTAAAAAAATATTTTGAGAAATTTAAATATTTATTCATAAAATCTGGGGTCTCACAGAGTAGGCAGGGGCGAACCCAAGGCTAGGGCAGGGGGACACCTGCCCTCACTAGATTTTCACCTCTTCACGGACCGAATCGTCGCTCGATTCGTCACTAAAAGGGGGTGAGTAAGTTGAGTTGGATAAGGGGTGAGAGCTCACCCCTTATCCAGCTCACCTTACTCACCCCCTTTTAGCGACGAACCGGGCGACGATTCGGTCCGTCGCTATATGTTGTCCATAACTAAAAAGCTAAGACAACGATTCTACATATAGTGACTGACTCACCCCTTTTACCCAGCTTACCTATTAAAAACGCGTGCCTTTTTTCTCTCTCCTCGCTCAAACATTTCGCGTCTCTTTTTTCTCCCCTTTTATTTCTCTCATCTGAAAGGGGCGAGCTAGGATTCACTTTCATCCGAAAAATCCAGCGATAAATCGATTCCAGATCTGAAGCTCGATTGATTGATTCGTGTATTTCGAAGAGAAGCCTTCCCTCGCGTGCAACCAAAAAAAGCCCTAATCCTGGTATGTCCTCTTCTCTTATCCGATTCTCTTTGGCTTCCAAAACAAGCCCTAATTCTATTAGTTTTAATGTCCTATGATGATTCTCAGGCCAAAAGCGTTCTTGAAACTGATTCGTTTTAATGTACTTTTTCCCTTTTCTTTGAAATTGACTCAATTTCAAAAAATATGGCAGAGAATTTGAAAATGTTGAAATTGACTCAATTTTCCAGATATGACAGAGAAATTGAAATTATATGAATTTTCCAGAAATTTTCCAGAAAGTTGAAATTCCAGAAATATATGCTAGTATTACAGAGAAAAGTATAGTCAGAATCAACATTTTTTCTTGCAATATATGCTTAATTAGGTAATTTGTTTTTTGAACAAGTATGCTATGCAGTTTGCTTAATTAGGTAATTTGTTTGTTTGTTTGTTTTTATGCAGTGCCAGTTTGCTATGCAGTTTGTTTTTTAAACAGTTTGTTTTCTTATGCAGTTTGTTTTCTCAAAGTATAAGTGAAGACAGCTTGGGAATATATAATAAAAATGATAATTGAAACTGCCAATACCAAATTCAACTACAATTAAATAAGCTCAATAAACAAAATCAATGAAGAAAATCAATCCACTACCACAGTTATCAAAACAAGTATTTCCCAAAAAAGGAAAGCCCAAATTTTTTTTAAACATGTTTACAGGAGTCAAATGCACCAAAACAACTGAAAACCATAGCTTCAAATACCCTCATTTGAAGAACCCACCATCTAACAAACTTAGTCCAAAACTCTAATCAACAAATAAATTTGTTTATGTAAATATACAATAAATTGTGCCCAACAAATTGCTCTGTTTACGTTCTCAAAATGGCACTCTCATTTTTTGAATACTGCAGAGACTGGATTCTCATAAGAGGAATAGAAAGAAGGAATAACATATACTAGTACACCAAATTCAAGCACACAGATAAAAGCATAATTATAGATAAAATTTTCAGTAAATAAATCGCACCTTAAAATTAAAATGAAAACCCACAATAAATCGCACAATAAATCGCACCTTAAAATAAAAAATTCAGGGTATATAGTTGAAATTAAAATAAAAACCCACAATAAATCGCACCTTAAAAGCTTGTTTAGGGTGAAATTGAACTGATTCGGATGAGGGAATGAGGTTTGCTTTGTCTGAAAATGAGAAAATGAGAAAGAATACTTTCTATTAGGGCTTGTTTTGGAATACCCATAAAAAACTAATCTGGATTGGAGACATACCAGGATTTAGGGCTTGTTTTGGAAGCACATGTTTGAGAATCGGATGAGGGAAGGGGTCGACCGAATCGAGCTTCAGGTTTGGAATGGCTTCATATTATAGAATATGGTCCTACACAACCTTCTGATATACAGACTTCCGTTGCTGTTGCACAGACTCAACGAAATAGACAAGTTACTGATTGTACTCCAAACTCAACACAAGAAATGAAGCATAAGCTACTGCAATGTTTAGCCCATGTTACACGTGGAGATATAACACAGCTGTCATAGTATAATAGTAGGGATAGTACAGCTGTCCTTGTGTTAGTACAAATAGTATAGATATTATTTTAGTTGATATTAGTTTTGGTTTTTCCTTCATATATATACAGTATGTATAGATAGAAAACATAGAAACAAGAAATTATTCTAGTTAGCTCTTTCTTCTAAGAAATGTAATAAACAACATTCTTCAGTATCTTTTTCGTATCACAGATCTTATCATGGTATCAGAGCAAATATCGATCTCGCTTCATTTTATTTTTCGTTTCTGTTCAATTAACTCTTCAGATTAATTGTTTGTATATTGATTTCTATTTTGCGATTACATTTAGTTTTAAGTGATCTCTTCGATCAATTAGGTCTTCTCTGATCAATTAATTCTTCCTTCTCGAACAATTAATCTTTGTTCCTCTGTTTGTGTGGTTCTACGCAACTAATCAATGGTGAATCCTAATATCAATTCTCAACCGAATGCTTGGGGTCGTGGTGCAGGATCCAATAATGGATCTGGATCTGGACTCAATCCTGGAAATGGAGCTGGATCTTCTACTGGAGTTGGTAATTCTTCTGGTATTAATATCACTCTACCACCTGATATACATGATGCTATTAATAATCTTGAACAGATACCAGTCTCCATGGATTCTAATACGCATCCTTTGTATTTGCACAATAATGACCAACCTGGAATGCAACTAATTTCTAAAAAATTAACTGGTTCGGACAACTACAATCCTTGGCAACGATCCATGTCTATTGCACTATCTGCTAAGAATAAAATAGGCATTGTGAATGGTTTTTATGAAATACCTACTCCTACTTCTCCTATATTTGCACAATGGGAAAGAGTTAATGACATGGTAACTTCTTGGATCCTCAATTGTGTTCTGAAGAAATCAGTAATAGCATGAATTTTATCCACACTGCTACCTCAGTTTGGAAAGAGCTTAAAGATCGTTTTTCTACAGTTGATGGCTATAGAATTTATCAGTTGTTGAGAGATTTGTATACCTTGGAGCAAGGTACTACTTCTGTTGATTTTTACTATCACAAAATGAAAGGCATTTGGGATGAATATTTGGCTTTAGAGACTCCTCCTTTGTGTACTTGTGGAGCCTCTTGGATTCTAGATGAACAAGATCAGAGAAGGAAACTTACTCAATTTCTTATGGGATTAGAAGAAAGTTATGCCAATGCTAGGGGGCAAATTTTAATGATGCAACCTTTACCTAATGTAGCCCAAGCATTTGCTCTTATCAGGCAAGATGAACGCCAGCGACAAGGATATATTCCTGGTCCTAACAGTAGTACTGTCATGCATGCTCATTCTGCCAATTCAGGCAAACAGAAGCTGTCATATGGATCTGGTCATGACATGTTTCTTAATACTTTTTCAAGTTCTACTAATATGGATACTAATCCTGGAGCCTACTATCCTAGTTCCATACAAGCCGCCACTTCACGAAATTATGAACACCAGTCTCACTTTCACAAAAATGTTAAGGAAGGTTGGTGTACTTATTGTCACAAAGATGGTCACAAAAGAGAGGACTGCTACAAGCTGAATGGATATCCACCTGGTCATCTAGCTGCCAAGTGGAGCAAACATAAATATCTTTCTGGTCCTACTGCATCCAGATTTCAGGGTTTCAACTATTTTTCCACTAAGAAGACTCCACCTGTGTCTAGTTACAAGACACAGTCCCAACCTAGTTCTCATACAGGCAAGGCAATGCAAGTTTCTACTGTTACAGATGATGATTCTGAATCAGATCCTATACAACATCTTCAAGCCCAAATGGATCAGTTACTTTCCATGTTTGGAAAATTTCATGATAGTCCTGATGATCATGTGGCTGGTATGGTAACTTCTTTTTCTTCCTTTGCTCATTCTAAACTCAATGCTTGGATTGTAGACACTGGTGCTACAGATCATATGACAGGTTCTAAACACCTTTTTCACTCTCTCATTACTCTACACACACCAATTCTGGTCAGTCTTCCTAATGGTGGTGTCGTTTCTGTTACACACACTGGTACTATCCACCTTACCACAAACATTACTTTACATAAGGTTCTCTATATTCCTTCTTTTACATGTAACTTGCTATATGTTAGCAAACTTATTTTAGATTCTACATTGACTGTTTCATTCACAAATACTTCATGTCTATTACAGGACCAACACCAGATGCACACAATAACAACTGGTGATTTGTCCAATGGGCTATATCTTCTTCATTTTCCATCACCTGCTGCTGTTCATGTTCTTCAATCTTCTCACACTACTCTCTGGCATCATCGTCTAGGACATGCTCCTTTTTCTATTTTGAATAAAATTCCAGGTCTTACTTCTTTTATTAAAGAAGATGACTATGCCAAATGTTGTGTATGTCCTTTAGCTAAGCAGACTTGTTTGCCTTTTTCTTCTAGTATCAATTGTACTCATGATCTGTTTGAACTGATTCATTGTGACCTATGGGGTCCATATAGAACTTCTACTAGAAATGGTTGTAAGTACTTCATTATTGTTGTGGATGATTTTTCTAGAGGTTTATGGACTTTCTTAGTCTCTACAAAACAACATGTTTATAAACTTTTGCAAGATTTTTTTACTTCTGTTCAAACACAATTTAATAAACACATTAAAACTTTTCGAAGTGATAATGGCACTGAATTTTCTAACCAGTTCATGAATTCCATTCTCACCAAACTTGGTATCTTACATCATACTTCTTGTTCTCACACACCACAACAAAATGGTGTCGTTGAAAGGAAACACAGAACCCTTTTAAATATGTCTAGGGCTCTTCGATTTCAAGGCAGTTTACCCAAGTATTTCTGGGGAGATTGTATTTTGGCATCTACTTACTTGTTAAACAGGCTTCCTAGTTCTATCTTACAGTTCAAAACTCCTTATGAAATCCTGTTTCATACACCACCTACATATTCTCATTTACGAACACTAGGTTGCTTATGTTTTGCATCTCAACACACACCAGATAAATTTGAACCTCGAGCTGTTAAATCAATTTTCATTGATTATCCTCTTACACAAAAAGATTACAAGCTCTACAATTTAGAAACTAAACAAGTGTTTGTTTCCAGACATGTTACTTTTTATGAGACTGTTTTTCCATTTTCTCCACTTTTTTCTTCTGCTCCTTTTTCTTCTTCTTCTCAGCCCTATGATTTCATTCACTTTAACAATGTCCCTTCCATTGACCCTATTATTTCTCCTGTTTCTCTTTCTCAACCTTTACCTCAACCTTCTGATATACCTTCTCCTACCTCTTCTGATATTTCTCCACCTCCCTCTTCTGCTATTCCTTCTCCTCACTCTTCTGATATTTCTCCCTCTTCTGATATTCTTTCTCCTCGACCACCACCACAACCACCCTACCAAAACTTATCACTAGACCTTCCCACCAGAACTTCTACTAGGGTCAGATCAAAACCAGTATGGCATCAACATTATGAAATTCCTCTTTTATCTAAACAGTCTAATCTTTCTTCTGTTGCACCTATTAAGTATCCCATCTCTCAATATATGTCTTATTCTGTTTTTTCCCCTTCTCATCAACATTTTGTTAGCAATCTTTCTCTCATATAAGAACCATCCAGTTACACACAGGCTGCCAAAGATTCTAAATGGGTTGAGGCTATGAATAAGGAACTCGCTGCTTTAGATGCCAATCATACCTAGACAGCGACAACTCTTCCTCCAGGTCATACTCCCATAGGCTGCAAATGGGTATTTAAAGTCAAATACAATGCTGATGGTAGTGTGGAAAGGTATAAGGCTCGTTTGGTGGCCAAAGGTTATACTCAAATTGAAGGCATAGATTATACAGAAACCTTTGCCCCAGTTGCTAAGATGGTTACTGTGAGGGCTTTGTTAGTTATTGCTTCTGTTCGTAATTGGCCTATTCATCAGCTCGATGTTAACAATGCTTTCTTACATGGTGACTTACTTGAAGAGGTGTACATGGATCCTCCGCCTGGTTATTCCAAATTACGACAGTCCAAGCAAGTTTGCAAGCTTAACAAGTCTCTTTATGGTCTTAAACAGGCCTCTCGACAGTGGTTTGCCAAGCTTACTAGTGCCTTACTATCCGCTGATTATACTCAATCCAAGGCTGATTATTCATTGTTCTTTTCTCACACCTCTACTGCTTGTACTTTGGTCATTGTTTATGTTGATGATATTTTAGTCAGTGGTTCTAGTGACAAGGAGATTTCTCGGTTAAAACTTATGCTTGATGACGCCTTTACCATTAATGATTTGGGTCAGATTAAGTATTATCTTGGTTTGGAAGTTTCAAGGTCCCCACAGGGAATTTTTGTTCATCAACAGAAATATATTCTTGATCTGTTATCTGCTTTTGATGTCACAGATTCCAAACCTTTTACTATTCCTATGGAACAACATCTTAAGTTGCATGATACTACCAGTGATACTATGTTAAATGCTTCTACTTATAGATGTCTCATTGGCAAGTTACAATATTTGACTATGTCCAGGCCTGACATTAGTTACACTGTTAATCATCTTAGTCAGTTTTTGCAAACTCCTTGTCACGATCACATGAAGGCTGCTATTCACGTTCTCCGCTATCTTAAAGGTTCTGTTGGTATGGGGTTATTTTTCCTTCTTCTAGTGATCTGATTTTAACTGCTTATTCTGATAGTGACTGGGCTGGCCAAAATGGGGGGAGGAAGTCCATCTCTGGTTATTGTATGTTCCTTGGTACTTCTTTGATATCTTGGGGTGCTAAGAAGCAAGCTATTGTGAGTCGCTCCTCTGCCGAAGCTGAATATAGATCAGTCGCTGATGCTACATGCGAATTATTTTGGTTACGCAGTCTTTTGTCTGATTTAAGTCTTCCTGTTCCTACCCCTATTCCTCTTCATGTTGACAACTTGTCTACTATATCTTTAGCATCCAATCCTGTCTTACATGCCCGAACCAAACATATTGAGGTGGATTGTCATTTTGTACGGGACAAGGTTCAGGACAAATTTATCCAGCCCTTACTCATTTCCAGTTCTAACCAACGTGCTGACATTTTTACTAAGCCATTGGGACGCACTGCACATTGGTTCCTCATCTCCAAATTGGGTCTCCACAATCCTTGTGGACCTCCCATTTGTGGGGGGAGTATTAGAGAATATGGCCCTACACAACCTTCTGATATACAGACTTCTGTTGCTGTTGCACAGACTCAACGAAATAGACAAGTTGTTGATTGTACTCCAAACTCAACACAAGAAATGAAGCATAAGCTACTGCAATGTTTAGCCCATGTTACACGTGGAGATATAACACAGTTGTCATAGTATAATAGTAGGGATAGTACAGCTGTCCTTGTGTTAGTACAAATAGTACAGATATTATTTTAGTTGATATTAGTTTTGGTTTTTCCTTCATATATATACAGTATGTATAGATAGAAAACATAGAAACAAGAAATTATTCTGGTTAGCTCTCTCTTCTAAGAAATGTAATAAACAACATTCTTCAGTATCTTTTTCGTATCACAGATCTTATCACTTCGGGATGGCTTTTCCGTATGTAGATGAATCCCAGTTCGCCTCCTTTCAAATGAGAGAAATAGAAGGGGAGAAAAAAGAGACCCGGAATGTTTGAGCAAGGAGAGAGAAAAAAACACACGCGTTTTTAATAGGTAAGCTGGGTAAGTTTTTTAAGGATAAGCACATGATCTCTACTATATATATATATATATATATATATATATATATATATATATATATATGAGGGAGATCGATCACATGGTGGTCGTTTTTAATTATTAAATGACTTTCTTAATTTATGTTAAAATTTAAGTGAAGAATACAAAGGGGACAAAAAATTTAAGAACAGAAGATTTGCTCTCGCAAAAATCTTAAACGATAATTATTTAGAAATGAAGGGAGTATGTAATAATTCAATTCCCAATAAGAAAACGTTAAAAGCATGGTTCCCTCGTTTTAGGATTTCCCGCTTAGGTGTTTCATCACTCCCTTGGTCTGTTACGGTTATCATTTTGTTTTTTAAAATAATAATTTTATATTTATAAATTTAAATTTTTTTTAAACAAGACTGTACGCGATCGCACCTGCTAAAGGAATATTTGAAATGGAGTGTTGTTTGGAACACGAAAATGAAGATGTTTTGATGACAAAAGATTGAATATCATGTAGTAGCGAGACCATATTTTCTGTCTGTATTTTTTTTATCTCGCTTGTGTTTCCCTACTTAAATTTTGACACCTAATATTTTACTTAACATCAATTAACTCTAAAATCAAATAAAAGGTCAAATATTAAAATTTAAGTGAAATATCACAAAGGAACAAAAAAAATAGGAACAAAAGATCTGTTTTCATGGCAGCAGTACTCCTTAAAGATATACATATAGATATAATCATATAGATAGATGTATGCAACATAATGTTGGTTTTAATGATGACAATTTGGGCTTTTGTTTCTTGTATGTTGTTACAAATTTAGAGATTGGGCTAAAAAATTATCATTTTTGACAAAGTAATATCAAAGCTGCTAAGGTTTGAAGTTTTAGTAAATCAATATTTTATCAAAGTTGTATGATTTAAAAGTATCTTAAATCAATTTCCTTGATCAATTAAAATATGGGCTGTTATTTTGCAATAAGACTAACATTAAGGAAACTTGTTTGTTTCAAATATAGTTTGATATTATAAAATATGTTTTTCTTATAGAGATTTCTATCCATTTAAAACTAGCTTTTAATAATATGTAGAATTTGTTTTTAATAGTTCATAATATCCTAAATCTCTATCCTAGTCCTAGTAATATATATATATATATATATATATATATATATATATATATATATATATATATAGCCTTATAGGCCATTAGTTGTGTCTTTGTACGTAATTGTATTTTCACCCATAAAAGCATAGTAGGCTAGCTTAAAACCAAATACTAATATAAGGATATGTTTATTATATATAGTCCCTCTGTAAGGGAAAAATTAAAGTCTTTTACTCTTTAATTTATCTTTCTTTTATGAATATTAAGTTTGTATGAGATTCAAATGGTATTTGATAAAATTAAATAATTAATATCTAAATTATTAGTATATTTTATTAAATTAAATTATCTGAGTGAAATAATATCTGAACTTAAAAAGTCGTTTGGTAAATAAAATGTATAAAATATCTGAATGATTTTTAAATTTAAAAATATTAATTTTAAATTTAAAAATATCCCAAATTGACTTTAAAAAACCAATAATGAGCTTAAAATTTGAAAGGAATAGAATACAATATTTATAAAGGCTCCATAAATTTAAATTTTTTATCAAGAGACACTTTTTAATGATTTGGATTTATATCTTCCTTTACCGATAAGAGGCAAATAAAATTTTACCAAATAATTTTACTCTATTACCGAATCAAATGTAGAGTTGTTAAGAGATAAACAAAAACATCATCTCAATCTGATATAAAAAATGATAAATTTTCAATACAAAAATTAAATAATTAAAAATTTAAGAAAAAGAAGAAGAAAAGAAAATGTTACATAATTTTTTTGCCAGTCCCAGTTACGTTCCCGTTGCTTTAGATACATACTTAATTGATAAACAACTTCATTAATGCAAACTAATTAACTATATAGCCAGGTACAATAAAACTCAGCTAGATGCATTTTCTAGCCATAAGCCAGCTAGCAACATATATATGGAGTATATTATAATTAATTAATAGAAGTAAAAATCAAACAATTGCATGCATATGCATATATAACTAAAGACGGGAAAATTAAATTAAGAAATGCGTGCGTGCGTGTATTAATTATTACCTTGCAGTTAGCTATAGCTCGAAGAATGTATATATGCCCGCGTCTGATCTCCAACTTTTATCTCATCATTCCTCGTTCAACGATTGGTGCAACTTGATATACAGCTGTTGCTGTCTTTTGCATCTCTATATTTTCCTTCCATCCTAATTAATTAATTATATTAAATTAATTTAATTCCATTCAAACATGAAGTAATTAATAATAATTAGCTCATCAAGTATACTAATTAGCAATATACTACTCCCTCCGTCTCAAATTATCTGCTGTTTTAACAAAAAAAATTTGTCCCACAATATCTGCTTTTTCAAGATTTCATTGCATGTTTTCCCTTTATTTTTCAAGTTTGCCCCTTTACCTTAATTGTTCATAGTCATTACTCATTCAAGTCTCTACTCTTTTTTAAGCATCCTTTTCATATTCCCACCAATAAGAATGTGATTGCCAAAGTTATGCTTCTTAAAAGACCTTGGCACACTCTTCCATGGACAATCTCCTTTTACTAAAGCCGTAATTGCAGAAAATAAAAAATTAGCACATAAGGGTATTTTAGTATTTTTATCACATATTGGTATGTGTGTAGAACTCTAGAACAGCAGATAATTTGGGACGGAGGGAGTAGTATATGTTAACGCCAAGTTTCGCTGGCGCGTCCAATCACAGAATTCACGCGCTAGAACCTACACAATAACAGATCACACAGAAGCTTGACGGCTTGTGCCGCCGGGGGATAGCTCCGGTGTGAGAATAAGTACAGGCCGTTACAAGGTTTAACAATAGAGGCTAAGTGTTTAGTGCTCAAAAGTAGGTATTACCTCTTAATTATAACTCTGCCCTTGTATTTATAATGATCTCACCGCCTTAGAATCCTTCTCCCAGTCGGAATAGGACTCCTAGTTATGGTAGTTACCATAACTTGGGTCCAACACAATCTCCTTAAAAGATGCAAGTAGAATCCAATCTAATAACTACCTTTGGAGTTACCGTATTCTAATTGGGATGTCCAACTCTGCACGCAGAGAGGCCCACTGTCCAGGCCCAAACAACCCCACCGTCAGGTCTGGGCTTCGGCCCAAAGGGCTCTAAGACCCGACCCCGAACAGTACACAACAGGGCAAGGCTCCGGCCCCAAGGACTCGGATACCGTGTGACGCCCCCAAAATAGGTATACATCACCCATTCTGAGTTGTCAAATACATGGTACAGAAATAACTACAACTTTATTATTACAACATATAAACTGTGAGTTTAAATACAGATATTGCCATCTAGACAATATCCACACACAAATAAATTCTCAACACAATTATTGATACATTATTTTACAAAAATAGTGAGGACTACTAAACAACTCTCTAGAACCATCATTCCATACCCCGACTCGTACTCGCTACATTCTTGTCTCCTGAGAAAAAAAATAGAACAAAAAGAAAAATGGTGAGCTCAACTAGCCCAGTAAAGAACATTATGACTAAGATAATATAGAACAAATTATCGTTAGTCTTCAACAGGGAAAAATCTGAGAGAATATAATAAACAACAAGTTTTAGATCAATATTCGCAGCGAAAATAATAATTCATAGAAGAGTTACGTAGAGAATGAAATCTACTATTATCTATGAATTTAACAGTCCATCAACAGTATTTTTATCCCTGTAACATCAATCAATGCACATCTTGAATCATATATTCATCTTTGCTCTACAGGCCAAAGATAGTCATCAGTTGGTCATGTTCATCTCAACACCTGTTCATCTTTGCACTACGGGCCAAAGATATTCATAATAAAATCATTAATCTTTGCACTATAGGCCAAAGATATTCAGTTATATCATCATTTAGGACTGAGGATGATGAAAAATATTTTAAAGAAAACGAATCTAGTGAAACAAAAGAATAAATACTAAGGATTCGTATTTCGATTTATTCAAGTCCAAAAATACCTTATAAATAATCATAGTGGAGTAAAATTCAAGAATGATCAAAACATGGATACAATCAAAGCTAGTATCCATAATAGATATTTTGGATGAAAAGGAAAATTTTCATTTTTCGATGAATAGTGTCGTATTCGTGAATAGTCTCGTATATGTGAATAATGTCGTATACGTGAATAGTAACCCCGACACAAAAAGTTCAAATTTGATTAAAAGTTCAGATTAATACTTCGGCATAATGATATTGAAAGAAATAATATCATTTTAAAAAAAATAATATCTCTTACCTCGTAAAGACAGTACTTCTAGTTGAAACACCGGATATAGGCTATGACTTGAACTTGCACCGTATAGCAACACTCAAAGTATCAAAATACTCACAAGAATACGCTCAATATATAGAGAGAAATAGAGAGAAAATTTCAGTTTCTGGTGTGATTTTCAATTCTAACCTAAGCACCCAATTTATAGGAAAATGCTTAGACCACCAAAGCAGAAAATTTAATATAATAATATTATATTTACAAAATTTTCAAGCCACCTCTTGAATCTGAATTCAGCCACCTTGCATATGTTTCATGAGGCTCACAAAACTAAAAAAATGTTTTTCTAAATAAACATAAATAAAACTTCCAAAAATCAATTATTTCAGAACTTCGGAACTTCAATAATTCATAATAAATAACCCTTTTATTAGAAAAATTCAAACCACATGTCCTTTCCATAAGAAATTTCATTCTCTACAACTTTACAGAAGAAAGTTTTTCTAAATTCCAAACAGAAATTGACCGAAATCCACAAACGGGCGATTTTACAAGCTATAATCAAATTTCGGTCAAGAATTGGGGTCTACCGACACACAAAATATGTGTTAATCATTTAATGGCCACAAAAATACTCTTCCTCCTCATATACTCATATATCACACATTCATTGTAAAAATATTACCGTCAATATATTTGTTAGTTCCCAATAGGCACAATATAGATCTAGAAAGGGGGGTTGAATAGATCCTTTGATTTCAAATTCTTTTTTGGTTTATTTTGTATTGCTAATAACTTAGCATATGACAAACATAAGAATCTTTTCAAGCACAGCGAAATAAGTAAAAGATCCCCTTCATTGATATATACATAATCATACATACATTGTTCGTAGAGTTAGTTCAATGGTAAGCAGTTAAAACATACATAGCAGTTATAGCAGTTAATGTACATAATATAAATGACATAAAGTAAAAGACACAAGGGGTTTTAAGTGGTTCAGAGACTCAAGCTCCTAATCCACTCTTCTGCTTTCAACTAGTAGGATTTCCACTAAGGAAGGGCAGCACCCTGAATCACTAAGATTCCTTCAAGGCCAACAGCCTTGGAACTTCAGTTCACTAAGAACTCTTCAAGGCTAACAGCCTTGAAACTCCTCTAGTTCCCTAGGAACTCTTCAATCCCAGCAGGCTTGGAACTTCGTTTTAGTCCCTCCGGACAAGAACCCCTCAGGCCCTGGCTTCTTGTTGAGTTGTTTGTTTGTTTGTTGGAGTTGGTGCTGAGCTGCTAAGATGTCTTTATGCTCTGAACATCTTCTATACCTAGCAGCTTGGCGTGATCATCCTTGAAGTGCAGTTGAGTGTTGCATGATGCTCAGCTTCTTCAGTTACTCAACCACTTCTAATGATCCCTTGATGAACTGTGTGACGCCCCCAAAACAGGTATACAACACCTATTCTGAGTCGTCAATAACATGGTACAGAAACAACTACAACTTTATTAATACAACATAAAAATTGTGAGTGTAAATATAAATATTGTCATCTAGACAATATCCACACTCAAATAAGTCCTCATTACAATTATTGGAACAATATTTTACAAAAAAAATGGTGAGGACTACTAAAATAACTTCCTAGAACCTTCATTCCATACCCCGACTAGTACCTGCTACATTCTCGCCTCCTGAGAAGAAAATGGAACAACAAGGAAAAGGGTGAGCTCAACTAGCCCAGTAAAGAATATTATGACTAAGATAATATACAACAAATTATCGTTAGTCTTCAACAGGGAAAAATTTAATAGAATACAATAAACAACAAGTTTTAAATCAATATTCGCAGCGGAAACAGCAAACCATTAGAAGAGTCAAGTAGAGAATGAGTTCTACTATCTTTTAAGATTTAAAAGTCCATCATCAATATTTTATCCCTGTAACAACAATCAATAAATATCTTGAATCAAATAGTCATCTTTGCACTACAGGCCAAAGATATCCATCAGTTGGTCATGTTCACCTCAACACCTGTTCATCTTTGCACTACGGGCCAAAGATATTCATCAAAAAATTATTCATCTTTGCACTACAGGCCAAAGATATTCAGTTATATCATCATTTAAGACTGAGGATGATGAAAAATATTTTAAAAGAAACGAATCCAGTGAAACAAAATAATAAATATTAAGGATTCGTATTTCAGCTATTCCATGTCCAAAAATACCTCATAAATAATCATAGTAGAGTAAAATTCAAGAATGATCAAAACATGGATACAATCAAAGCTAGTATCCAGAATAGATATTTGGACGAAAAGAAGGAAATTTCATTTTTCGGTGAATAGTAACTCGTGAATAGTAACCCCGACATGAAAAGTTCCAAATTTGATAAAAATTCAGATCAATACTTCGGCATAATGATATTGAAGAAAATAATATCATTTAAGAAGAAATAACATCCCTTACCTCGGAAAGACGGTACTTCTGACTGGAATACTAGATATAGTGCTGAAAGAAACTTGCACCGTATAGCAACACTCAAAGTATCAAATACTCACAAGAATACGCTCGATATAGAGAGAGAAATAGAGAGAAACTTGTGTTTCTGGTGTGATTTTCAATTCTAACCTAAGCACCCTATTTATAGAAAAATGCTTAGAACACCAAAGCAGAAAATTTAATATAATAATAATATATTTATCAAATTTTCCTTAGCCCACCTCTAGACATCTGATCTCAGCCCATTTATATCACATGTTAGCCCACTTAAATGCCAAAAAACGTTTTTCTTCAAAATAATAAATAAAACTTCCAAAAATCAATTATTTCGGAACTTCAGAACTTCAATAATTCATAATAAATAGCCCTTTTATCAGAAAATTCGAATCTCGCGAGTTTTTATAGGAAATTCAATTCTCTACAACTTTGCAGAAGAAAGTTTTTCCAAATTCCAAACAGAAATTGACCGAAATTCACAAACGGGCGATTTTATAGTTAATAATAAATTTTCGGTCAAGAATTATGTCCACCAACACACAAAACATGTGTTAATCATTTAATGCCACAAAAATACTCTTCCTCCTCATATACTCATATATCCCACATTCATTGTAAAAATACCACCATCAATATATTATTAAAATAATATATTTAAATGAATTATTTTATCAGAAAAAGATAAAATATTAATTTTCAACAATTGTCACATTAAAATTTTTCTCTATCTATATCCACATAAAATCACTATTTTCCTTGTCATATAAATCAATAATTAATTATACACAAATAATATTACAGAATCACAGTACTAGCAACCAGGCCGTTCCAAGGAAAGAGGGGGCTTTCCAATAAGGATCTCTCCTTACTGGCGCGCAATTAGATGACCAAACCTCTCCTTAGACAGAACTTTCTAGACATTGCCAATAATGTTATCTAATAATATTATTCAGATAATATGAATTATTGCTCCGATAATAAAAAATACTGCGTAGTGACAATTATTGAAACAACAGTAATATAAAATATCAACGCAGCAATTATTGAATCAATAAAATACAATATTGAACAGTAATTACTGTAACAATTATTGAGTAGTGCCTTCTTACGTAAGAATCAATAATTGGTGCAATACCGTGTGCTACGCGTATTACCGTGTTTTAACCACCGGGTATTCTAACAGTATTAATGGTAACAACTACGCCGTTATTTATAAACAACTTATTTTTGTCGTTTTCTTCATCCAATCGTTTTCTGTTATGGGGCCCACACAAGGCTGCGCCGTCGTACGAATATTCCCCGACAACAAGAATATTCCACGACCAAACAAATATTCCCCGACAACAATGAATATTTTATAACCACTTGCTTATTTAAAATATTCGCGCATTTTACCCATAACTAACCACATTAATCAAATCAACTCTTACTATTTCAGAATAATAAATAGAGGAAATTAAATTTCATTTATTAATAATTTGGGGTCTTACAACCTCCCCTCCTTATGAAATTTCGTCCTCGAAATTGACATACGTACCTGGTGTTTCGAAAAGATGAGGATACCTCGCTTTCATTTCCGTTTCCAACTCCCAGGTCATTTCCTCAATAGCATGGTTTCTCCACAAAACTTTAACTTGTGGTATGACCTTCGTGCGTAGGACATGCTCCTTCTTATCCATGATCTTGACAGGTACCTCCTCGTACGTTAAGTCTTCAGCTATCTCGTCCGGTTCTAACTTAATAACATGGTTCGGGTCTTTCACATATTTACGAAGCACAGATATATGAAAAATATTATGAACACGAGACATACTTGGAGGTAACGCAAGTCTATAGGCCACATTTCCTACTCGGTCAAGAATCTGAAATGGACCAATAAATCGTGGATTGAGCTTTCCTCTCTTCCCAAATCTTGTAACTCCTTTCCATGGAGCTACACATAATAATACATGATCCCCAATGTCAAATTCCACGTCCTTTCGATGAAGATCCACATAACTCTTTTGTCGATCCTGTGCCGTTTGTATACGTTGTCGAATCGTTTGGATCTTCTCTGTAGTCATTCGTACCAACTCTGGTCCCAACAACGTTGCTTCTCCCACCTCATCCCAACATACTGGAGAGCGACACTTTCGTCCATACAATGCTTCAAAGGGAGCCACACCTATACTTGCCTGATAACTGTTGTTGTAGGAGAATTCCACCAATGGTAGGTACTTATCCCAACTTCCTTTGAAATCGAGGACACAAAGTCTTAATAGATCTTCAAGAGTTTGAATAGTCCTCTCTGATTGCCCGTCCGTTTGAGGATGGTATGCCGAACTGAACCGTAAATCCGTGCCCACAGCTTTTTGCAAGCTAACCCAAAATCTTGAAGTGAATCTTGGGTCACGATCCGAAACTATGGATACTGGCATGCCATGCAACCTTACAATCTCATTCACGTACATACTAGCAAGACGTTCAAGGGAATAAGTCTCCCGTATCGGCAAGAAATGAGCAGACTTGGTTAATCTATCAACTATAACCCAAATAGCATTTATACCTTGAGAAACCGTGGGAAGACCCGTAACAAAATCCATGGTAATGTGTTCCCACTTCCATTTCGGAATCTCAAGTGGTTGCAATGGACCCTTTGGTACTTGATGCTCCGCCTTTACACGTTGACAAGTTAAACACCTCGAGATAAACTTTGCAATCTCTCTCTTCATATTGTTCCACCAAAATGTATGTCGAAGATCACGATACATTTTAGTACTTCCAGGATGGATTGCAAATGGTGTATTGTGTGCCTCCATCATGATCTTGTACTTTAAATCAGAATCGTTAGGAACACAAAGTCTGGAGTGGACTCGAAGTATTCCTTCTTCATCGATTCTTGCTTCTGGAATAGCACCTTCTTGCACTTTCTTCTTCATACGCATCAGCTCCGGGTCTGTAGCTTGAGCAACTTTAACTTTATCGATTAAAGTTGGTTCTACGCGTATACTTGACATCATCGCACTCGTTCCTGCATATGATCTTCTACTCAACGCGTCAGCTACCACGTTTGCTTTTCCAGGATGGTATTGAATAGTGTGGTCGTAATCTTTCAACAGCTCGAGCCAACGTCGTTGCCGCATGTTGAGTTCTTTTTGAGTGAAGAAATATTTGAGGCTTTTATGGTCTGAATATATCTCCACCTTCTCCCCATATAGATAGTGCCTCCAGATCTTTAGTGCGAAAACGACTGCTGCCAACTCTAGATCATGAGTAGGATAATTCCTCTCATATTCTTTAAGTTGTCGCGAGGCATAGGCTATGACTTTCCCACGTTGCATGAAAATACATCCTAACCCTTTGCCTGAAGCATCGCTGTAGATAACAAATCCATCCGAACCAGATGGTATTGTCAGAACAGGTGCCGAAATGAGTCTCCTCTTAAGCTCTTGGAAACTCTTCTCGCATTCTTCGCTCCATACGAATTTGATATCCTTCCGAGTCAGCTGAGTTAACGGGGTAGCGATTCGAGAAAACTCTTCTACGAATCTCCGATAATAACCAGCTAAGCCTAGAAAGCTACGTACATCGGTCACCGTCTTCGGTTGCTCCCAGCTTTGTATTGCTTCAATCTTCGCCGGGTCCACAGATACTCCATGTTTTGACACCACGTGCCCTAGGAATGCTACTTCCTCAAGCCAGAACTCGCATTTCTTCAACTTAGCATATAACTTGTTTTCACGCAGCCTTTGGAGTACCAGCTTCAAATGGTGCTCATGATCTTCACGGCTTTTGGAATATATGAGGATGTCATCAATAAAGACAACAACGAACTGATCCAAATAATCCTTGAATACTCGGTTCATCATATCCATGAAAGCCGCAGGAGCATTAGTCAATCCAAAAGACATGACTAAGAATTCATAATGCCCGTACCGAGTTCTAAAGGCAGTCTTCGGAATATCCTCAGTTTTAACCTTCAGCTGATGATATCCAGAACGAAGATCGATTTTTGAAAAGAATTGTGCTCCTTGTAACTGGTCAAACAGGTCATCAATACGAGGTAGCGGATACCTATTCTTGATGGTGACATGGTTTAATTCCCGGTAATCGATACAAAGTCGCATACTCCCGTCTTTCTTCTTTACAAATAGAATAGGAGCACCCCAAGGAGATGTACTAGGACGAATGAAACCGATGTCCAACAACTCTTGTAGTTGGACTTTTAACTCCTGAAGTTCAATAGGAGCCATTCGATATGGGGTTTTAGAAATAGGCTTTGTACCAGGTTCAAGATCAATAAAGAATTCAACTTCACGTTCCGGGGTAGACCGGGAAGTTCTTCAGGAAATACGTCAGGAAAGTTACTAACAACAGGAATATTATTCAAATTTGACGTGTCTTTATTCAAATCCATAACATGGGCTAAGAAAGCTTGACATCCGTTTTTCAATAAACGAATAGCTTTATGACTTGATATGACAGTGATTGATTTTAATGGCTTTGTTGCTTGAATTCGAACAACAGGTTGATTAGGAATATGAAAACTAATCACCTTACGAAAACAATCAATTTTGGCATGATGAGTAGTTAACCAATCAATTCCTAAAATCACGTCAAATGCAAGTATCTTTAAAGAGATAAGGTCAACAGGTAAGGTGATGGTACCAACTTGGATCAAACAAGATTTATAAACAGTGGATGTGATGAAAGTTTCCCCTAACGGAGTCTCCACAGATACATCAAAGTCTAATTTCTCCGGAGTCAAGTTTAAACGTTGAGCACAATCAGGAGAAATAAATGAATGGGTAGCACCGGTATCTAGTAAGGTATAAACTTCACATGAATTTATGATTAGCTTACCCGTGATCACCTCGTTTGGGTTCCTCGCATGTTGACCAGTCACGACAAACGTTCTTTCAGGAACCGTTGACTTTGACTTTTCTGGGACAGCCTTTTGAGTCACCGTCCCCGCTGAACTTGGTTTCGCTATCGTACAATCTCGAGCGATATGTCCTTCCTTTCCACAATTATAGCATACCTTGAACTGTTGTGGACAGTTTGGGCTGATATGTCCCTCTTTTCCACATTTATAGCATATGACCGGTGGTCGTTCTCCTCCCTTGGAACCAGTTGCTGCTGGTGCTGAAGTCTTCGTATTGTCATTGTTGAATCTCCTCTTTTTAAAATCTCCTCCCGACTCGCTTCTTCTATTTTCATAGCCACGATTACCACCAGAGTGGTTGCCGTTCTTGTCTGTATTTTTCTTTCTCCGCTGGTTATCATTGTTCTGATGACTGTTGTCACCGATATGATCCTGGTTGTGGTCCCTCGGTTGACCGTACTCGTTATCTCGCTCTAATAATTGAGCCCTGTTGACAACATCTGAATAGAGAGAAAATTTATGAGAAATGAGATATTGACGTATGCCGGGTTTCAAACCTCTCAGAAACATTCGCGTCATACGTTCCTCATTCTCCACCAAATGAGGTGCAAACCTGGACAACTCCGCAAACTTCGCCTCGTACTGGGACACCGTCATGTTATTCTGCTCCAGTCTAATAAACTCTACCTCCTTCATATGACGAATACTTTCAGGAAAGTACTTGTCATTGAATAGTTTCTGAAATATCTCCCAAGACATGCTGAGTGCAGCTGGATGGGTACGCTTCACAGATTCCCACCAGTAGTCTGCCTCGCCACGGAACATAAAGGTGGCAAATGGAACCTTCTGTTCCTCCGTGCATCCCAAGACATCAAATATCTTGGTAATTTGCTTGAACCATGTCTCCGCCTTAATCGGATCCGGCTTTCCCCAGAATTCTGGTGGTCCCAACTCTTTGAACTGCTTGGCTGTGACCAGCTGTGCGTTGCCATTGTTTCTTCCTATATTTTGAACAGGAATCTCCTTCGTCTGGTTTTGCATGAATAGCAAAAAGCTTCTAAACATCTAATCGTTCACCGTCTGCTCAGTGGTGTTGTTCACAGGAGGAACATTGCCAGCCTGTTGCACGTTCTCCTCGTTGGTGAGTACAGGTGTCTCCACGGTTTCATTTACTCCACTGTTAACATTCTCAGTCGACATTCTCAAATACTGCCATAAAACAAGGGTTAATTTAACAAATTAACAAATCACATAATATTCCTATATTATGACCGACCAACAAATAAGCTTAGGTAGGACACACTAGCGAAGGATTTACTCGTCTCTCCCCTCCTAGTTCTATTCCCCGATCTCCGCCAGAGATCATATCCCTAAGCTCTGATACCAACTGTGACGCCCCCAAAACAGGTATACAACACCTATTCTGAGTCGTCAATAACATGGTACAGAAACAACTACAACTTTATTAATACAACATAAAAATTGTGAGTGTAAATACAAATATTGTCATCTAGACAATATCCACACTCAAATAAGTCCTCATTACAATTATTGGAACAATATTTTACAAAAAAAATGGTGAGGACTACTAAAACAACTTCCTAGAACCTTCATTCCATACCCCGACTAGTACCTGCTACATTCTCGCCTCCTGAGAAGAAAATGGAACAACAAGGAAAAGGGTGAATTCAACTAGCCCAGTAAAGAATATTATGACTAAGATAATATACAATAAATTATCGTTAGTCTTCAGCAAGTTTTAATTCAATATTCGCAGCGGAAACAGCAAACCATTAGAAGAGTCAAGTAGAGAATGAGTTCTACTATCTTCTAAGATTTAAAAGTCCATCATCAATATTTTATCCCTGTAACAACAATCAATAAATATCTTGAATCAAATAGTTATCTTTGCACTACAGGCCAAAGATATCCATCAGTTGGTCATGTTCACCTCAACACCTGTTCATCTTTGCACTACGGGCCAAAGATATTCATCAGAAATTATTCATCTTTGCACTACAGGCCAAAGATATTCAGTTATATCATCATTTAAGACTGAGGATGATGAAAAATATTTTAAAGGAAACGAATCCAGTGAAACAAAATAATAAATATTAAGGATTCGTATTTCAGCTATTCCATGTCCAAAAATACCTCATAAATAATCATAGTAGAGTAAAATTCAAGAATGATCAAAATATGGATACAATCAAAGCTAGTATCCAGAATAGATATTTGGACGAAAAGAAGGAAATTTCATTTTTCGGTGAATAGTAACTCGTGAATAGTAACTCATGAATAGTAACTCATGAATAGTAACCCCGACATGAAAAGTTTCAAATTTGATAAAAATTCAGATCAATACTTCGGCATAATGATATTGAAGAAAATAATATCATTTAAGAAGAAATAACATCCCTTACCTCGAAAATACGGTACTTCTGACTGGAATACTAGATATAGTGCTGAAAGAAACTTGCACCGTATAGCAACACTCAAAGTATCAAATACTCACAAGAATACGCTCGATATAGAGAGAGAAATAGAGAGAAACTTGTGTTTCTGGTGTGATTTTCAATTCTAACCTAAGCACCCTATTTATAGAAAAATGCTTAGAACACCAAAGCAGAAAATTTAATATAATAATAATATATTTATCAAATTTTCCTTAGCCCACCTCTAGACATCTGATCTCAGCCCATTTATATCACATGTTAGCCCACTTAAATGCCAAAAAACGTTTTTCTTCAAAATAATAAATAAAACTTCCAAAAATTAATTATTTCGGAACTTCAGAACTTCAATAATTCATAATAAATAGCCCTTTTATCAGAAAATTCGAATCTCGCGAGTTTTTATAGAAAATTCAATTCTCTACAACTTTGCAGAAGAAAGTTTTTCTAAATTCCAAACAAAAATTGACCGAAATTCATAAACGGGCGATTTTATAGTTAATAATAAATTTTCGGTCAAGAATTATGTCCACCAACACACAAAACATGTGTTAATCATTTAATGCCACAAAAATACTCTTCCTCCTCATATACTCATATATTCCACATTCATTGTAAAAATACCACCATCAATATATTATTAAAATAATATATTTAAATGAATTATTTTATCAGAAAAAGATAAAATATTAATTTTCAACAATTGTCACATTAAAATTTTTCTCTATCTATATCCACATAAAATCACTATTTTCCTTGTCATATAAATCAATAATTAATTATACACAAATAATATTACAGAATCACAGTACTAGCAACCAGGCCGTTCCAAGGAAAGAGGGGGCTTTCCAATAAGGATCTCTCCTTACTGGCGCGCAATTAGATGACCAAACCTCTCCTTAGACAGAACTTTCTAGACATTGCCAATAATGTTATCTAATAATATTATTCAGATAATATGAATTATTGCTCCGATAATAAAAAATACTGCGTAGTGACAATTATTGAAACAACAGTAATATAAAATATCAACGCAGCAATTATTGAATCAATAAAATACAATATTGAACAGTAATTACTGTAACAATTATTGAGTAGTGCCTTCTTACGTAAGAATCAATAATTGGTGCAATACCGTGTGCTACGCGTATTACCGTGTTTTAACCACCGGGTATTCCAACAGTATTAATGGTAACAACTACGCCGTTATTTATAAACAACTTATTTTTGTCGTTTTTTTCATCCAATCGTTTTCTGTTATGGGGCCCACACAAGGCTGCGCCGTCGTACGAATATTCCCCGACAACAAGAATATTCCACGACCAAACAAATATTCCCCGACAACAATGAATATTTTATAACCACTTGCTTATTTAAAATATTCACGCATTTTACCCATAACTAACCACATTAATCAAATCAACTCTTACTATTTCAGAATAATAAATAGAGGAAATTAAATTTTATTTATTAATAATTTGGGGTCTTACAAACTTCCTTGAAGATCATTCTTCTTGATACTTGATGGTTCCACATGATGGGTTTCTAAGATGACTGTGAGCTCTTCTGCTAGGTACTTAGAAACTTTCTCATGCTTGACACCAAGATTGTGACGCCCCTAAAATAGGTATACATCACCCATTCTGAATTGTCAAATACACGGTACAGAAATAACTATAATTTTTTAATACAACATAAAAATTATGAATTTAAATACAAATATTGTCATCTAGACAATATACATACCCAACTAAGTTCTCAATATAATTATTGATACATTATTTTACAAAAATGGTGAGGACTACTAAGACAACTTTCTAGAACCATCATTCCACACCCCGACTCGTACTCGCTACATTCTCGCCTCCTGAGAAGAAAAATAGAACAACAAGGAAAAGGGTGAGCTCAACTAGCCCAGTAAAGAATATTATGACTAAGATAATATAAAACAAATTATCGTTAGTCCTCAACAGTGAATAATCTGATAGAATATAATAGACAACAAGTTTCAGATCAATATTCGCAGCAGAAATAATAATTCATAGAAGAGTTACGTAGAGAATGAAATCTACTAGTATCTATGAATTTAAAAGTTCATCATCAATATTTTATCCCTGTAACATCGATCAATATAAATCTTTAATCAAATATTTATCTTTGTACTACAGGTCAAAGATATTCATCAGTTGGTCATGTTCACCTCAACACCTGTTCATCTTTGCACTATAGGCCAAAGATATTCATAAGAAAATCAACCATCTTTGCACTACAGGTCAAAGATATTCAGTAATATCATCATTTAGGACTGAGGATGAAAATAATTTTAAAGAAAAGAATCCAGTGAAACAAAAGACAAGGATTAAGGATTAAAGATTCGTAATTCGGTTTATCCATGTCCAAAAATACTTCAATAATAATCATAGTGGAGTAAAATTTAAGAATGATCAAAACATGGATACAATCAAAGCTGGTATCCATAATAGATATTTTAGACAAAAATGAAAATTTAACTTTTCTGTGAATAGTGCCGTATACGTGAATAGTAACCCCGACAGCAAAAAGTTTCAAATTTGTTAAAATCTTCAGATCAATATTGTGACATAATGATATTAGAAGAATAACATCATTACGAAAAAAAATAACATCCCTTACCTCGTAAAGACAGTACTTCTAGTTGAAACACTGGATATAGGCTATGACTTGAACTTATACCGTATAGTAACACTCAAAGTATTAAAATATTTCTTAAATATTTCTTAAACATTTCTTAAATACTAATATAAGGATATGTTTATTATATATAGTCCCTCTGTAAAGGAAAAATTAAAGTCTTTTACTCTTTAATTTATCTTTCTTTTATGAATATTAAGTTTGTATGAGATTCAAATGGTATTTGATAAAATTAAATAATTAATATCTAAATTATTAGTATATCTTATTAAATTAAATCATCTGAGTGAAATAATATCTGAACTTAAAAAGTCGTTTGGTAAATAAAATGTATAAAATATCTGAATGAATTTTAAATTTAAAAATATCCCAAATTGATTTTAAAAAACCAATAATGAGCTTAAAATTTGAAAGGAATAGAATACAATATTTATAAAAGCTCCATAAATTTAAATTTTTCATCAAGAGACACTTTTTAATGATTTGGATTTATATCTTCCTCTTACCGATAAGAGGCAAATAAAATTTTACCAAATAATTTTACTCTATTACCGAATCAAACGTAGAGTTGTTAAGAGATAAACAAAAACATCATCTCAATCTGATATAAAAAATGATAAATTTTCAATACAAAAATTAAATAATTAAAATTTTAAGAAAAAGAAGAAGAAAAGAAAATGTTACTTAATTTTTTTGCCAGTTACGTTCCCGTTGCTTTAGATACATACTTAATTGATAAACAACTTCATTAATGCAAACTAATTAACTATATAGCCAGGTACAATAAAACTCAGCTAGATGCATTTTCTAGCCATAAGCCAGCTAGCAACATATATATGGAGTATATTATAATTAATTAATAGAAGTAAAAATCAAACAATTGCATGCATATGCATATATAACTAAAGACGGGAAAATTAAATTAAGAAATGCGTGCGTGCGTGTATTAATTATTACTTGATGGTTGCACATGATGGGTTTCTAAGATGACTGTGAGCTCTTCTGCTAGGTACTTAGAAACTTTCTCATGCTTGACACCAAGATTGTGACGCCCCCAAAATAGATATACATCACCCATTCTGAATTGTCAAATACACGGAACAGAAATAACTACAATTTTTTAATACAACATAAAAATTGTGAATTTAAATACAAATATTGTCATCTAGACAATATCCATACCCAACTAAGTTCTCAATATAATTATTGATACATTATTTTATAAAAATGGTGAGAACTACTAAGACAACTTTCTAGAACCATCATTCCACACCCCGACTCGTACTCGCTACATTCTCGCCTCCTGAGAAGAAAAATAGAACAACAAGGAAAAGGGTGAGCTCAACTAGCCCAGTAAAGAATATTATGACTAAGATAATATAGAACAAATTATCGTTAGTCCTCAACAGTGAATAATCTGATAGAATATAATAGACAACAAGTTTCAGATCAATATTCGCAGCAGAAATAATAATTCATAGAAGAGTTACGTAGAGAATGAAATCTACTAGTATCTATGAATTTAAAAGTTCATCATCAATATTTTATCCCTGTAACATCAATCAATATAAATCTTGAATCAAATATTTATCTTTGCACTACAGGCCAAAGATATTCATCAGTTGGTCATGTTCACCTCAACACCTGTTCATCTTTGCACTATAGGCCAAAGATATTCATAAGAAAATCAACCATCTTTGCACTACAGGTCAAAGATATTCAGTAATATCATCATTTAGGACTGAGGATGATGAAAATAATTTTAAAGAAAAGAATCCAGTGAAACAAAAGATAAGGATTAAGGATTAAAGATTCGTAATTCGGTTTATCCATGTCCAAAAATACCTCAATAATAATTATAGTGGAGTAAAATTCAAGATTGATCAAAACATAGATACAATCAAAGTTGGTATCCATAATAGATATTTTGGACAAAAATAAAAATTTAACTTTTCTGTGAATAGTGCCGTATACGTGAATAGTAACCCCGACCCCAAAAAGTTCCAAATTTGATAAAATCTTCAGATCAATATTTTGACATAATGATATTAGAAGAATAACATCATTACGAAAAAAAAATAACATCCCTTACCTCGTAAAGACAGTACTTCTAGTTGAAACACTGGATATAGGCTTTGAGTTGAACTTATACCGTATAGTAACACTCAAAGTATTAAAATACTCACAAGAATACGCTCAATATATCGAGAGAGAAAGAGAGAGAAAACTTCAGTATTCAGTGTAATTTTCAATTCTAACCTAAGCACCCTATTTATAGAAAAATGCTTAGAACACCAAAGCAGAAAATTTAATAAAATATTAATATATATTTATTAAATTCTTACGCACACTTTTTATCAACTGAATTCAGCATTCAACACAAATAGCCCACCTCACAAAACTTTTAAAAAACGTTTTTCTTATTTAATATAATTAAAACTTCAAAAATTAACTATTTCGGAGCTTTGAAACTTCAATAATTCATAATAAATAGCCCTTTTATCAGAAAATTTGAATCTCGCGAGTTTTTATAGGAAATTCAATTCTCTACAACTTTACAGAAGAAAGTTTTTCTAAATTTCAAACAGAAATTGACCGAAATTCATAATCGGACGATTTTACAAGCTATAATCAACTTTCAGTCAAGAAATGGGGTCCACAAACATGTTTAACATGTTTTAAACAATTTTAGTAACAAAAATACTCCTCCTCATATACTCATATATCCCACATTCACTGTAAAAATATCACTATTATTATATTACTAAAATAATATATTCAAATGAATTATTTTATCAGAAAAGATAAAATATTAATTTTCAACAATTGTCACATTTAAAAATTTTCTCCATCTATATCCATATAAAATCAATATTTTTCTCATCATATAAATCAATAATTAATTATTCATAAATAATATTACAGAATCACAATATTGACAACCAGACAGTTCCTAGGAAAGAGGGGGCCTTCCGGTAAAGATTTGTCCTTACTGGCGCGCAATTAAATAACCTTTGTTTAGACAGAACTTTCTAGACATTGCCAATAATGTTATGTGACGCCCCAAAATTAGGTATACGTCACCCATCTTGGGTCGCCACTTACATGGTACATAAATCAAATACAAACTAAATTATACAATTGTCGTGTAACATACGACAAAACATAACTGAGAATTTTGACTCGAATATTGTCTTCCAGACAGTATTCAAACACAATGGAGTTTTCATTACATTTATTATCACATTATTTCATAGAATAGTGAGGACTACAAATGCTATCATCTGGACTGTCACTGTGACGCCCCCAAAACAGGTTCAATCCATCCAACCCATTCTGAGTCGCCAAATACATGGTACAGAAAATAACTACAACTTTATTATTACAATTGTCGTGCAAAATACGACAACACATATACTGTGAGTTTAAATACAAATATTGTCATCTAGACAGTATTCATACTCAATTAAGAACTCATTATACTTATTGATACACTATTTTACAAAATAGTGAGGACTATTAAAATAACTGTCTTGAACCATCATTCCATATCCCGACTAGTACTCGCTACATTCTCGCCTCCTGAGAAGAAAAATGGAACAACAAGGAAAAGGGTGAGCTCAACTAGCCCAGTAAAGAATATTATGACTAAGATAATATACAACAAATTATCGTTAGTCTTCAACAGGAAAAAATCTAATAGAATACAATAGACAACAAATTTTAAATCAATAACAGCAACAGAAACAGCAAACCATTAGAAGAGTCAAGTAGAGAATGAGTTCTACTATCTTCTAAGATTTAAAAGTCCATCATCAATATTTTATCCCTGTAACAATAATCAATAACCATCTTTAATCAAATATTTATCTTTGCACTACAGGCCAAAGATATTCATTTGTATCACCAGTCGATCATGTTCATCTCAACACCTGTTCATCTTTGCACTACGGGCCAAAGATATTCATCAGAAATCATCAATCTTTGCACTAGAGGCCAAAGATATTTAATTATATCATCATTTAGAACTGAGGATGATGAAAAATATTTTAAAGGAAACGAATCCAGTGAAACAAAAGAATAAATATTAAGGATTCGTATTTCAGCTATTCCATGTCCAAAAATACCTCATAAATAATCATAGTGGAGTAAAATTCAAGAATGATCAAAACATGGATACAATCAAAGCTAGTATCCAGAATAGATATTTTGGACGGAAAGAAAAAAATTTCATTTTTCGGTGAATAGTAACTCGTGAATAGTAACTCATGAATAGTAACCCCGACATGAAAAGTTCCAAATTTGATAAAAAGTTCATATCAATACTTCGGCATAATGATATTGAAGAAAATAATATCATTTAAGAAGAAATAACATCCCTTACCTCGGAAATACGGTACTTCTGACTGGAATACTAGATATAGTGCTGAAGGAAACTTGCACCGTATAGCAACACTCAAAGTATCAAATACTCACAAGAATACGCTCGATATAGAGAGAGAAATAGAGAGAAACTTGTGTTTCTGGTGTGATTTTCAATTCTAACCTAAGCACCCTATTTATAGGAAAATGCTTAGAACACCAAAGCAGAAAATTGAATAAATTAATAATATAATTTTCTTAATTTCCTTAGCACACCACATTAGCTGATTTCCACCATTAACATGTGCCACTCAAATGTCAAAAACGTTTTTCTTAATAAAAATAATTAAAACTTCCAAAAATTAATTATTTCGGAACTTCAGAACTTCAATAATTCATAATAAATAGCCCTTTATTCAGAAAATTCAAATCTCGCGTGTTTTTATAGGAAATTCAATTCTCTACAACTTTGCAGAAGAAAGGTTTTCCAAATTCTAAACAGAAATTGACCGAAATTCACAAACGGGCAATTTTACAGTCTATAATAAATTTTCGGTCAAGAATTGTGTCCACCAACACACAAAACATGTGTTAAACATTTAATCCAACAAAAATACTTTTCCTCCTCATTTATTCATATATCCCACATTCATTGTAAAAATATCACCATTAATATATTATTAAAATAATATATTTAAATGAATTATTTTATCAGAAAAAGATAAAATATTAATTTTCAACAATTGTCACATTAAAATTTTCTCCATCTATATCCACATAAAATTAATATTTTCCTCATCATATAAATCAATAATTAATTATACACAAATAATATTACAGAACCACAGTACTGGCAACCAGGCCGTTCCCAGGAAAGAGGGGGCTTTCCAATAAGGATCTCTCCTTACTGGCGCGCAATTAGATGACCAAACCTCTCCTTAGACAGAACTTTCTAGACATTACCAATAATGTTATCTAATAATATTATTCAGATAATATGAATTATTGTTCCGATATTAGAAAATACTGTGTAGTGACAATTATTAAAACAACAGTAATATAAAATATCAACGCAACAATTATTGAATCAATAAAATAAAATATTGAACAGTAATTACTGTAACCATTATTGAGTAGTGCCTTCTTACGTAAGAATCAATAATTGGTGCAATACCGTGTACTACTGTGCAACAACACGTATTGCTGTGTTTTAACCACCGGGTATTCCAACAGTATTAATGGTAACAACTACGCCGTTATTTATAAACAACTTATTTTTGTCGTTTTCTTCATCCAATCGCTTTCCGTTATGGGGCCACAAAAGACTGCGCCGTCGTACGAATATTCTCCGACAGTAAGAATATTCCACGACCAAGCGAATATTCCCCGACAACAATGAATATTTTAGGACCACTTGCTTATTTGAAATATTTGCGCATTTTACCCATTACTAACCACATTAATCAAATCAACCCTTACTATTTCAAAATAATAAATAGAGGAATTTAAATTTCATTTATTAATAATTTGGGGTCTTACAACCTCCCCTCCTTATGAAATTTCGTCCTCGAAATTGACATACGTACCTGGTGTTTCGAAAAGATGAGGATACCTCGCTTTCATTTCTGTTTCCAACTCCCAGGTCATTTCTTCAATAGCATGGTTTCTCCACAAAATCCTAACTTGTGGTATAACCTTCGTGCGTAGGACATGCTCTTTCCTATCCAAGATCTTGACAGGTACCTCTTCGTACGTTAAGTCTTCGGCTATCTCGTTCGGTTCTAACTCAATAACGTGGTTCGGGTCATTCACATATTTACGTAACATCGATACGTGAATAACGTTATGAACACGTGACATACTTAGCGTTAAGGCGAGTCTATAGGCCACAGTTCCTACTCGATCGAGGATTTCAAATAAATTGAAGGCTTGAGCTTTCTTCTCTTCATCGACTCTTACTTCTAGAATAACACATTCTTGCACCTTCTTCTATATATTCATCAGCTCCAGGTCTGTAGCTTGAGTGGCTTTAACGTTATCGATTAAAGTCGATTTTACTCGTATATCATCACGTGGGTCCCTAGAGTCATTAACTCTATCTCTATCATTTATAAATTATACAAAATAGGTCTTTGTGTTCAACAATATCGCACTCGTACTCGCATACGATCAATGCGTCAGCTACCACGTTTACTTTTCTAGGATAGTATTGGATGGTGTGATCGAAATCTTTCAACAGCTCGAGCCAACGTCGGTGTCGCATGTTGAATTCTTGGAAGCTCTTCTCGCATTCCTCGGTCCATTCGAAGTTTGTATCTTTTCGAGTCAGCTGAGTTAACGGAGTAGCGATTCGAAAAATCCTTCCACGAATCTCCGATAGTAACCAGCTAAGCCTAGAAAGCTACGTATTTCGATTACTGACTTAGGTTTGCTCTCAACTGTGACTCATATCCCAATCTTGGATAGCACGTCACAATGACACCTATCAGTTTACTACTGCATGAATATGGCGTCCCCTACGGAGAGTCTGGCTTCGGTGCATTCCACAAAGGAAGTCACCAGATAGAGGCTCGGGTACAAATTTCTACAGTTAGGTTTTTAACTCCTGAAGTTCAATAGGAGCCATTCGATATGAGATTTTAGAAATGGGTTTTATATCGGGTTCAAAGTCGATACAAAATTCAATATCACGCTTTGAGAGTAAGCCAAGAAATTCTTCAGGAAATACGTCAGGAAACAAACAACAGAAATATCACTCAAATCTGACGTATTTTTGTTCAAGTCCATGACATGGGCTAAGAAAGCTTGACATCCATTTTTCAATAAACGAATGACTTTACGGCTTGATATAAAAGAGTTTGACTTCAATGGTTTGGTTGCTTGAATTTGAATAACAGGTTGCTTAAGAATATGAAAACTAACAACCTTACGAAAGCAATCAATTTTGGCATGATGAGTAGTTAACCAATCAATTCCTAAAATCACATCAAAAGCAAGTATCTTTAAAGAGATAAGATCAACAGGTAATATGATGGTGCCAACTTGGATCAAACAAGATTTATAAACAGTGGATGTAACGAAAGTTTCTCCTAACGGAGTTTCAACAGATAAGTCAAAGTCTAATTTCTCCGGAGTCAAGTTTAAACGTTGAGCACAAGCAGGAGAAATAAATGAATGGGTAGAACCGGTATCTAATAAGGTATAGACTTCGTAAAAATTTATAATTAACTAACCCGTGCTAACTTCGTTTGGGTTCCTCGCATTCTGACCAGTCACGAAAAACGCTCTTCCAGGAACCACTGACTTTGACTTTTCTGGGACAGCTTTTTGAGTCACCACCCCCGTTGGACTTGGTTTCGCTACAGTACAATCTCGAGCGATATGTCCTTCCTTTCCACAGTTATAACATACCTTAAACTGTTGTGGGCAGTTTGGGCTGATATGTCCTTCTTTTCCGCACGTATAGCATATGACTGGTGGTCGCTCTCCTCCCTTGGAACCAGTTGCTGCTGGTGCTGACGTCTTCGTATTATCATTGTTGAATCTCCTCTTTTTAAAATCTCCTCCCGACTCGCTTCTTCTATATTCATGGCCACGATTACCACCAGAGTGGTTGCCGTTCTTGTCCGTATTCTTCTTTCTCCACTGGTTATCGTTGTTCTGATGACTGCTGTCACCGGTATAATCCTGGTTGTGGTCCCTCGATTGATCATACTCGCTATCTCGCTCTAATAATTGAGCCCTGTTGATAACATCTGAATAGAGAGAAAATTTATGAGAAATGAGATATTGACGTATGCCGGGTTTCAAACCTCTCAGAAACATCCGCGTCATACGTTCCTCATTCTCTACCAAATGAGGTGCAAACCTGGACAACTCTGCAAATTTCGCCTCGTATTGGGACACCGTCATGTTATTCTGCTCCAGTCTAATAAACTCTACCTCCTTCATATGACGAATACTTTCAGGAAAGTACTTGTCATTGAATAGTTTCTGAAATGTCTCCCAAGACATGTTGAGTGCGGCTGGATGGGTACGTTTCACAGACTCCCACCAGTAGTCTGCCTCGCCACGAAACATAAAGGTGGCGAATGGAACCTTCTGTTCCTCCGTGCATCCCAAGACATCAAATATCTTGGTAATTTACTTGACCCATGTCTCCGCCTTATTCGGATCTGGCTTTCCCCAGCATTCTGGTGGTCCCAACTCTTTGAACTGCTTGGCTGTGACAAGCCGCGCATTGCTATCATTTCTACACGTATTTTGTACACGAGTCTCCCTCGTCTGGTTTTGCATGAACTGAAAAAAACTCCTAAACATTCCATCATTCATCGTCTGCTCAGTGGTGTTGTTCACAGGAGGAACATTGCCAGCCTGTTGCACGTTTTTCTCGTTGGTGAGTATAAGCATCTCCACCGTCTCATTTACTCCAGTGTTAATATTCTCAGTCGACATTCTAAAATACTGCCATAGAACAAAGGTTAATTTAACAAATTAACATATCACATAATATCCCTATATTATGACCGACCAACAAATAAGCTTAGGTAGGACACACTAGCAAAGGATTTACTCGTCTCTCCCCTCCTAGTTCTATTCCCCGATCTCCGTCAGAGATCATATCCCTAAGCTCTGATACCAACTGTGACGCCCCCAAAACAGGTTCAATCCATCCAACCCATTCTGAGTCGCCAAATACATGGTACAGAAAATAACTACAACTTTATTATTACAATTGTCGTGCAAAATACGACAACACATATACTGTGAGTTTAAATACAAATATTGTCATCTAGACAGTATTCATACTCAATTAAGAACTCATTATACTTATTGATACACTATTTTACAAAATAGTGAGGACTATTAAAATAACTGTCTTGAACCATCATTCCATACCCCGACTAGTACTCGCTACATTCTCGTCTCCTGAGAAGAAAAATGGAACAACAAGGAAAAGGGTGAGCTCAACTAGCCCAGTAAAGAATATTATGACTAAGATAATATACAACAAATTATCGTTAGTCTTCAACAGGGAAAAATCTAATAGAATACAATAGACAATAAATTTTAAATCAATAACTGCAGCAGAAACAGCAAACCATTAGAAGAGTCAAGTAGAGAATGAGTTCTACTATCTTCTAAGATTTAAAAGTCCATCATCAATATTTTATCCCTGTAACAATAATCAATAACCATCTTTAATCAAATATTCATCTTTGCACTACAGGCCAAAGATATTCATTTGTATCACCAGTCGATCATGTTCATCTCAACACATGTTCATCTTTGCACTACGGGCCAAAGATATTCATCAAAATCATCAATCTTTGCACTACAGGCCAAAGATATTCAATTATATCATCATTTAGGACTGAGGATGATGAAAAATATTTTAAAGAAAACGAATCCAGTGAAACAAAAGAATAAATATTAAGGATTCGTATTTCAGCTATTCCATGTCCAAAAATACCTCATAAATAATCATAGTGGAGTAAAATTCAAGAATGATCAAAACATGGATACAATCAAAGCTAGTATCCAGAATAGATATTTTGGACGAAAAGAAGAAAATTTCATTTTTCGGTGAATAGTAACTCGTGAATAGTAACTCATGAATAGTAATCCCGACATGAAAAGTTCCAAATTTGATAAAAAGTTTAGATCAATACTTCGGCATAATGATATTGAAGAAAATAATATCATTTAAGAAGAAATAACATCCCTTACCTCGGAAATACGGTACTTCTGACTGGAATACTAGATATAGTACTGAATGAAACTTGCACCGTATAGCAACACTCAAAGTATCAAATACTCACAAGAATACGCTCGATATAGAGAGAGAAATAGAGAGAAACTTGTGTTTCTGGTGTGATTTTCAATTCTAACCTAAGCACCCTATTTATAGGAAAATACTTAGAACACCAAAGCAGAAAATTGAATAAATTAATAATATAATTTTCTTAATTTTCTTAGCACACCACATTAGCTGATTTCCACCATTAACATGTGCCACTCAAATGTCAAAAACGTTTTTCTTAATAAAAATAATTAAAACTTCTAAAAATCAATTATTTCAGAACTTCAGAACTTCAATAATTCATAATAAATAGCTCTTTATTCAGAAAATTCAAATCTCGCGAGTTTTTATAGGAAATTCAATTCTCTACAACTTTGCAGAAGAAAGTTTTTTCAAATTCCAAACAGAAATTGACCGAAATCCACAAACGGGCAATTTTACAGTCTATAATAAATTTTCGGTCAAGAATTGTGTCCACCAACACACAAAACATATGTTAAATATTTAATCCAACAAAAATACTTTTCCTCCTCATTTATTCATATATCCCACATTCATTGTAAAAATATCACCATTAATATATTATTAAAATAATATATTTAAATGAATTATTTTATCAGAAAAAGATAAAATATTAATTTTTAACAATTGTCACATTAAAATTTTCTCCATCTATATCCACATAAAATCAATATTTTCTTCATCATATAAATCAATAATTAATTATACACAAATAATATTACAGAACCACAGTACTGGCAACCAGGCCGTTCCCAGGAAAGAGGGGGCTTTCCAATAAGGATCTCTCCTTACTGGCGCGCAATTAGATGACCAAACCTCTCCTTAGACAGAACTTTTTAGACATTGCCAATAATGTTATCTAATAATATTATTCAGATAATATGAATTATTGTTCCGATAATAGAAAATACTGTGTAGTGACAATTATTAAAACAACAGTAATATAAAATATCAACGCAGCAATTATTGAATCAATAAAATAAAATATTGAACAGTAATTACTGTAACCATTATTGAGTAGTGCCTTCTTAAGTAAGAATCAATAATTGGTGCAATACCGTGTACTACTGTGCAACAACGCGTATTACTGTGTTTTAACCACCGGGTATTCCAACAGTATTAACGGTAACAACTACGCCGTTATTTATAAACAACTTATTTTTATCGTTTTCTTCATCCAATCGCTTTCCGTTATGGGGCCACAAAAGACTGCGCCGTCGTACGAATATTCTCCGACAGTAAGAATATTCCACGACCAAGCGAATATTCCCCGACAACAATGAATATTTTAGAACCACTTGCTTATTTGAAATATTTACGCATTTTACCCATTACTAACCACATTAATCAAATCAACCCTTACTATTTCAAAATAATAAATAGAGGAATTTAAATTTCATTTATTAATAATTTGGAGTCTTACAGTCACTCCGTTACCCGACTCGTCACAGCTATATTCTCATTTCTTGAAGAGAACAGTGAAAGAAAGGGTGAGCTCAACTAGCCCAGTAAAAAATATTATGACTAAGATAATGCAAAATAAATTATCATTAGTCTTCAACAATGTTAAACTGATAAAATATAATAAAAATCAAGTTTAACTGCAGCAGAACAAGCAATTCATTAGAAGAGTTAAGTAGAGAATAAAATCTACTATCTTTTATGATTTAAAAAAAAATTTATCATTGTAACGCCCCCAAAACAGGTCCATTCCATCCAACCTATTCTGAGTCATCAAATACATGGTACAGAAAACAACTATAATTTTATTACAACAATTATCGTGCAAAATACAACAACACATATGCTGTGAGTTTGGATACAAATATATACCAAATGTGACTCATGTTCCAACCGTGGACATCACCTCACAATGACACCTTACATAAAGGTATAGTCAAAAACTGTTTTAGAAATTAGAATCTTTGGGAAGTGCTCAAGGAAACCTTCGTACATGGGAGGCCATGCGTCTAGGTTATGATAGATATCATATGGCCACAGAATTATTCTTGGTTAACCCAATAGACCCCAAAGAAAAATGAGAAGATTACTATCATATTCTTCCCAATGGTGAGTCTTCTCTTAACATATCATTATCTCCACTGTCTCTAACTGAGAATTATACTTCAAACAAACAC
The DNA here is from genome assembly GCA_016801055.1 of Panax notoginseng. Classification (NCBI taxonomy): domain Eukaryota; kingdom Viridiplantae; phylum Streptophyta; class Magnoliopsida; order Apiales; family Araliaceae; genus Panax; species Panax notoginseng. Next base: position 9,639,515 of record CM029013.1, read on the forward strand.
CAAGATTATATAGGTAGTGCTCGTAGATATACTCGACAAGTGGATGTGCACAACCATGTCTTATGATGACACGAGGTTGTGTGTCATTATACATCCTGTAAGATAGTGGCAAAACACCCTTCCAAGTTAAATTCACCTCACCCTCAATATCTATAGACCACCGTTCTATTCCCTTGTTATCCCTCGCTCGACCCAGCTACACTTTTATTACCTGAAAGGAATTGTGAAGCAAAAGGGTGAGCACAACTAGCTCAGTAAAGAATATCATGACTAAAGATAATTAAATTATCAATAGTATTCATCAGTAATAAATCAGAGATTTAATACATATGATAGATGATAAAACTTTTCAACCATAGTTGCAGCGGAACGAGCAATCCATTAGAAGAGTCACATAGACCATAAAGTCTATTATCTTCTCCATGTTAAAAGTCCACCAACAATGTTTTATCCCTGTAACATCAATCAACAGTTCCTTTCCACAATCATATAAATAACTCATAATTATAATTGTAGTTCTAAATTTCTCTTCGCATTCAGGACGAAGATAATTTTTATCACCTGTCTTTACCTGAAACATCAAAGATCATGATTATACCAAATCACAGTTCCTGTTCATAATCATACTAATAAATTCATCTTTGCATCACGGGCCAAAGATATTCATCAACAGGTCATCTTTACACTACATGCCAAAGATATTCAACAACAAGTCATCTTTGCACTACGGGCCAAAGATATTCATCAACAACTCATCTTTGCACTACAGGCCAAAGATATTCCTCAATAGTTCATATTTGCACTACAGGCCAAATATATTATTATCTCAAAGAAATATATAATCATTTCAGAATTTATATAACCAATAATTATAACCATGTTGATCATTTCACCTTTGCACTTAAGCTAAAGATATTCAATTATAAATTCAATGGTCATGATCATACCAGTCACAATTCAACTTTTCACTACTGGACAAAGAGAACCCTAGTCATGATCATACCAATAATCTACCCATCTTTACACTCAAGTCAAAGAGAAATATCATCATTAGGGTTATAAAAATGTTATATATGATAAAAAAAATAATATGATCAACATATAGTTTTAATCTCAAGAGTAATATTCATAAATCAACTATAATTTGGTTAGAAAAAGAAACCAATTTTGTCATGAATAGTAACTCGTGAATAGTAACCCATGAATAGTAACTCATGAATAGTAACTCGTGAATAGTAACTCATGAATAGTAACTCGTGAATAGTAACTCATGAATAATAACTCGTGAATAGTAACTCGTGAATAGTAACTCATGAATAGTAACTCGTGAATAGTAACTCATGAATAGTAACCCCGACATGAAAAGTTCTAAATTTGATAAAAAGTTCAGATCAATACTTCGGCATAATGATATTGGAGAAAATAATATCATTTAAGAAGAAATAACATCCCTTACTATCCCTTACAATCCCTTACAATCCCTTACTATCCCTTACCTCAAAAGAGCAGTACTTCTGACTGGAATAACGCTGAACGAACTTGCACCGTATAGCAACACTCAAAGTATCAAAATACTCACAACAATACGCTCAATATATCGAGAGAGAAATAGAGAGAAAACTTCAGTTTCTGGTGTGATTTTCAATTCTAACCTAAGCACCCTATTTATAGGAAAATGCTTAGAACACCAAAGCAGAAAATTAAATATAATAATAATATAATTACAAAATATTCAAGCCCACCTCTATATACTTGAATTCAGTCATAAACACATGCTAACCTTCTAGAAAAAGTAAGAAAAAACGTTTTTCTTAATAAAAATAATTAAAACTTCTAAAAATCAATTATTTCGGAATTTCGGAACTTCAATAATTCATAATAAATAGCCCTTTCATCAGAAAATTCGAATCTCGCGAGTTTTTATAGGAAATTCAATTCTCTACAACTTTGCAGAAGAAAGTTTTTCCAAATTTCAAGCAGAAATTGACCAAAATCCACAAACGGATAATTTTACAGTCTATAATAAATTTTCGGTCAAGAATTGTGTCCACCAACACACAAAACATGTGCTAAACATTTAATCCAACAAAAATACTCTTCCTCCTCATATACTCATATATCCCACATTCATTGTAAAAATATCACCATCAATATATTATTAAAATAATATATTTAAATGAATTATTTTATCAGAAAAAGATAAAATATTAATTTTCAACAATTGTCACATTAAAAATTTTCTCCATCCACATAAAATTAATATTTTTCTCATCATATAAATCAATAATTAATTATACACAAATAATATTACAGAATCACAGTACTGACAACCAGGCCGTTCCCAGGAAAGAGGGGGCTTTCCAATAAGGATCTCTCCTTACTGGCGCGCAATTAGATGACCAAACCTCTCCTTAGACAGAACTTTCTAGACATTGCCAATAATGTTATCTAATAATATTATTCAGATAATATGAATTATTGCTCCGATAATAGAAAATACTGTGTAGTGACAATTATTAAAACAACAGTAATATAAAATATCAACGCAACAATTATTGAATCAATAAAATACAATATTGAACAGTAATTACTGCAACAATTATTGAGCAGTGCTTTCTTACGTAAGAATTAATAATTGGTGCAATACCGTGTGCTAGTGTGCAACAACGCGTATTACTGTGTTTTAACCACCGGGTATTCCAACAGTGTTAACGGTAACAACTACGCCGTTATTTATAAACAACTTACTCTTGTCGTTTTCTTAATCCAATCGCTTTCCGTTATGGGGCCCACAAAAGGCTGCGCCGTCGTATGAATATTCCCCGACAGTAAGAATATCCCACGATCGAACGAATATTCACCGATAACAATGAATATTTTATAACCACTTGTGTATTTCCAAAAAAAATCATATATCATCCTTAACTTTAATATTTATCAATTTAACCATTTACTGAATAGTAATTATAAGAAAAATTGAATACTTTTATTTCATAAAATTCGGGGTCTTACAATCATTTTTATCGCTGAGACTCAGCTTAATAAATAATCCACATCATCGAATCATCCCTGCGCTACGGCCAATGATATTCTTTAGTATCACGACCACAAATTATCCATGCACTATGGGATAAAGATAATTGTGTTTTCAACAACGGTCCTGATCATGGCATAAAACAATTCATCTTTGCTCCAACGGCCGAAGAGAATCCATAGCCATGATCATACCAAAAATTGTCCATCAATGCATTACGCACCAATAAGGATTTTTACCACATCATTTGTAACCTTACGGTCATGATTATATCGAATAATCCCTGGTCATAATCATACCAAGTCCATCCATGCACTACAGGCCACAGATGACTTTGAACATAATATAAAAATGAGGATCATGACAATGATATAATCATTAATCAAACGAAAATAAGGATAAATATTAAAGACATTTAAATTTATCCAAATATTATCAATCACTTAATAAACTCATAATCTAATATTGTTAATATTATAACAATATTTTAATCACTTCTTAAACTTATAAACGATTTAATTTAATTGTTTACACTTTACCAAATAATGCATTTAATCATTCAAAAATGTCATACTCATAAGATTTCATCACCAATGATCAAATAACTCATCAAAAATCTGCATATACCTTATAAAAGATTTCCAAGTCATAAAATCCTATTTACCAATTTTTCAACTTCACATAACATATTTAATTCATATGCTCGTAACTGAACTATGTTCATGAAAAATATCAAATCAGTCCCAAAAATTATTCTTTTCTAGAATTTAGCAGAATGTAGTCTCATATTGAACATATATTTTTCTCGAAATTTTTAAAATTCATTTACTATTTTTCATATGGCCAAAACTGCCGAATATTTAGACATTTATCATAAATTATACTTTTGTCCAAAAATTTCGAAATTTACAGGATATACTTCTGTTATATACATGTACTCCCAATAAAAATTTCACCAATTTTAGAGTTAACCACAATGAGTTATAAGGGTTTACTTTTAAAATAATCTTTTCTCATAAAATCCATAACTCTTAATCTATATATCCAAAAATCGCCATTTTTGGACACAATACAAGAAACTCATCAAATTATCATTTTAATTTTTTTTAGAATTTTTGAGGGTCAAAAAAATTACGAAACTGCCCCTGATAGAAATCCCCTTTTAACAAAAATACTATTCATACGAATACGAAAAATAATATCCTTTTAAAATATGAAATAAATAATAACCCTTTCGAATATTGAATGAAAATAATATTCCTTACGAATATTGAATGAAAATAATATTCCTTACGAATATTAAACGAATATAATGAATATTGAACGATAATAATATTCATATGAATATGAAAATTAATTTCTCTTCAGAATAAAAAATAATAATCCTTACCTTGAAAAGAAGAGTATTCCGACTGGTAGGGCGAGGACATACTCGAAGAAAACTTGTACTACGCTCAAGGCTTTCTTAAACTCTAAAGAAATACGCTCTAGATTATAGAAGAAGAATTCTCTCTATAGTTTCTTTCTCTAGAGTTTCAGTAAATTCGTAAGAAATAATGAAGGAATGAGCTTCTATTTATAGAAAAATGGAATGAATAGTAACCAACCCATGAACGGTCCAGATTGATTTACTTTAATCGGACGGTCCATATTTAAAGCAAAATCTTTTAAATAAAATATAATATATTCTATTTATAATCTAATAAAACGAATAACTTTAATAAAGATTTTACTATGCAAACACTATGCAGGCACTATGCAAACACTATACATAAAAAAATATAATATAATCTAATTATTGTCTAATAAAACGAATAACTTTATAAAAGTATTCTGTTTTATATAAAAAGATTTTACTATTAGCCTAATAAAACGAATAAATTTATAAAAGTATTCTGTTTTATATAAAAAGTTTTTCTATTTTATTACGTTAATAATACTAATAAAACAAAACTTATAAATCAACAATAATTGAATCAAATAATGTGAGATAATATGCAGCAACTACTGTAGTAATAATTAAACAAAACTGAGTGTTTTCTCACGTAAGCATCAATAATCAATACCGTGTGCTACTATGCAACCACACGTATTACTGTACTTTTACTACCGAGTAGTTCAACAGTTTTAACGGTAAAACTTCCGCCGTTATTTTCATAAAAATATTTTTGTCGTTTTCTCAATCCGACAATAATTCCGTTGTGGGGTCCACCAATGATTGTACCGTCGTACGGATATTTTCCGATAAAAAAAATATTTTTCGACCAATCAAATATTATATAACAACTTGCTTACTTTACAAAATTTATAAATATTATCCACAACTATAACATTATATCAAATCCACACCATAATATAAAAAAAATTATTTCGAGAAATTTAAATCTTTATTTATAAAATCTGGGGTCTCACAATCTCCCCTCCTTATGGAATTTCGCCCTCAAAATTTACATACGTACCTGGTATGCCGAACAGGTGAGGATACCTTGACTTCATTTTAGATTCTAACTCTTGAGGTATAACCTTTGAGTGTTGAATACGATTCTTCTTATCCAAGATTTTAACATGTACATCTGCATACATTAAATTATCTGCTACCTCGTCCGGTTCTAAATTAATAATGTGGTTCGGGTCGTCCACATATTTACGTAACATCGATACGTTACAAACGTTATAAACACGAGACATTTATGGCGGTAAAACGAGTCTATAAGCCACAGTTCCTACTCGATCGAGGATTTTAAATGGGCCAATTAAATCGAGGGTTGAGATTTCAGCAACTCTTGTTTTTTAAAATAACGCCCTCTTGAACCTTCTTCTTCGTGTTCATCAGCTCCGGGTCTGTAGCTTGCACGGCTTTAACTTTATCGATTAAAGTCGATTCTACTCGTATATTCGTTATCTTCATGTGGGTCCCTCGAGTCTTTAACTCTATCTTCATCATTTGTAAGTTATACGAAATGAGTCTTTATGTTAACAACATCGCACTCGTAAACGCATACGATCTTCTACTCAACACGTCAGCTACCACGTTCGCTCTTCTACGATGATATTGAATGGTACTATCGTAATCTTCAACAGCTCGAGTCAACGTCTTTGGCGCATTATACGTTCGTTTTAAGTAAAGAAATATTTAAGGGTATAAGAAATGGGTCGGAATAGGACTCCTAGTCATGGTAGTTACCATAACTTGGGTCCAACACAATCTCTTTAAAAGATGCAAGTAGAACCCAATCTAATCACTACCTTTGGAGTTACCGTATTCTAATTGGGATGTCCAACTTTGCACGCAGGGAGGCCCACTGTACAGGCCTAAACAACCCCATCGTCAGGTCTGGGCTTCGGCCCAAAGGACTCGAAGACCCGACCCCAAACAGTACACAACAGGGCAAGGCTCCGGCCCCAAGGACTCGGATACCGAACCCGAAGACATCCACCAAGATGAGGCTCCGGCCCGAAAGGACTCGGACGCCGACCTGAACACCTCCGTCTTTGCCATGGGCTTCGGCCCAATGAACCCATACAGCTCTTTTGATGTCGGGATTTCAGCCCAAGTGAAGGTCGGTAAACGCATACCACTCAGAGACTGGGGGGCAATGTTCGGGAGTTGTCTATCATCATGCGCTTCACATCTACCGAGCCTACTTGTACTGTGATCGCCAATGCCCCTTCATGTGGCTCGATGGGCTCCGAAGGATAATCTACATCGGTGAATGATATAACAGTTTCTAAAAATGGTCTGTCGGCCTTCGGGAGAACACCCGCAACAGACATGACCGAATCCAAGTATCCTCTCCTCTTCTTCCCTACCAACTTCCCTGTTGTCCCACCGGTTATTACATCAACGACGTGCCTTGATGGTGGTATTGGAGCATTTTGGACGGGTGGAACCATTTGAACCGTCTGAACAGTACGGTCGATATTCTGCTGATCCTGTTGGTCCTTCCCGGCCACATACTGAACCCGCAAACCACATTGAATCTTCTTCTCCATAAAATCCTTCAGATTGCAACACTCATTAGTATCATGGCCTGCGGCTTGATGGTAGCCACAATATTTTTGAGAGTTGCCCTGTCCTATTCTATAATTATCACGAGGTGGCTCAAAGAATGGCTGGTTTCTGATCTGATCCAAAATCACCGGCCTATCCGTATTCAGTTTAGTCTAAACCTTATTCACCTTTGGGGCGGACGTAGGTGGATGACTACTTCCTTGTCGCCATGAGTTGTTATACTTCTTCGAACTGTCCTCTGGCCGATCATTATACCCCCTCATCTTCCTCTGATCGCCTTCAGTCTTAGGAATATCCGCCTCCTTCATTTGGTCCGAAGAAGGACGCTTCAAGCTATTCATAGCCTCCTCCACCACGATATAACCTTCTGCCTTGTCGAAAGCCTCTGCCAAGCTCTTCGAATGATGGAACATCAATTTCTTTACCAGCTTTTCGGATTTCACGAGATCTAGCCCATTCTGAAATAGCCCTACCGCCTGGAGATCACTGAGGTCGGATGTGACACCCCCAATTCCAGGTACTTCGATTTCACGAGATTTGGTGTTCACTGTACAAATATCATCTATCTATCTACCCATAATAAATGCAACCATGCAATAGATAGAAATAAAATCTTCTCCTTAAAAGGATTACAACATTCGAATAATAAATACAATCCCAGGTTAAACTAACCTTAAAACATCTGTACGAAATTCTAAACAAATAAGTCTTAACAATCATCATAACTCAAGTCTTAAACATAAATACATCATCAATTAAAATAACAAGTCTTCATCATTTGCTAACTTTGCCCTTGCCTTTACTAGTGAAAGGTTCATCAGTTCTTTCGTTCTTAACTGCAATGTTATTATTAAGCAAGAGTGAGCACTATTGCCCACAAGTATAATGATAAAACGACAATATAATAACATGCGAATAATCAAAGACATCTGAATAAAAGCTCAACTTTTGAATTCAAGAATAAATAACAAGAATCAAAAGAATTCTGAGGGTCATAAGACCTTGAATTATGTCCTAGGTTATCAAGGGTTATACTTGAAACCTTTAACAGTCATAAGACTATGGACCTTTTTCTCGTACTTAGGGGGATCAGCCCTTAGTACCATACTGTGCACAATATCTTAACGCTAACGCATAAGTAAATTCCTTTACAGGGTTGTTCATCTCAGTTTAACATTCGAGTTCGCACCAAAGGAAGTTTGGTTTGGATAATTCATCAAGGATTTTGAAATTTAGAACGCTCATCAACTATGGACTAGTCAAATCAATAAGGGTTCGCTAGTCTAATAAGGTGCAATAATAATGATATTCAAATTGAATACTAATCTCAGGAAGTATACAATAGGACAATTATTGTATAACTGAATCATGCTTTGAAAGATAATAAATCTTTAATACAACATTTGAACTTGAATAATAATAATGATAATTTACTTGAGGTAAATAATAACTTGAACAATAATGACAAGTAGGGTTAGGAAACTTGCTCAAATTTAAGAGTTTGAGTTTAGGAAACTTGCTCAAATTTAAGAGTTTGAGTTTAGAAAACTTGCATCGTGCGTAGATTACACTTTAACTAAACTCGTTCTTTGAATTAAATCCTATATACCATTCACATACACAATACCAGTTAATTATACTTTAACTAATTATCATAAACTCTTTCTCTTTGTCTACTTTAATTATTGACTATACTTAATCAATTTATCACATTTACTGTCACATAATATCACTTCATGATTAATAATCTAATTATGAATTCAATAATTCAATACACATGTAATTATGTTATTTACATGTTAAACAACTATTTTGACATCTCATAATACCTCTAACATGTTTACATGTTCATCACATAAATTTACTAACACATTGTTAGACTTAGACATTTTAAAAAAAAAACATTTCTGACATTTTCTGGAGAGTGGCGTTGCGACGCCACTTTTGTACTAGCTCTTGGCGCTGCGGCCTGATACTTAGCGCTGCGGCGCGAGAAATGAACTGGGGGTTGGCGCCGCGGCGCGAAACCCCAGACTCTGAAGTTCCAATTCGCGAAGAACACAGAATTCAGCGACATCAACACATTTTTAACACTAATTTCACCAAATTACACATACCCACATGTTATAATTTATACATAATCACTACTTAACATCTATGGAGTGATTTTAACCCATTTAAACACTTAATAACATATTTAAATCATGTAAAACTGGACTGTTCTTGATGTTCTTGAAGTTTTTTGAACAAAATATATAATTTAGCACTACAGATTCGTTATAACACCGAATCCGTTCGTTTAAGGCTTGATCTCTTCGTATTAACATGCTCAATAATATAAGGGTGTAAAATTTAGGGATAATATATGATCAATACATAAAATATCACGTATAAGGCCATAAGGCCATAACCCATACTCTGTAATTTTGTAAAACATATATATGACATATTTTCATGACACTGATGATATGGTTTGTGAAATATATATATAATTAAACACGATTTGATACATATTAACACATACACAACCCATAACATTACTCCTTTCTCAATTACAGAAGTTTTACAAAAGGTTTGAAAGCCATATTTCTATGAAAACTCAAAGACGTAAAAATAGAATTTGGGAAAGAAGAGATTACCCTGTAGAGTATAAAAAGATGATTAACGATGATCCTTTCATAAGTATATGATTGATTACACACTCACAATCTTTTATCAATCTCACAAATTTTCTCTGACTCTCAAATGTTCTCCTTCTCTATTTTCAGACTTAGACAAATAATGAAGAATAAAGAAGACATATTGTTAAAAAGAAGAAAACTGAAGCGCATCATGGTCAGTTGCCCATCATGGGTTAACTGGCCATAACTCCCTCTAAGGCCACGTTTGGCTAGCAACTAAGTTAAAACTCTTTATTTTAATAAAACCTTTTACAATATAGTTTTAAATCATGTCACACTCCTTATAAAATAAATCCAATATTTTATTTAGTTTACTTTAAATAAAATATAATAATCTCTCATAAATTCACCTAGTCACATAATTAAATATCTCATTAATAAATAATATCAATTTATTAAATCTCTAATTAATAATTAAATTAATTAGAATAACATCATGCTTAATTAAATAATTCATTTAATTCAATAAGCTCACATAATTACATACTTTGAATAATAATTATTCTCTACATTAATTTAATAAATGTAACACATATAATTAAATTAATCTACCACAATTGCATCGATTAATTATTTAATCTAATAATTAAATCATCGAAAAATATTTATTTAATTCAATAAATATTAAAATTAATTTACAAAATTCTCGTTCGTCACATCGGCCACCTGACCAACTGCTTCTCTGAACCTCTTCACATATTGGCCTAAAGATTCGTTGGTGAACTGTCTGACCTGTGCCAAAGAACCTGTAGGCTTCCCTCTTCTTCGGTTGCTCCCAAAGCGGGCATGAAACTTGTCACAAAGCTCGGTCCAAGAGGAAATTGAATCTGACGGTAAAGTCTCCATCCACTGCCTCGCATCTTTCCTTAATGTCGTGACAAATGTATGACACTTGGCAACATCGGTGAAATCATAATAATCCTTCAGCCGGTCGAACGCCTGACTATGGTCATAAGGATCCCCAGATCCATCGTAACTTTCCATGCGAGGCAACTTCTTGGTGACATCGGCCTTTTCCTTAAGGATATCCGATGAAAAAGGGGACGCTTTCTTTTCTGGAGAGTCTTTCACCTGTTGTACCTCAGCTAACTGCTTCCTGAGCTCCTTCAACTCCTTCACTGTAAGACCCCGAATTTTATGAAATAAAAGTATTTAATTTTTCTTATAATTACTATTCAGTAAATGGTTAAATTGATAAATATTAAAGTTAAGGGTGATATATGAATTTTTTTTTCAAAATACACAAATGGTTATAAAATAATCATTGTTGTCGGGGAATATTCGTTTGGTCGTGGAATATTCTTTCTGTCGGGGAATATTCGTACGACGGCGCAGCTATTTGTGGGCCCCATAACGAATAACTGTCGGATGAAGATAACGACAAAATTTGAGTTTTATAAATAACAGCGTAGTTGTTACCGTTAACACTGTTGGAATACCCGGTGGTTAAAATACAGTAATACGCGTTATTACACAGTAGCACACGGTATTGCACAGTATTTTTGAATTATTGATCCTTACGTAAGAAGACACTACTCAATAATTGTTACAGTAATTATTGTTCAATATTTTATTTTATTGATTCAATAATTGCTGCGTTGATATTTTATATTATTGTTACTCAATAATTATCACTGCACATCATCTCTATTATCAGATCAATAATTTATATTATTTAGAATAATATTATTAGATAGCATTATTGACAATGTCTAGAAAGTTCTGTCTAAGGAGAGGTTTGGTCATCTAATTGCGCGCCAATAAGGATAAATATTTATTGGAAAGCCCCCTCTTTCCTGGGAACGGCCTGGTTGTAATAAATGTGTTTCTGTAATATTATTTGTGAATAATTAATTATTGATTCATATGATAAGGAAATATTTATTTTTATGTGGATATAAATGTTGGATATATTTATTGTGGTTAAAAATGAAAGAGTTAATGTTGAGGTTTTTATCAGTATTTTTGTCGGAATGGAGGTATTAAAAATCAAATTAAGGTTTTGAGATATTTTGCGGGGGTTATAATTTTTAATCCGACCGTTGGATCGTGATAATATTTGGATATGTTATACATATATAAGTTGAGTATATGTCCACAAATTTTGAACCGATAAAAATGAACGTATGATTTGTTATTTATTTTACGAGATGACTGGTTCAGAAATTATTGAATTTTCGGAGTTAATCATTTTGGTAAAAAATTCTAGAATTGGTGGGCCCCACTCTTGGTTGGTGAAGAAATGTGCTGAGATTTTTATTCAAATGTGGTGGGTGAGAATAGTAACAGGTAAAGCCATCAGGTTACAGGTTAAGTCTGCTTCGGCGTGCTAATATTTTCCTATAAATAGAGGGCTAAGTTAGAATTGAAAATCACACCAGAAACATAAGCTTTCTCTCTTTCTCTCTTTATATTATGAAGCATATTTTGTGAGTATTTATATACTTTAAGAGTTTCTATTCAGTGCAAGTTTCCTTCGGCTTTGCATTACAGTCAGAAATACTGCACTTTTGAGGTAAAGGATTTTAAGGGTTATTATGTTTTTCAGTTCGTAATTCTTCTGACCTTCAGAAAATTCTGAAAATATTTGAAATGATATTTTGATGAGTTTTATTGATTGTGTCCAAAAATGGTAATTTTTGGATGTATAGATTAAGAGTTATGAATTTTACGGGAAAAGACTATTTTAAAAGTAATCGCTTATAATTCCTTGTGGTTAACTCCAAAATTGATGAAATTTTTATTGAAAGTATATCTATATAATATTAGTGTACTCTGTGAATTTCAGAATTTTTGGATAAAAGTACAATTTATGATAAATGTCTAAATATTCGGCTGTTTCGGCCATATGAAAAATAGTAAATGAGTTTTAAAAATTCTGAGAAAAATATATGTTCAATATGGGACTATATTTTGCTAAATCTCAGAAAAGAAATATTTTTGAAACTAATTTGGTATTTTTCATGAAAATGGACTAGTTATGAGTAAATGAATTAAATATGTTATGTGAAGTAAGATAATTGGAAAATAGGATTTTATGGCTTGAGAATCCTATATGAGGTATATGCAGATTTTTGATGAGAGTTTTGGTTATTGATGATGAAATCTTAAGAGTTGGCATTTTATGATGATTAAATGCATTAATTAGTAAAGTGTAAACAATTTAAATAAATTGTTTATAAGCTTAAGAAATATTATTATTTCAATATCATTACACTGAAATATTGGTATGTATATTATTGTGGAATTTCTATCTTTTGTGTCGGGGTTACTATTCATGAGTTACTATTCACGATTTACTATTCATGAGTTACGAATATTACTCTTGAGATTAAAACTATATGTTGATCATATTATTTTTATCATCATCTATAATATTTTTATAACCCTGATGTTGAAATTATCTTTCACTGGAGTGTAAAGATGGGTAGATTATTGGTATGATCATGACTAGGGTTCTCTTTGGCCAGTAGTGCAAAGTTGAATTATTGACTAGTATGATCATGACCATTGAATTTATAATTGAATATCTTCAGCATAAGTGCAAAGGTGAAATGATCAACATGGTTATAATTATTGTTTATATAAATGATTATATATTTTTTTGAGATATTAATATATTTGGTCTGTAGTGCAAATATGAACTGTTGATGAATATATTTGGTCGTAGTGCAAATATGAACTGTTGATGAATATCTTTGGCATGTAGTGCAAAGATGAAATATTGATGAATATCTTTGGCCTGTAGTGCAAAGATGAATTGTTGATGAATATCTTTGGCCCGTAGTGCAAAGATGACATGTTATTGAATATCTTTGGCCAGTAGTGCAAAGATGAACAGATGTTGAGATAAACATGACCAACTGGTGATACAAATGAATATCTTTGGCCGTAGTGCAAAGATGAAGTTATTAGTATGATTACGAACAGGAAATGTGATTTGGTGTAACCATGATCTTTGATGTTTCAGGTGATGGAAATTATCTTCGTCCTGGATGAGAAGAGGAATTTAGAACTACAGTTATGATTATGAGTTATTCATATGATTGTGGACCAGAATTGTTGATTGATGTTACAGAGATAAAACATTGTTGGTGGATTTTTAACATGGAGAAGATAATAGACTTTATAGTCTATTTGACTCTTCTAATGGATTGCTCGTTTCGCTGCAACTATGGTTGAAATTTTTATCATTTACCATATGTTCTAAATCTCTGATTTATTATTGATGAAGGCTATTGATAATTTAATTATCTTTAGTCATGATATTCTTTACTGAGCTAGTTGTGCTCACCCTTTTGCTTCACAATTCCTTTCAGGTAATAAGAGTGTAGCTGGGTCGAGCGAGGGTAACGGAAAAATAGAACGGTGGTTTCTAGCTGTGGATGTTCTCCCGAAGCAGTATAGAAAAGTTCATTTAGTAATTTTATTTGGTGAATCCAATAGGATAAGGTGTACCCAACGTTGGAAAGGTGGTTTGCCACTATCATACAAGATGTCTAACGACATACAAACTCGTGTCATCATAAGACAAGGATGTGCTCATCCACTTGCTGAGTATATATACGAGTACTACCTATATAATCTTAGTGTTTGTTTGAAGTATAATTCTCAATTAGAGACAGTAGAGATAATGATATGTCAAGAGAAGACTTACCATTGGGAAGAATATGATAGTAATCTTCTCGTTTTTTTTTTGGGTCTATTGGGTCAACCAAGGATAATTCTGTGGCCATATGATATCTATCATAACCTAGACGCATGGCCTCCCATGTACGAAGGTTATCTTGAGCACTTCCCAAAGATTCTAATTCCTAAAACAGTTTTTGACTATACCTTTATGTAAGGTGTTACTGTGAGGTGCTGTCCACGGTTGGGACATGTGTCACATTTGGTATATATTTGTATTCAAACTCACAGCATATGTGTTGTTGTATTTTGTACGACAATTGTTGTAATAGAGTTGTAGTTGTTTTCTGTACCATGTATTTGACGACTCAGAATGGGTTGGATGGAATGGACCTATTTTGGGGTTGTCACATTCACCAAGAAATCAACACCTTCGGGCTGCGAGGAGACTTCTTTCTCCTGAATGACGTTATGCTTTTGAGTGGATCGACCTCCTCCCGCTGACCCTACTGCCTTTGTCGGACTTCTGGATCTACTCCGGCGTACAACTCTATTCTTATGGTGAGAATATTCGCGCCGATGCTCTCTCCTTCTGGCTTCTGGTACGATCTCCCTCAACCTGCCCATTCTCCTGTCGTCGTCTCGATGCTGAGAACCAACGACCACCAGTGCCTTCTTCGAAGCACCGGGAGTTCTGCTCCTCGACCTCCTCTTGTCGTGAGAAAGATCCCTAGACACGTGTATAGAATGTTCCGGCTCTTTTCCCTCTCGTCGTGGCATCTCCTTATGCTTACTCCGCCTTTCGGACTGAACATGGCTAGATGCTTCGTCCCTTAACTCAGCCACTCGAAGCATCTGTTCGGCTATATTTTCCCTCTGCTTTAAAAGGACTTCCAAGGCTTTATCCGCTTCGTCCGCCATCCTTGCCAACTTGGCAGCTTTATCTTCCTGACCACTCCGGCGATGAGTCTTGGTCGGTGAGCCTTCTGCCCGCTCTCGACCGCGATCACGCTCTTTATCTGCATGGAAGACTAATCTCCGTCTGGCCCCACCATGGATCTTCGGACGGAGGTCTCCCGAATCATACTTGGAGGCCGTACTCTCATGAGCACTTTTAGAAGTACCCAGACGATCCTTTACCGAAACACGAGGCAATGAAGAGCTTACAACTATCGCCTGCCCCTCAGGTGTACCATCTCAACTCCTCACCATCTTCCGAAGTAGATTGAATGAATGTGATTGAAAATTCAATGACACTAGAACTCAGCCTTCCTTCTAGCGCCAATGTTAACGCCAAGATCTTCTCCAACGCCCCAATCACGTAAGACGCCTGATCTTGCACAGTAAACACGATAAACACCACAAGCTTGACGGCTTCGACCGTCAGGGGGTAGCTCAGGTGTGAGAGTCAGTATCGATGTTAACAAGGTTAACAATGGAGGATATAATGTCTAGTGTATTGAGAGAGATAATAATTCAGTTTTGTGTGTATGTGTACGTACCTCTTTGTGAAGACTTCCTTGTTAAGTTATGCTCTCTTGTCCGGTTTACCGTGCCACCCACTACTACCTGACACAACCCCCTGATCTGATGGGTTCTGCCGACTGCATGCAGTCTACCCACTACCTTTTGTCACTGTTTTCTACCGCCGGCCGGCTATGATCTCATCCACATTAATGCATGGCAGTTACAACAGTCAACTATCATGCTTTTTCATCATTACAAGTCAAAGTAATAGATATTAAAATATCTAATGGGTTAGTCTAATGAACCGACCCGGTTTCATAGGGTTTAATAGAAATAATATGATGACTAGGACCAATGACTTTCAAGGTTCAATAATGAAGGTCCAATAGACTAATTAAATAAGTAAGCCCAATTCATTCGGCCCAAATAAGGGAAATATCATGACCCAACAATAATCATTAAATTCTACGCAAATAAACCACCTATAGTAATGTTAATTCAAATCCTGAAAGGGTTAGAACACAAGCAAAGCAGGAAATTGAAGTTAAATTTTGTTAAACACTCTGGATAGTCTGTACTCTCAACTCCGCAAACAGCAACAATTTAGCTCCATTCAGCCCATGCATTGCCCAATTTAAAACTTAATTGATTAAAAAGGATAAATTAAAAAGTAATATCCATACCCTCCACCATTTTGCTCTCTCTCTTGATTTTGCCCCAAATTACCACGCCCCGAGCTCTGCACATCCTCTTCGTCCTCAGGAGGAGGCACATTCATGTCCAGAAGCCTCTCGCCGCCAGCTCGGGCCGACGCTGGTGGTGGTGGTGGCGGTGAACAGATAGCTGAAGCATTTCCAATCTCGTTGTTTTTGCTTTGTCCCCATGCACTTCATATGAAACCCTCTCCCACACTTAACGCACACCAGCATTTCCCCTTCCACGTCAGCTGCCCGTTTTCCGCACGAACGTCACAGAATCGAAACCCCAGTTTTGTACGAACACAGGGTTTCTCGAGGAGATGAAATGGGAGGGGGCTTCATTGAGATCGATTTCCAGAGGCGATTTTCCCGACTCCATTATTTACACTGTTTATTTCCTTCCAGCTCAATACTACGAAGAAGAAGAAAAGAAGCATTACATACTTATAACTACGTCTCTCTCTCTCTCTCTCTCTATATATATATATATATATACTCCTATATAAGAAGAATTTACGAGGGGAGGAGAGAGAAAAAGACGGGATATTTTAGGTGAAAGAGGTTAAGTTGAGGGGTGAGATTGAGGTTTGCCGTCGAAAAATGGCTGTGTAATCGCCCGACAGGTTTGATTTTGGTGGGGTGTGTGATGAGTGAGAATATGGAAAGAGAAATGTAACGTAAAATTTGTTTTGTCGGAGGGAGAAAAATTTAAGTGTGGTAGTTTTTTCAGTTGATTATGTAGTAGTAGTAGTAGTAGTAGTAGTTTATAAGCTATATATTTATAATATAATTTTGAAAAGAGTTTAAAATGTTTTGTGTGGGTTAACTTTTTAATTTATTTTTCTAACTCTTAACTGTGTGCATTTATTTTGTATATAAAATTATTTAATAAATAGTACTCCTTTCCTTTCTTTATTCTAATTTCTAAAATATAAGAATATATTTTGAAAACTCATGAAAATTAGTCGTTGTAACGACATTTTTAATATTAAGATATCAAAAAATCCTAAATCAAATACTAACAACTTAGGTAGTTGGTAGACTGGTAGTGTGTTATAGTTTTGTATTAGTTTCCCTCTCTTTCTTTCATCCACATAATCTGAAATAGTAAACGAGCATAAAGGCTTGTCTAAGGTATGGTCAGTAAATACTCGCTTCAAATAAAGCATTTTCAGGAATAAACATGTGTTGTTTTCAGTAAATTGGTTGTAACAAACACTACCACTATTTCCTATCCTCCCTCAGGCCTCACTGTTCTTGCTTATATTTTCTTCTCCCAACTTGTATGGAAAGTTTAACCTTTGCGAAGAAATGACAATACATAAATAAATGAATCCAAATTACACAATGCCTGTTCCACAATACCCGACAAGCTAGAATGAAGCCAAGGATCCATTTCAGGATTGTCTATGCTTATTTTAGTCGATCCCACACGAAAAAATTATTCGTGATGAGGCAAAATTGAAGCTCCAACATTAAAAAGCTTTAAAAAAGCAGGAGGATAGTGATTATATACAACCTTCATTCAAACACAATATTACAAAGTTTACACCTTTGCTTGCTTCATTTTTTGGGGGGTGCAAAATGTACACTGTTGTTTTAAACCTTAATAATATAAAATGACCCTCAAGGACCCCATGGTTCAGTATGCCAGAAACTGAAACAACATCATCAAGAGAGAGTTTTTTACAAGGCTTTACGGTTCTTTCTACCGGAGAAAGCTCTACTCCAGATTTTATGTACTTTAGGATCTTTTCAAATTGCTCGGAGTCAACCTGTTATTCAGCAAGATGCATCAAGTATCTCAAGAATAATTTGATACACAGAGTATATCTTAGTACTAAAAACTGAGGTAGAAAATTTCTGTTACTCCAAAAACGATTGAAAGTTATTTTGCCTTTTCCTTTCACCTTTTTCGAAACAATGAAACATCATCTCATCTGCTTAGTTGTAGTGTCTATGGCGGAAAATATTTGTGTGAAGAGTTAAATGAATAATAATAAATGATGATTTTTGCTATCCAAACAAGTAGCAGATGCAAAGATCATTGTCAAACATAAGGGGACTAATAATCAAATTCAAAATAGGAACTTTAAATAAACCAACGGATCCAATTTACCTGAGGACCTTGTTCAGTTCCCTCCTTGAATGGATCACCAACTACACGTTTCATAGCACGCGCCTTTGCCTTCTCTACAAATTCATCATATATACACTCATGAACATATGTACGAGAACCAGCACAGCAGCATTGTCCCTGCAGTTTGTATAGATATACTTAACTATGAATTTTGTCATCCATAATCCACCACAGTGACCAAAGTATCAAATGAACATGCCTGGTTAAAGAATAGAGCAAAATGAGCTAGCTCGACTGCTTCATCAACATCAGCATCCTCACATACGATGAAAGGGGATTTCCCCCCAAGTTCCAAAGTCACTGGCTTAAGATTGCTTTTAGCAGCCAATTCAAGTATCAATTTTCCAGTCTATGTGGATCCCGTAAAAGCAAGCTGCAAACATAGTACAACATGAACTTAGAGGTTTGCAAGAGCTAAAAGATTTGGCGAATGGCCGTAAGCTAATGCACAAATCAACAACTTCAGCAAACTGCAATACTCCAAATTAAATTTCTAAAAAATTAAATTGTATGCCCCTTTTAGAAGCCTTGTTCTCAACACAAATGATACAATACGGCACCTGCTTCATCATCTCTTACTTGTCTCAATTTGAATACTGTGTGGTACCCAGAATTTTCTAAGAATTTGTTTTATATGGCATGTTCTCTTCATAGCTTCTCCAATAATTTTGTCAAGTAATTATGATTACGTGTGTGGAACTTCTGCAAGAGTAAGAAAACTCCAATATACTCGCTCAGATTTGGTTCTTTATACAGATATCTATAACGCTTTTGACTAGGACAACCCATACATTAATATCGTAAAATCATGATGATATTCAATGCTTCAAGACTCAACAACACATTTTAGATTGTTCAATCTGTGATATTTGCAAGTTGCAACTGGCAAGCAACAGTAAAATCACATTTGACAGTCACTAGTAACAAACTTAGAAAACGTAGCCATGTCACAACAATGTCATCGAATGATAAAATAAATAAAAATTATCATCACATTTCTTAACCTGAAAATTTCATCAATGACTGTAGTACAAAATATTTGAAGATGTGATTACCTTGTCCACATCCATATGACTGCATAGAGCAGCACCAGCAGTGGGACCAAATCCAGAAACCACATTCAAAGCTCCTGAAGGAAGCCCAGCCTGTCACGAATATAAGTATTTCAGATTAATCACAAAAAAGTCAGCCTGTAAACAAAAAACAAGTCCTCAAAAGAAATCTAGGATTATGTTTTGTACTTAAGTTTTGTAAATCATGAAATTATATCTAATCCATGTGTTCTTTAGATGTTTTGCTTATGCTGATAATACTCCACCTCACAATAATCGACAAGAGATATGGGATGCCCTGTGTGTCCTAATTATTCAATTATATTATATCTATTTCCAAATTTTGAGCATACTTGATTCACTCAAATATTATTATATCAAGCTAGATTACCGTGGACCTCCCTAGACAATTCTAATAATTAAAAACCATTCTACTTTATCAATTCCAATTCATTAGTAAAAGTGAAAACAAGGAAGGATATAAATGATGTTAACATAGTTTGGTAACATAATAATCAAAAACCAAATGAAAAAATATTATCATGACTACCTCGTGGAATAGCTTTGACACATAGAGAGCAGACAATGGTGTCTGTTTTGCCGTCTTCAGAACAACTGTGTTACCACATGCTAATGCAGGCCCAACCTTCCAGGCATACATGAGAAGAGGAAAGTTCCATGGAATAATCTGTCCAGCAACACTAATTGGTTCGTGCAAAGTTTGCACATGATATGGCCCATCAGCAGGAACAGTAAGACCGTGAATTTTATCAGCCCAACCTGCATAGATGTTGGAAGGATCGAATTTACATAAAATCAGTAGCATTTACAATGTTAATTCTGTATTAACCCTTAATGATGTTACCTGCATAATATCGAAATAAACGTGCTACCATCGGTATTTCAATATTAGCCGACTGTTCATATGGTTTGCCATTATCCCAAGTCTCAAGCGCGGCAATCTCATCATTATGCTTTTCCAGTAAATCTGCAAACCTAAACATTTTCCTCGATCTTTCCTGCATGTATCAATTAAAAGAAATTACACATAATTTCTATCTGTAGTCCATGAAACAGGAGTATTAGGGAGCATTACATAAGCAGTCAATTTTGGCCATGGTCCTTCATCAAAAGCCTTTCGAGCAGCAGCTACAGCTCGGTTAATATCTTATGCGTCACCTTCAGAAACTTGAGCAATCACATCTCCTGTCCTGGGATCCAAAGTTGGAAAAGTTTTCCCTGTAACCAGGCGAAACTTCAAGCGTGAGTTTCAGGCTTCCAATATATCAAAAAATAAAAGACTATTACGGTTGAAGAACTAGAGAATTTCTTTTTAATGCAACACCTCTTCTTGGATGCATGCCAGCGTATGAAAAAGTACCATCAGTTTGGCTTTGGAGGCTGCAAGAAGCTTACCTGATACCGCATCAACAAATTGTCCATTGATTAGTAGTTGAGAATAATTTACATCAACAGATGACTTGACTGCCTCCTCAGTGGCAGCAGCAGAGCTGTACTGAAAGATGCCTCTTCTCAGGTGAGATTTCGTCCCTAAACAAAATAATTTTGAATATTAGGTAAACTTTAAAAAACACGCAGATTAATTGGTTGAAGAATTAGAAGAACTGCACTTGCTCTGGTTGAGAAGTGTGGTCTCTCTTGTATACTCTCAGTGTCCCGTAATAAAATGTGTTAGTTTGACTTTCGTTAATGTAAAGTTTTGCATTTTAAAAAGAATCCTTTTACACGGACACGGACATTGGAATGAGATATTTTCAATTTATTTTTTGATTTTTTTAGTGACTCTTATTTATTTTAATTAGAATTTTTATAAAATATAATGTTTCAATAACAGGGTTGTAACGTCCAAATTATATCTAAAATATTATATTTTATAAAAATTTCAGTTAAAACAAATACTATATATTTTTTGAGAGTCACTAAGAAAATCAAAAACTGAAAATGTCCAATTGTAGACTTATTGATTTAAAAATTTTATATAAAAATTTTTAATTAATAATTTTTTTTTTAAAATTAAATATATAATTTAATTTTTAAAATCAAATAACGATATATTAAATTTTAAATTAATATTAATTTATTTAATCTTTGACATTAACAAACTTATTTATTCTCGATTTCATCACGAAAGACGATGGATAAATTTGTTGATGTCAAAGATTCTGGATGGAGTTTAGGTCCTCTTAAGACTTTAGTAGTGGAGTGTTGACGAACGAGAATTTTATAATTAATTTTAATATTTATTGAATTAAATAAATATTTTTGATGATTTAATTATTAGATTTAATAATTAATTGATGCAATTGTGGTAGATTAATTTAATTATATGTGTTGCAATTATTAAATTAATGTAGAGAAATTTTATTATTCAAGTATGTGATTATGTGAACTTATTGAATTAAATGAAATATTTAATTAAGCATGATGTTATTTAATTAATTTAAATTTAATTAATTTAATTAGAGATTTAATAAATTGACATTATTTATTAATGAGAAAATTAATTATATGATTATGTGAATTTATGATAGATTATTATATTTATTTTATATTAAATTAAATAAGATATTTGAATTGGGTGTGACATTAATTAAACCATATGATAAAGTTTTATTAAATTAATGAGTTTTGTAAATATTAATTTAGCCAAACATGGCCTTAGTGGGAGTTGCCACCAGTTACCCATGACTGGGTTAACTGGCCATGATGCGCGTCTGTTCTTGACTATATTATGCGTATGCTCCTTCTTTTCTATTATTTTTCTAAGTCTGATAAAAACATCACAGAGAGAAAGTTTGAGAAATTGTTAAGAGAGTTTGCTTGGTGTGTAAGAATTTTTGAGGAAGGCTTTAATTCATCTCCTATTATTTTATCTACGCTTGGGTAATCTCCTTAACCCAATTGTTATATTTACGTCTTTTAAAATTTTCATGAGTATGGCTTAAGTCTTCTGTGAAATTCTGTAATTGGTTTAGGAGTAATGTTTATGGGTTCTATGTGTGTTATGTTATATCAAATTGTGTTTAATTATGTATATATTGTAAACCATAACATCAAATTCATGAAAACATGTCGTATATGAATTCTACAAAATTACAGAGTATGGGTTTTGGCCTTATGGCCTTATACGTGATATTTTATGTAGTGATCGTATATTATCCCTAAATTTTACACTCCTATATTATTATGCATGTTGATACGAAGAGACCAAGCCTTAAACGAACGGATTCGGTGTTATAACGAATTCGTAGTGTTAAATTTATGATTTTGTTCATTAACTTCAAGAACATCAAGAACAGTCAAATTTTACATGATTTAATTCTGTTATTGGGTGTTTTAAATGGTTAAAATCACTTTACAAAGGTTGGGTTATGTTTATGTATAAATTATAGCATATGAGTATGTGTAATTTGGTGAAATTAGTGTTAAAAATATGTTTATTTCGTTGAATTTTGTGTTCTTCGCGAACTAAAAACTCAAAGTCTGGGGTTTCGCGCCGCGGCGCCAACTCCCAGTTCATTTCTCGCGCCGCAGCGCCACCGCGCCGCACCACCAAATACCAGGCCGCAGCGTCAATACTCAGTACAAAAGTGGCGCCGCAGCGCCACTTAGCAGAATGTCTAGAAATGTATTTTTTTATGATAAGTCTAACAATGTGTTAGTAACTTAATGTAATGAACATGTAGACATGTTAGAAATATAATGAAATGATGACATAGTTGTGTAACATGTAACATGTAAATAACATAATTACATGTGAATTGAATTATTGAATACATAATTAGCTTGATTATTTATGAAGTGATATTATGTGACAGTTAATGTGATAAATTGATTAAGTATAGTCAATAATTAAATTAGACAAAAAGAAAGAGTTTATGATGATTAATTAAGTTATAATTAACTGGTATTGTGTATGTGAATGGTATGTAGGATTTAATTCAAAGAACGAGTTTAGTTAAAGTGTAATTTACGCACGAGACAAGTTTCCTAAACTTAAACTCTTAAATTTGAGCAAGTTTCCTAACCCTACTTGTCATTATTGTTCAAGCTTATTATTTATCTTGAGTAAATTATCATTACTATTATTAAAGTTCAAATGTTATATTAAAGATTTATTATCTTTTCAAAGCATAATTCAGTTATACAATAATTGTTCTATTGTATACTTCTTGAGATTATTGTTCAAATTGAATATCATTATTGTTGAATCTTATTAGACTAGTGAAACCTTAACGATTCAACTAGTCCTTAGTTGATGAGCGTTCTAAATTTCAGAACCCTTGATGAATTATCCAAACTAAACTCCATTTGGTGCGGACTCGAATGTCAAACTGAGATGAACAACCCTGTATAGAGGATTATTTACGCTTTAGCGTTAAGATATTGTGCACAGTATGGTACTAAGGGCTGATCCCCCTAAGTACGAGAAGAATGTTCATAGTCTTATGACTGTTAAAGGTTTCAAGTATAACCCTTGTTAACCTAGGACATAGTTCAAGGTCTTATGACCTTCAGAATTCTTTTGATTCTTGTTATTCACTCTCGATTCAAAAGTTGAGCTTTTATTCAGATGTCTTTGATTTATTTGCATGTTGTTACACTGTTATTTCATTTTTATACTTGTGAGCATTTGTGCTCACTCTTGCTTAATAATAACATTGCAGTTAAGAACGAATGAGCTGACGAACCTTCCACTAGTAAGGGCAAGGGTAAAGTTAGCAAATGATGGAGACTTGTTATTTGATATGACTTGTTATTTTATATGATGTATTTGTTTAAGACTTAAGTTAAAGATGTTGTTTAAAACTTATTTATTTATAATTCCACACAAATGTTTAAGGTTAGTTTAATTTGGGATTGTATTATTATTCAGATGTTGTAACCTTTAAGGGAAAGATTTTATTTATATTTAATGCATGGTTGCATTTATTATGGGTAAATAGAAAAATGATATTTGTATCGTGAACACCAAATTCTGTGAAAATAGAAGTACCAAATTTGGGGGTGTCAGAGACTCTTTCTTTATACGTTGATTAGTAGGAAAACGACGTCCTTATGGACGGGATGGTCCCTTATTACAATTTTTGACTATTATTATTAGTCCCTCACTTCCGTTTTACAATCAAATAAGACCAGTTTTGTTCGTCAGTTCTTTAAAAATAATTAAATAAAAATATATTTTCTTAAATTAATAAATGATATTTTAAGAAGATACTATAAGCATTTAGATTTTGAGTTAAAGAAGAAAGCAGATTTTTCTTACTAAACAAATTAATTTATTGTTTAAACAAATAATTTTGATTATTATGATTACAGAAGAGATAGGAAGTCTCCACTGGCTTTCATAATTTTCGCACAACCCTGTCATTATTAAAATTGATATGAAAAAAGAAAGAGAGAGAGAGGATCAATTTAAGGTCTCAATTCAAACAATAATAATAGGATTTTATAAAATGAATTCAAACAAACTCTAACATTCTGTTTCTGAGTTTTGAACAGAAACGAAAAGAATAGAAAACTTAAATTAGAACAGAAAATAAAAGAATAAAAAAATTAAAATTTTTCTTTGTATTGTTTCTGAGTTTTTAATAGAAAAGAATAGAAAATTTAAAATTGAAGACATGAGTTGTAATTTAAAATTTATTATATTAAAAGTTGAGGATAATATGAGAATTATAAAAATATTACTTATTCCAATTTCTTTTCCGTCCAAATCAGGCCAATTTTGGACGGAAAACTTTGACAGAAAAAGTGGCCAAGTTTTCTATCAATTTCTTTTTTAAAAAACTCAAAAACATAAGAATTGGAAAGAAAACTTAACTTTTCTGTCAATTTCTTTTGTTTTCTGTCCATTTTAAAACTCAGAAACAGAGCGTAAAAAGATGAGTAATACATCTCTTGAAACAATGTAAGAAAGAAAAATCATAATAAATTTTAAACCTTAGTTGTTTTTATTAATTCTTGGAAGGGGTCAAGAAAATCGTAGTCAGATCTCACAAGATAAATTAAGTACATAAAATAAGCCTCTAATTAGTTTACTTGGTGCGATTGGGACTAGTTACAAGGTTCTGATCCAATAAAAGAGGGGATTTTTTTTTATATATCGAAGTTTGGTATATAAGAAATTTCAAAGAGATCTGTTATGTATTGTTGCCAAATCGATAAAAATTATAAGAATATCTCATTTATTACAAATCGATTATCATTAATATTTATCCACATAACTAACATCAACCTTCTCAATATATGGAGTATCATTTTCCAATTTCAAATGTGTTGGATAACGAGTGTATAATAATAAGTCTGTATGTAATGAGTGTATGGGTTGGAAGTTATTGGGGGTAAGCATATATATGTATTACTTAACATTTCAATGCCTGGGTAGAACATATTTCGATCCCCCTTCCCGTCCTTTATTTGGCTAAACGAATCTACTGGCAAAATGTGTACTCTGGTAAAACTATATGAAAAACAAAAATTAAAAAATTAAAAAAATAAAGAAAACATCCAGGCTGAACGTGAAGCTCCAGTCTATGATACGATCCATACATAACACACACTGCAATAACGCGCCAGCTGAGGATAAAAAGTACAATTATCATTTAGACTGAAGACTTCATAGCAGCATCTAGAACCAGCACTGGTCGGGTCCACTGTATGTACTTTTAGTGCTAAAATTATGCTAGTAGTACTATGACAAAGAAACAAGCAAGCATCGTAGCTTCACACTTCTTAGTATAACTATAACACAACATATCCATCTGTCAACGATATTCAAAACGTTGAAAGAGGTTAAGATTTTCCACTTTTTTGTTTTCAAAAGACTATCACATCTACTCAACTACAAGGAGCAAAACCTACAGCATGTGAAGTAGACAAGATACATAGGGTAAGTAATTTGTCCACTTCATCAAAATTCTATATTTGTCTGCGTCACCCAAGCATTATTTAATAAACACAGAGACATAAATTTTTTATAATTCATCTGACCAAATCTCTCATCAGACAATTTACAAAATATTACCCTATGCTGGCTTGAACACATCATTTATGCCAGAAGTGTTTAGCATGCATGGTGCCTGGAGTGTTTCAGGGCCTCTTTATCTTCGAAAATGTTCCAGTTTCTGAAAAGTAGGTGCTCTGAGTTCCACTACCAAGCTGATTTGCTAGTGCCTGTGGATTTGAGAGCTCAATCCCCTGCCAAAAGCAAATGGCATTGTGAAATTTTAACGTTTACCAATAAGTTGAACACCAAAAGCTTAAATCGTAAGCATATAAACGTAACTCATAACAATAAGAATACCGATTCGCAAGGCGTAGATTATGAATATATACATTCAGCAAATTAGGTGTGCACTAATTCACTTAATTGAACTTCCATGTGAAAGTTAGACAAGGAACTTATCAAAAGGGCAAAAAAGAGTTGAATAATTGAAAGGCCAACCCAGCTCCAAACTGTTACTGAAATACATAATAGAACTCACATTCCAGAACAACAAGTCTCATAAGACCTTCACCCTTTTCAGTCGTAGAGAACGTTTTAAGAGATCCTAGTCCCACAGTTGAGGATTATTTCGGACCTTCAGAATACATTCATGGTTCCAAAACTCAGAACCAAGACTATCCCGTCTGTACTCCACTCGCATTTTTTATCTTAAATACACCACAAATTTTTTTTAAAAAATCCTGGAGAAAGAGTAACATATTTCAGTAAAACTAGCTACAAACAAGGTACACATACCTCAACTCCTGATTTTGTTTAACTTTGATAGGTCCACATACCTCATCTTCCTAAACTTGTGATTAAAGTTCTGAAGAATAGTCAGTCACTTTCAAGGATGTTTTTGGACAAACTAAATGATTGTCCTTTTAGATCATCAAAATCCTATGATCATTTCTAATCTCCCAGATCTTAAGATGCCTTGTAGCTGCAAAACTTCTTTAAGATCCCTAAATATTTCACCTTCACCTATTATCTAACCACATGAAAAAAGATTCCTTTAGGACGAGCAGGAAGGCAAGCTAAAGTACTATGTGGAGTCAAATGTCGGCATTAGAATTATGGAATAATTCCCTCAGGCTACCTACACAGCATATATTAATTTAAAGCATGGTAAACGAGATCACTAGTTTGGACCAGAATGCAAATATATTACTGACAGATGTCCCTTATGAGCATGGTAACAATATAACAAACCTGTACAGGAGTGAAGGCCAAACTTGAAGTCAATCCTGAGGTAGCACCACTGCTTCCATAGGACTTTTCCTTAACCCTGTAAAAGATTTCAAAGCTTAGGAGTACATTTGAGGCAAGAGTTAGTTGTACAATAGATATAGCAGAAGCAGATTATCCGACTCCAAATCTGCATAAATCTGCAAGCTACCAAATTTACAAAAAGGTAAAATAATAGTAAAAGATACAGTACTTCTTAGCAACTTTAGCAGCAAGCTTGCTCTGACCAACTGATACACGCAACTTTCCATTTCCTGCCTGCCCGAGCATTCCATATCCTTCCCCCAGTCCATCCCCTATTTTGAAGAAGGACGACAGAGTTCAACATTTATAATCAACCTTAAGTCGGACAAAAGTAGAAATTGAATATTAAGAAATTTGTGTGGTCAAGTTGCTTGAGATGTGACAGAATAGATGTTTAGTTTCCTCTTCTAACATCATGAATGGATATATAAAGGAAGAAGAAGCATATTGCAGTGACGAACAAAAAAAAGATAAAAAACCAGTTTGAACAGACTTGCAGCAATGGTGATATACAGATGTGGATAACCTCTATAAAGTTATATTATTACCTAAAGAGCTCTCTTCTGGTACCCCAAACTGCATCCTGTTTGCCAGCTTCCGCATGTCCGTTATAGCATATCTGAATTAAATTTGTTTTGCAAATTACATTAAAAAGAACTAACAAAAAGTTCCCATAAAATTGAGTGTCCTGCGCAAGATTATAGAGAAAGTGAACCGACCTTTCTTTCATCTTCCTCAATCGACGGCCACCTCTCTTCTTTTTTGGCTCAGAATCAGGAACTGGAAGAGGTTTTGGTTGCTTTGCTGGAGGCGGTTCTTGCCACTTCTCAATCTTCTTCCGGATCTCCTCGCGAAAGGCCCTTCCATTTGCCCCAGTTGGATCTCCTCTTGTAGAGTCTACACGTGCAGCAAGTGTAGATTTTGCAGCTAAAAGACGGCAGGCACGCATCCTTAAAGCAGGAGGTGTGCTCTGAAATATTTCTGTTTGCTCGATATATCCTACACGAAATTGAGATGTTGCAGTTGAAAAACCTGCTAAGTTCTTTTTCTTGGCACCAAGAAGCTGAACATTGCATGCTGGCATCTTAGCTAGTGCTGAGAGACCCCCAGCGGTGCCCATCAATTTCGCAGCAACTGCACTCCCAACAATAGCACAAAGGTTTGGTGCAATATATCCCATTCTACTCTCTAAGAAATCAAGAACTTTTTTCTTTGATGAATCTAGAGCAAGAGCACGATCACATGCATCTACTGTCTTTTGGAGATCTTCCTCTGGCAGTGGCTTGCCACTTGTGGTCGACGCCGTAACTGAAACAACCATAATTATAGCAGAGGGTAATAGCCCTTCTAGGTCAACGAGGGTTTGATCCGTTTCATTCCCAATCTTTTTCACCACACGAGCATAATCAATCGGGTGATGAACAAGTGATTCAAGCTCTGGAAATTTCAGGCGATACTTGTCACGGATAAAATTATGAATGATCACAATTTCATTTTCGATGTCAACTGACAATGCATTGCAGTCTACTATCAGCTGGTATTCCGGATCATCCTCCAAAACCATCCCACGAATTGAGATATCAGATCCCTTCTCCAGTGCATCTTCAACTTTCTGTAACATATAAGCCACATTAACCATCTTATCCATGTCAACATGCACAGTTTAAGTAACTATCCATACCAATATACACAATAGCTGAAAAATGCTGAACGTTAACTTACAACCCAAAAAAATAACTATTCATTCCGATCACGAAAACCCTACTAAGTAGAGCAACTTCTGATTCGTAAACATAGAGGAAGCTTAGCTACAGAAATAAAGGGAGCACCGGGCTCTAGACAGTAAATGTGGACATCTATAATCCACCCATGTTTCATGTTATTTCACAACAAGACAATCAGAATATAACTAGAAAAAGAAAGGCATTTATTGGACATGAAGCAACCTGCATGATATCAATATAGCACTGAGTTTTCTGCAGTTTGGAAACACTATCCAGATCATCATAGTTAAGGGCTTCAATGTCAGCAAGGTCCCCGTCCACATCTTCTTCAATGTTCTCGGTCTCTACATTCTCTTCATCCTGAAATAAAGTAGCTAATTAATTACTATTACACGTTGAAAAAATTCCCTGAAAAAAACCCTAAGGAATAATTCTTATATTTATCATAATGTAAGATAATGCTTTGCAAGTAGCTGTACTACAAATAAAAAAGTGATTCAATACAATTACAAGATTAAACACTCACCATAAGATCGGTCTCATTATCTGACAACTCATCAAGATCTGCCAAGAAAGAATCAGCAAGAGTTGCCTGAAACAAACATCATATGCTTTATTAATATAAAGGACTAATGAAGTTGAACCATATTTAAGTAATACGATAGACTATGAGATCAGATAACTATGCATATATATTGTTTTGAAACAATATTGATATATATACGTGGAGTGTACTGTATAAGTTATTGAGGAATGTACATATATTTAAGTTTCCTGCTCAAGGGGAAATAGAAAATGAATAGAATATCAGCGTGACAGAGTGCAAACTAACCATTCTATTGGCTTCTTCTGGCAAATACCAAAACTTCAAGCTTTTTCTGCTAAAACAAGCAAACCAGTCAAACTAAGAAAATCAGAATTAAAATTAGTACAGCAATTGTTGTTGTAATAATCATAGAAAATCAAACGAACCTTTCTCAGATTCCTGTTAGGTCTCAAAGGCTACTATTATTTTTCACATATACAAAATTTTATGTGGGTTACTGGATTGGAATTCCATTAGAACTATATTAGTACTAAAGAAATCCTAATTGTATAAGTTAAATTGTTTGGTTCTGTTGCAGAGTAATTATGGAATTCACTTTAGAATTAAAAAATCGTTGTATAAATTGCTATGCACATCAATTCGTATTGAATCGACTAATATCTGAAATACTAAAACAGACAAATTATATATAATTTACATAACTGTAATGATAAAAGACAATGAAACCTAAAATACAGATTTAATGGGAAAGAGGTGTACCTGAAACGAATAGGAGCTTCGTGACGAAAGCCGTCCAAGTGGTTAGACAGAAGTGATTAAGTGAAGAGATGTCCGGTGAAACGAAACCCAAATTATATAGTATTGGTGAGAGAGAAAACCGATTCGGGAACTAGGCCGGTCGTAGACTGCTGAAAGCGGGTAGTGTCAAGGCTCTAAGCAAATAGTTTGTGCTTCGTATTAGTTCGATTAAATGTTTGATTCGAGTTGAACTCCAAATATAAATGAGTCGCAAATTTTAAAGTTCAAAAAATTAAGCTCCTTAAATTATAATTTTTTATTAATATTCAGATCATATTCGTTTAAAAAGTTTAAACTATTCGGGCTCGTTTCGAAATCATGCTCAACTCGATAGCTAAATAAGGTTGATCAAATCTTATTTTATACTCGATAAATTTTATAAACGAAATCTGAACAAATCAATACTCAATTTGACTCAACTCAGTTCGTTATAATAGCCCATAGCTGTTTTCAATGGCCCATAACTTAATTTAGTCAAGCTCAATACAAGTGTTTAATTTAGTAACTTTTTTTTAGATTCAAACTTCTAAGTTGGATATATAGGTTAGGTTATAATCTCTCCGTTTCTTAATATAAGTCGTTATAGATAAATATTTTTGTTCCTAAATATATGTCGTTTTAGAATTTTAAGTAAGCATTAATTGCTTAGTTTCCAATATTATCCTAAGTAATAAATATAACTTTGGTTCTCTCACTATTTTTTGTCTAATAAATAACACTATCTTTTTTCAATACAAGGATAATATAGATAATTGATAGTATATTTAATATTTTATAATCATTTTCTTAATACTTGAGCACAACTCTAAAACGACCTATATTAAGGAACAGAGAGAATATTATTATGCGTTATTTTGAATTTTGTTTTTAATTATTATTCTAAATTTTTGATTAATGAATTCAAAAGATGCTTTGATAATTTCATGTGGTGGTGTAACACTTTCTATTAGGGCTTGTTTTGGAATACCCATAAAAAACTGATCTGGATTGGAGACATACCGGGATTTAGGGCTTGATAGACTCCACGGTATAACTATAAATTGTTGTATGATAAGTCAAATTAAATCTCAAAGAAATAACTAAGAAAAATACTTACAAATTCTTCAAAGAATCAAAAGTAGAGAATAACCTCACAAATATATTGAATAATAAATAATAATAATGTGTTTGATTACATCAACTTGAACCTCTATTTATACTACTCAAGACAATCCAAATTCTAATAGAAATTTATAAAATATAACCTAAGGAAATAGAAATCAATTTGAAAAAGAAATCTTAATCGCAATAGAATTTAAAATTAAGAATCCAAATAAAATAAAATCCTTCGCTACGTGGATCTTCTTTACCGCGAGAAATTTAGAATGATATTCCTTGTTAAGAATATGTGTACTGGTGTTATTAAGGAATTAAAGAATTCATGTAACCAAATATATGCTGACTAGCTTGAAATCCACGGGCCCACGTGACAAATATATACTAGATGAATCCCAGTTCGCCTCCTTTCAGATGAGAGAAATAGAAGGGAAAAAAAAAAAAAGACGCGAAATGTTTGAGCGAGGAGAGAGAAAAAAGAGACAAGCGTTTTTAATAGGTAAACTGGGTAAGCTTTTTAAGGATAAGCACCTTATCCCTACTTATATATATATATATATATATATATATATATATATATATATATATATATATATATTAGCCTATATATACAGCAACAATATTTATACTGCCGTGCCCTTTTCCAATTCAATAAGTCTAACCGGACAGGATTATTGGACAAGAAAATTGGACCGGCTGATTTTTTTTTTTTTTTTTTTATTTTTTTTTTGCTTGTGACTCCAAAAATGTATAGTATTTATTTCAACAGGAATTACACCTAAAACACTATATTTTATAAAAATTTCTGTTGAAATAAATACTATATATTTTTTGGAGTCACAAGTAGAAGAAAAAAAAATAAAAAAATCAGCCGTCCAATTTTCCTGTCTCATTTCCCTGTTTGCGTAGCAATGCTCTTTCCAATTTGTTGCTTGCTAAAAGAAGCACAAGAAAGAAAAAGAGGAGAATTAAAATACAGAAATATTCCAATTAGTCCAACTTAACTAATATGTTCTGAGCTGCAACATATAAATATTATAACAAGTCAAGTAGACGGTAGGTATTAATTGGTTAATATTATTAATTATTGAGGCATTCTGTCGTCGAGTGTCAAACATGAAGAAACCACAATTAATAAACGTACGTAGATGAGATGCAAACAAAAAGAAAAATGGCATCCAAATTGGTAAAAAAAGAGTAAATTACATACAACATACCAATTAAGATCATCTAATCTTTTCAATGAAACGAGACAAGAATCGAATCATAACTCGCTAGCTGTTATCTCCTTAATTCTGTGATTTATTTTTATTTATTGATATATGTTATCTCCTTAATTCTGTGATTTATTTCTTTTCTTGCAGTTGCAGAACAAATAGTAGTGCGTGATCAGAATTTTACACCAATTAATTAATTTGTGGGGGGGCTGGCATTAATTATTTAATTAAAAAGTAGGCAATTTATTTATGTTAGGCAGGCATGCATCAGCTAGAGATACACCACCATATAATATACCAAAATAAGTAAACACATTAGGACGAAGGACCTGCAGCTTATTAGCTAGCTAGTTAGTTACTAGTTATTACGTTACAACTAACACTCGTTTACATGCACGCACATTGGGTAGACTTGACAAAACCACTAATGCATGCTCGGCCACGTAAAACTTTTTACTACAATATTATTTGCTCATCCGTCCGTTAGTTTTTTCCCCTTGAAGAACGTACGTACCAATCTTCATCTTGATGACTCCGGCCTTAGTACGTTCGTAGTACCTCATCCACCTCTCTCTAGCTAGCTAGCTCGATATATGGTACGTACGCCAAATCCCAGCCTCCCTCTCTATCTGATTCCATATGTTGTGATTATTATCAAAATTTTCATCCATAACTTTTGTTTGCTATCATTAAGACCATATGGTTGGTTGCAGATACAAGTAAAAGAGAGCAAATGAAACAACTTGGGTCAAATCTCGAGTCCGGAATAAATCTTGGGTCAAATTCCAAGTCCGAACCGAATCAAATTCATCAAAATAAGGTCTCAAACTACTGGCTCAATAGTATCTTCTTGGGTCAACTTAGCTTACCACAAAAAGGTCACGACTTGAAGGTACTATTGCCCACTTAAATTTATGACGTTCCCGTCTGAACCGATCACACACAAAAGCCCAAAGATCTTTGTCTCTCTAGCCATTGTGGGACAATACCAGCTGACTTCATGTCCCCACTTCCGGACCTCCATCTCTCCATTGTGGGATAATACCACCAGCCTTCGTGTCCCCACCTCCGGCAACCCGATCGAATGACCTGACTCGAGCTTTCGAGAGTCGGCTCTGATACCATATGAAACAACCCGGGTCAAATCCCGAGTTCGGAACAAATCTTGGGTCAAATCCCGAGTCCGAACCGAATCAAATCCATCAAAATAAGGCTTCAAACTACTGGCCCAATAGTATCTTCTTGGGTCAACTTAGCCCACCACGGGCTCACCCAAGAGGTCATGACTTGAAGGTACTCAAATAATTCTGTACTCTTTCAGCGAGACTCTTTTATTTTTAATTTGTTAGTTTCGTTATTCATTTCGAAATTTAGTATTGCCTCTCATAATTATTTCTTGTCAATTTATTGTGATAAATTTGTTCTAGCGTTGTATTAGAACTCATTTTTATACTCTTTAGACTAGTGTACCATGTCTAAATTTTATTTTGATATTTATAGTGATGTATATTTTTGGAGACTTATGTTGATGATTTTAAATAGATAGAAAGGTGATGGAGAAGTGGAGTCCTGTACCAATTTTACTTTCATTATGATTTTCTTGTATACATCTTCACTACTTCCTCCATTTTGTTGTGCACATAGCTACCATAATTAGAACCTCAATATGTCACCCACTCTAATCACGTACTAATGTTAAAAAGTAAATAAAACAAATAATCAGTCAATTTAATTACTAAGCTCTCCCATGGAATCATGCCCAGACAATGGAAACTCAAGCGATAATAGAAAGAGAAAATTACATGTTTAATTTATTCTCCATGAATTTACAGTTTGGAGAGACGATCTTAAAAGAAAATAGATAAGCAACACAAATTCTCATGACAAAATCATAAAGAAAAATAAAGATTCACAGCCACTCATTTCTGCAGCATCAACTCAAAGGACTAGTATGCATGTATGGTGTTGAACAAAAACTAGTTCGATTAAAGATCGGGCATGCCCTTCCCAGTTTTAGCATCGTAGGTCTTTTCCAAAACCAGATCCATAGTTGTATCCTTGGGACCGACTGCAAAATAGAAACAAATGAAGAATATAACACAAGTCATCAACTAAACTGAAAAGCAAATCATATGTACACTTAATGTGACCAAAGGTGACATCCAACTGTATCCTATAGTATTTCATAATTCTTTTCTTAGGAGAAAAACAATTAGCTACATAATTTTCAAGGCAAATTCAAGTTCCATGTTGAATGTTGGAAGTGATTCAGCCCAAGCTACATTAGCACTTAGCTGAAGTGCATTGACCATGCAATGCTTAATTAAAACTTGTGTAGAATGCATTGTAGCAAAGTTACATCCAGTTGAAAAGGAATTATTCCCCCAACCCCCAAAAAAAAGAGAGAAAAAGAGAGCCCTATGTAGGTTTTTTCCAAAAATCTTATTGTCAATGTTATTTGGGATTTTCTTTAATATATGAAGCAAAGAATCAAACCATAGATTTGGGATTTTCACAGATATCTCTCTTTCTATCCCAATATAAGGTATAACACCTTTGCTAGGGAAGAAAAACATGCTGCTAAGCTTATAAGGAGCATTATATTCTATCCCAATCAAATAGTGCCATTAAAGGACATCATTCTCCACAAATGTGATCTTTTTCTTTTCATTTCTGTAATTTCCACATAATGTGATCTTATCAAATTATTACATTAGTGCACAACATATTGTTGATACTCCCTCCCTTCCAAATTATAGTTTATGTCATTGCAATTATAAATATCATAAACTATCTAAAAAGTACTACTAGTTATAAGATTTATTGTTTTCAAAACTTCAATAAATCATATGCCAATTTTGAGTTTAAAAATTTCTAAAATTGACTTTTAGAAAGTCAATATTAATCTTATAATTTAAAACAGAAAGAGTATTAAATTTGACATTAAAATAATATACACTCTAACACAAAAAACTGATCGTTGATTTTAAAGTGAGGTTTTCATTTAGAGTTTGTACACGTTAATCAAGAATTTGCTTTCACCAAATACATACTACCTTCATTCCATAATAATTGACTTTTTGGAAGAAAATATTGTTTCAATTTATTTGTCGTTTACAACTTTCTAGGAGAATAAACTATTTACTTTCTTATATCACATCTAACTTCTCTCATTATCCCAATAAATTTTCTCCCTTTTATCAGTAGTTTTCAACTTCCCATAAAGGGGTAGTAATGGAATTTCATACAAATTTTAATTATTAAATGATAGTATCAAATGACTTTCTTAATTCATGTGCATAAAGCTAAAATGACTATTATTATGGAATGGAGGTAGTACATTAAAATCATAAGGGCTTTAAAGTTGGGGGTTGAAAAAAAATATTTTAATATGAGTGTAGAAGTATCATAATTTTAATGGGCCTACCAAATGCCCTACTTAGATTCAAATTAAAATTTGGATAGAAGCATACATACATATATATATATATATATATACACACACACAGTTAAATGCCTAGAATGTCTAAATGGACTAAGCGGAAATTTCAATTATCAAACACCAGATAAAATAGAAAAATTGATGCGCAGATGAAATGTTCTAGCATTAAAACTAGAGCAGATAATACACATGTATTTTGCCACGTACCAACTGTTGGTCTTGGTGTGGTCCTTATCTTTAAAATCTCAGGACGAGAAATTATGGACCCTGATGCTCCTATACCTCTAGAAACTCTTACTTTGGTGCCATCTTCTAGATATCTGATTCCAACCTTACAAGGCCTCCTGCATTAAGCACCAATAACCATTTCTTTTAAAGTTTTAATTCAAATTGCAGGTATTAGTAAACATCAAAAACCAGTTCTTGAAAGCATAAATCAAATTGAAAGAAGAAAACACTCGTGGTTGTTAAAAATACAGACCCTGTAACTGGGTCTAAAACTTGGACATTTGAGACATGAAGAGGGGCTTCAACTGTAAAAATTCCACCTTCATGACCTTGCCCTTGCTTAATATGTTTCTTTACCTGCAAAAGGAGGAGAAAATTGTGAATTGCAAAAACATGTTATGTGACGATCCTTGTGATTGTATAAAATTAAAGAACTTGACACAAATGATATTGGCACACGAAGAACACATACAATAAGCATACACCAATAATTTGTCAGCTTAAGGAGATAAGAAGCCAATTAAACACCAAGTTCTCAATACTGTTGTATCAACCAAGGGACAAGGGCTCAAAAACACATGTCATCATTACATTGGTTGCTCAACATCATGGTGTGACTTAAGCAATTATTACATACCAATGCAATGATGACATGTGTATCTAAGACACGTTTGAGACCCCCAACAATATTCATCCATCAAAAGTCTTCCCACGTTATTTATTAGAACGCTACAGATTGCTTTCTACAAACAACAATTTTGAAAGGTACAACTCGTATACACTGAGAGAATGAGGGTGCTTCAGAGCAACAATCCACCCTTCACACAAAAAAAAAATAACACTTGAATTTTTTTCCCCCTTAAATTTTTTGCAAATAAATAAATAACTTGCAATGATTGAAATTTGTTCTACATCTTTGTGGAGTGGACAACATATGATTATAACAAACAAACAATCATTGTAAGTCTATTTGGTGACAAAAATGCAAAAGTAAACAGAGTATGGCATCATTATGCTTTTACCTATATCATGTTTCGTGTAACTATAAAGTAACATTCTTGTTTCACTTAGCATCCCGAATCCCGATGAGAAAACTTTCTAGGGTTCCTTTGTATCAACAATGTATCTACCAGAACCACCAATGGGTCAACCCAAACAAACCCATCCTGGCCCATCCACCCCAACCAAATAAAATAGAACAAATCAAGAAGAAACAAGCAGAGAAAGATCTTACTAATTTTCCATATATAAGGACATAACTTTTGTGCAGGTAGAGTGGAAGAGTTATGTTAAACATTATATGTTTCTATTGTAATACCCGAAAAAAAAAATTTAAAAATAATAATAAATAAATATTAAAAAAAAATATTTTGTTTTAAAATATATTAATTGGACTTTGTCATTTATTTGGGTCAAACTAGTTATTTAATTTGTGTGGGCTAATAAATATTAATAAAAGATGGGTAAATTAATTTAGTACAAGTTGGGCCTTAAAATTAATTGGGTTTAGTTTAATTTATATGTGGGTAATAATAAATCCTATTAAAAATAGGAGAGTAAATAAGATATATTAATTAATAAATAAATAAGTACTAGACCTAATCATATAAGCTAGCAAGCCTGATACGAATTGGGAAAAAAAAGAGAGAGAGAAGCTAACGGCTGCGCAGCAAAAAAAAAAAGAAGGGAGAGAATCTCAGATTTTTTTTCTTCTTTTGATCAGGTAAGTTAGTAAATTAATAATACGATTGTAGTAGCTTTGCATTATTTTGAATACACTTAACTGGTTTAGTTCTTCAATTGATTCAAGGTAATACTCAGTCATTTGATAGGTATCATGTATTCGTCTAATTTTTTTTTAAATTATTATCATATAAGTTGTATGAATTGGACTTAAAGTTGCTATTATTTAATCGATATGCATATCCTCCATAAATAATAGGGTTAAGTTCAGATGACCACCTGGGGCTTGGGCGGTTTTCAACTTAACCACCTGTAGTCAATAAAGCTACATTTAAACACCCGACTTTTTGAGTTGAAGTGAAAAACTGCTTACTATCATAACTCTGTTACTTAAGTTGGATAAAGACTTAATTACCCTCGTTATATATAAAAGACAGATGCTTGTTCATCTCTCTCTCTGTTTTTCTAACAAACAAAAAACAGAGTAAACACCTTAATCAACTCAAATGCAGCGAAACAATAATTCCTCGTTATATATAAATCTTTTCATCAAATAAATCTCACAATCATTCAAATCCCCAGGAACCAAATCATATCACAAGATTACTAAAAACTAAGCAATTCTATCAAAACTCTGTATTGAAGTTATAAAGCATATATTCTGCAAATATCAAGGGAGGCCCAAAACAGAGCAAATAATATACAAGCTCTTGCCATTCTTCAAAATTTTACACCCAAATTCACACAAATAACCCAAAATCTCTTAAATAAATTTCAACAATTGTGCCATCAAATTGAACCAAATATCACTTGATAAACTGAAAATCAATTCACTTCAATCAAATTCCAATTAGTGAACAGAACTTTTCGGAATTCCAATTAGTGCGATTTTGACTCCTTTTTCTTCTATACAAACGCAAACATGACAAATGATGGAGCTTACCTCATCAAGAAATCAACAATCAATGCCACACTATTGACCTCTTGTAGCAGCTTTTGTGGCGTCCGAGGTGAACGGATCGATCCGAATCCATAGCAGGAAGAATATGGAAGCAAGGAGGATAGACCAGACTACGACAATGGTAGGGGTGCGATTTTGCCGACCCAACAAAC
This sequence comes from Panax notoginseng, assembly GCA_016801055.1. Classification (NCBI taxonomy): domain Eukaryota; kingdom Viridiplantae; phylum Streptophyta; class Magnoliopsida; order Apiales; family Araliaceae; genus Panax; species Panax notoginseng. The sequence goes on from CM029013.1 coordinate 9,679,356, forward strand.
CCTTTAGGAAAGGATACAAGTGGACAATGACCCAAATTGCAAAGAACAATTTGCCAAAAAGAGGGCCCCATGACTGATATCCACTGTTTATGGCATATGAAACACCAGCAACTAATAACTAAATAACTTGTCATTGCTCTGCCATCATTATACCCACCTTGATAACCACCATCTTGTGCAAAATTATTACGAGGGCGATCTATATGTCATACCCAAAATTATTACGAGGGTTGCATTACTGAGTCATACCCAAAATTAACCATATAGCAAATTAAAGATGAAAGAACAACCAAATCAGATCGGAGAAAGCTTCTCATACCCAAGACAAGGGGGAGCAACAACAAAACCCCAGAATTCGGTCATTCAAAAAATAAACACGAATCGTAACTACATTAAAGACATCGCCTGTGTGTATAGATCCCTCAATTAATTTAACACATCGCCTCGCCTTTTTGCCCAGAAGTCGCACTACAATATTTTTCACTCAAAAACCAATCTATATATACATAATGATCTAGGGAAAAGGTTCAAAATTGCCCCTGACATTTTTCCCAATGTCTACCGAGCACTCTATTCTTTTTTTTTTTCCAAAAATACCTTCAACGTCACCTTCTTAGGTCATCCGTGCCCCTGGAGCGAACGGAGTTGCCACATAGACTAACGTTGATCATACGTGGCCTTATTTTGCTGACTTGGACTTAAACAAAGTCTAATCGAAGGGGCAAAGGTCCTAATTTGTTCATACGCACCTGTTCATTTTTCAAAGGGGCAAAGGTCGTGCATGAAGCCCTAATCGACGTCTTTGAACATTGAGAAGAAGAGAGGAGAAATTGGAGAGAAGAAGAGGCAAAGACGAAGACGAAGGTTAAGTCTTTACTGAGTGTATCGACGAAATTGAAAAAGCCCTAACTTTGCAACTGCAGTCAGTTCGTGGTCTACAGGTGCGTCTAATTGAAGGCATAAAGTCCAAGTTGGTCGTTTAAGAAGAAGAAAAGGAATATCTTAGATTTTCACTCACAGGTACTTTCATATCTTCCTTTGATTGATAAAGTGCATTTCATATGGGTGAATAGGTAATTTTTGGTCATCACATGTGGTCCATGTATCAGTTGGGTGTTGACTGGTAGGGGACATGTGGTCCCCTATATTATTCTTTATTACATTGTTAATACTTTAGAGTACTTTCATGTCTTGTAGTTTGCTGATATTTGAAGCCCTAACACTGGGTTATTTTGTTTGAATGACAGAATGGTTAGGCGTGTAGATGTATATTTATATCATGGGGGCAGATGGCTGGAGGATCCTGTGTGGAGATATGTGGGAGGTGACATCTATATATGTAAGAACTTTGATGTAGATTACCTTTCTCTTATTTGCATTAAGAATACATATACAGAGGAATTGAAATATTCCAATGTTAAAGAAGTCTATTATGTGGAACCTGGGCTGAGTATTGACAAAGGACTCTTTGTACTTGAGGATGACCATGGGATTAGGAGAATTCTGAGTAAAATAAATGATGACACAACTGTCCTAGAGTTCTTTGCAAAGCATGAGATAGATCAACCTATCATAAATGATGAATCGCCTCCAGTTGTTCCACCTGACCCCATAATAAATGAACCTGAGGAGGGTAGCAGGGTAGGTGAGGAAGGGGAGAGTGAGGACAGTGAAGATGCTACATATGAAGAGGAGAGTGAGGATAGTGAGGATGCTACATATGAAGAGGAGAGTGATGATAATGATGAGTGTGAGAGAATGACTGATGAGGGTCAGGTGCCACGTGAGAGAAGACATCCTGTGCGTTTTAATGTTAATGATCAGAGACCCTATTTCAGTTTGGGAATGACATTTGCTAGTGCAGCTGAAGTTAAGGAGTCTATATCAAAGTATGCATTATCTAGGGGAGTGGCATTGAAATATGTGAGAAGTGAACCATATAGAATAAGGGTAAAGTGTGAGGATGGGTGCTCTTTTGTCTTGTATGTGTCAAAGGACAATTGTAACCCTGGGTTGGCAGTCAAGACATTAAATGAAGACCACAATTGTTATAGGATTTTCAACAACCCTAGGGTTTCAGCACAGTTCTTGGCCAAGCTTTACAAACAAAAAATACTTGAGCAAGATGACTATAAGATCAAAGACCTTAAAAAAGATGTGGAGAAAGATTGGAAAATGAATGTCAGATTTTCCAAGTGCAAGAGGGCCAAGAGGATGGTTATGGATGAATTCTCAGGGAGATTTACTAATGAGTTTTCTGAGTTAGAGGCTTATGCAGCAGAACTAGTGAGGAGTAATCCAGGGTCCAAAGTTCAAGTGGAGTTGTCCACGGATGAATTAAGGGAAGGTAGAAGAGTATTTAAAAGAATGTTTGTTTGTTTGGATGCTTGCAAGAGAGGTTGGAAGGAAGGATGAAGGCCTATTATTGGCCTTGATGAGTGTTTTTTGAAGACACAGTACAAAGGGGAATTACTTGTAGCTTTAGGAAGAGATGGGGATGAGCATAATTTTTCCATAGCTTGGGCATGTGTGAAGAGTGAAACTAAGGTCAATTGGACTTGGTTTCTGTCTTTGTTGCAAGAACAACTTGAATTGGCAGATGGCAGTCAGTACACCATCATATCTGATATGCAAAAAGTATGGTAATTTTAATATTTAGCCCTTTAATGTTTATTTATTTCATCTTGATTTATATCTTTGTGTAACTTTTACTGTTTCAATGTAGGGTCTAATACAAGCTGTTATAGATGTACTGCCTGGGGCTGAGCACAGATGGTGTGCTCGTCATATATATGCAAATTGGTGTAAGAAACACAGGGATGGAGAGTTGAAGAAGAAATTTTGACAAGCATCATGGTCTACATTTGAGGAAGAATTTACGGACAATATGAAGACCCTTGGTGAGATGAGTTCAAAAGGAGCAATGGATCTCATGAATTATCCACCTCATACATGGTGTAGAGCCTACTTTAGCAGCAGAAGCAAGTCATGGGCAGTAGATAACAACATGGTGGAAAGTTTCAATTCTTGGATTCTTGAAGCTAGGCTAAAGCCCATTAGGACCATGATGGAATACATTAGGGTAAAAACCATGGAGAGGTTGGGAACTCTAGGTGGAGAATGTGAAAAGTGGATCAATTGTTTTAGTCCTTATAGAAATGAGATATTTCAGTCAAATAGAAGCATGGCAGTTGGATGTACTGTGGTCTATAATGGAGACACAGGTTATGAAATTAAGGAGGGTGAGGACACTCACAGTGTGTTTTTGGACAAAAACTCTTGCACATGTAGGGCATGGGATCTCACTGGAATCCCTTGCCAACATGCTATATGTGCTCTAGTGCGCAGCAAGCAGGACCCAATGAACCATATTTCACAGTGGTACCACAAAGATGTATACCAAGCTGCTTACAAGTACAGTGGATGGCAGTCCCTTCTCAATCCTATACTGGGTTTACAATGCATACACCTCCTTGTCAAGCTGGCCAAGGTAAGAAATTTTAGCACACCTCCTTGTTGTATTATATTTGATTTATGCACATTCAGTCATGCTAAAACAAGCCCATTGTGTTGATGTCAGTCCCTTATCAGTCCCAAACTGGATCTACAGTGCACACACCTCCTACTGCCAGTCATGCACCTCCTTCTTCAAGGCCAAAGCCTTCAAAATTACAAGTTCGAGCTGCTGCAAAAGCTCGTTCAAGGAAGCAGTCCAGTCAAGGTGAAGGATTTGGATTGTTATATGATGACAACACTGGTGGGGTAACATATAAGGTAAATAATTACAACTCAGTTTGATTGACATAATATGGTGTGCAAGGTTAGAGTGGCAAAGAATGATGTTGTTTGATATATATGCAGAGTGGCACATCTTCAACCATTATCAAAGAAGGAAGTCAGACACAACCACCTATTGTTGACCCTAACACCAGATTTTCAATCCCCAATGAATCTCAACTAAGAGCATTCAAAGCTAAAAACAAAGCATCATCTTCAGGGGGAAGTAGAAAAATAAATCACAGAGGTGATGGTGGCCCTGTAAACATGTCCAACATGCCTTTCAAACCTTCAGGACTGCAATGGAGAGGTAGAAGTTGCATCACTGCCACACAACTTATGACAGATAGGGATGAGAGGATTGGTAGGAGCATCAATGCAAGCAGGTCACAAGGAATTCAGGGTCATGACAGTGGAGATATCTGAACTTCGAATGATGTTATGCTTTTTTGGGAATTGTCCATGGTGGAAACTTATTTTGTAATTATGCTTTTTGGAACTAAGCAAGATATCTGTAAATGTTTATGTTCAGTGTTAAGTGACTGTAATGGACATCCTTTTGGTTGAGAGCAGTATATTATGCAAGTATTTATGCTCAGTGTCAAGTGACTGTAATGGACATGCTTTCTTTTGCATGCTTTTTGGAAATATAATTTGGCATTATCTTTTGGTCTGCAATTGTTACTCAGGACTGCAATGTAGTATTTACACTGTCATTTTATCATGCATCACTTATATCAAAGATACTAAAAGATCAACCAAGTTGATTCAACCTATAATTTGATATTGATGTAAAAGAAATATTACAAGTCATTCATCTAAACTACCAATTAATAGATAAACCAACTCATTAACACACCAAACTACCAATTAACCAAGTAGTGCTCAAACAAGGACTTCCATTAACAAACAAAATATACACAAAAAAGATACCAATGAGTTGATGGGAAACTATTGACTTCCATTCACCAAATTCACCAATTACATCAAGTTAACTTCACATTTAAACTGCATTACATTACAATTCTCCACACTACCCATTCATCTAACACCATTTTTCACCTAATTAAGTAGCATAAAAGAAATGCAGATAATTGTAACTACAAATAACATAGCAATGCACTTAGCCTTCAAATAATCTACTGAGCCACCAATTTGATTCACAGAAGATTCATCTCCATTTGCCTTCAGATTCTTTAGCTCCTGAACCAATTCTTTCAGTTCAGATGCCCCTTCAACTTGAAGAAATTTATTCAGTTCCTTATTCAGTAAAATCTTGTTCTCACTCTTCAAATCATTTATGACAATCTTTGCCCTATCACACATCTGTGGATCATGCCATACAAAGAAACCACATCCCCTTTCCTGAAACCCACAAATTAATTCAAACTAAATTAGAAGAATTTCAAGTCAATTTGTAGGATTACAGAACTCAATTAAACTAAAACAGAAAACTTACTCTGAATTTCGAGCATGAGAAAAACCTCCTTCCAGGATTTGTTTCGCTCCATGAGGTCCACATAGAAGCTCTTATCCCACAATAACACAACGGCATAGCTTCATAATCAACATCAATGGTGCGTCTTCGAGCAGAGGATGAAGATGACGACGAATAGTGAGCCATGGCAATGACGATTAGGACTGTGATTTCTTCTCCTCACTACGACTAAAGAACTCTATGGCAGGATTAGGGTTTTGCCTCTCCTTCTCGGCTATTTCTCCTTCTCTACACCAAGAGCTCTCGACTAGGGCTTTATGCCCGATTAGGGACTGAGAAAGGAATCGATTTGGCTTTGTTTGAGTCCAAGTCAGCAAAATAAGGCCACGTATGATCAACGTTAGTCTATGTGGCAACTCCGTTCGCTCCAGGGGCACGGATGACCTAAGAAAGTAACGTTGATGGTATTTTTGGGGGAAAAAAAAAGAATAGGGTGCTCGGTAGACATTAGAAAAAATGTCAGGGGCAATTTTGGACCTTTTCCCTAATGATCTATATGAGATCTACAAGAATTTCAAGTTGGATCTGCGCTAAATCCCTCCGGATCTGCACTAAATCCCTCCGGATCTGCGCTGCTTCAGAGAAAATGATGAAATGGGCGAGAGTGTTGGTGGGTTTGAAGGTTGAAGGAGAATAAGAGGAGAAGAGAGGAAGAAGAATGGTATTTCAGACATTTCCCATGTTTTTTTTAACTATTATAGCCTTTTTCACGCACTTTTGGCGTGTGCCATACACACACGGTTAAATTGGACGGAAAATGTGACGTTTTCACTTTAACTCAAAAAGTCGGGTGTTTAAATGTAGCTTTACTGACTACAGGTGGTTAAGTGGGAAACCTCCCAAACCCCAGGTGGTCATCTGAACTTAACCCTAAATAATAATCATAGGCAATGAACTTGGAATGTTTACCGATCTGCTAGAATAAGAAACATTAGTATATATAAAATATTTTAGTAGGTAATTAACTATAATGTTAACTAATAAATTGTATTGAGATTTTGTATATTAATTCAAACTAAATAATTTTGTCGTTAAATTTAAAAATTTATTTAATAATAAATTTAACAGTATTATGTTATTAATGACTAGAGTTGTAATAAAATTTTATTTTATTTTATTAGATCGAATTGAAGGAGATTAGCATAATCTTATTTAAATTTCGGGTATTACATTGCTTAATCCAGGTACGAATTCCGTACTCTTTCAGCGACTCTTTTGTTTTTGATTTGTTCGTTTTGTTATTCGTTTCGAAATTCAGTATTGCATCTCATAATTATTCCTTGTCAATTTATTTTGATAGTTCGATTGCTGTTCATAGTTGGAACTCATATTTGTACTCTTTAGACTAGTACAACATGTCTAAATTTATTTTGATAGTTCCGTCTTGGTATTGATATTTAGAACTCGTGTTTGTACTCTTGATCTAGTGTATCATCTTTTGTATTTATTTTGATTCTCGTAGAAAGTACATGTTAATTTTTTTGGAGACTTTGAGTTGATGATTCATTTCAGTTTAACATGTACATATTAGAAACCCTTTTGTTTGATATTATATCGCATGTGTTGTGACATGGTATCCTTGTTAGAATACCGTAGGGTATACCTGAGCTATAACCACCTGTGGGGGTACCACGGGCATGTCCTCTTGGCATCGAGGCATGACACCTTTCGTGGCGGTGTGATCAGTCCACGACGTCTCCATTTTGTGCTCCGGTGGGAGTTGGTCATTTGGTGTTTTGTTGTGGAAGGCGTATGGATCGACCCTAGTTTTTTGTTCTGTTCTGTTGTTCTGCGGATTAGTGATGTTTGTGCCACACACAAGCCTTCCGATTTTACATGCATTGGATTCGCAGTCCATTGTGTGTGACTTGCCTGTGTGACATTATTTAATTTGCCTGTGTGACATTATTTGACTTGCCTGTGTGGTAAGGTATAGTTCTGTTTTGATCTGAGCTCGATATGAAATAACACCCAGCCATTTGATTCAGCCTATTATTTCGTTGTGTTATTTTTGTTCGTGTCGTTTCAGTTCGTTTCGTTTCATTTCATTTAATTGAGTTAGTTATTTCGGTTCGTTATTTGTATTCTATATCCGTACTGGGCATTTGGCTCATGCTGTATTTTTCTTCCGGCAGGTAATCAGGGGAATCAAGGGCAAGTGTGACGAGAGCTCCATTCATTCCAATGATTTAGAAATATTCTGTTTAGACTTGATGTGGCAGTTTACTTGGAATTGTAATAATTATTTTAGATTGTGGTTTGAGACAGTTTGAGATTTATTATGGTTGACTTGTGGTATTTATCAGTTATTAAGACTATTCTTTTGTGGCTTTGAGCCTTGCTATTAAATTCATCAGTTTTGTTATGTTTTGAGTAACCTCTCTTTCTATTTCGGAAAGGGGGTGTTACATCTATAGATTAAATGTGTACAACAATCAATAAACAGAAGTTCTTCCCCTAATATCATTCACTGAAACATTGCATAAGCTTTAACCAAACATAACTACATAAGCATAACAGAAACCTTATTAAGGGTCTGAGAATCAATCATTGAGCTTAATATTAGTGTTTTATTGTTAGATTCATCTTCCCTAAGAACTGATCTCTCACAAAAAAACTAACTACAATAATAATACAGTTTAACTGAATTCCATAAAAACATTTTGTTTAATAAAACGAGAAATATAATGCATTTAAGAAGCCAAAAATAATAATAACTTCCTGATGTAAATCTTACTAAGTTGCCCAACAAAATTAGAGTAACAAACTAATGCCCACAGTGTAATATAGTTCTTTTAAAAAAACATACTTTGTCCACTTGAACAAAAAAACAACCAAAACCACAAATTTTCTCAGTTATAACTTCAGTTGTATACAACAACCCTTCATGTAAAACAAAAACAACTACATAACAAGGTATGCTAAGGGAAGCAGTTTAATTCACCAGATTTTTGCCGTCAACAATAACACGATTTTGAGAACGAACCACACGCTTAACAACACCAGTCTCGCCTCTATCTTTGCCTCTGATTATCATCACCTGCAAATAATCAAGAATAGGTAATAGTAATTTATACATTAAAAATTAAACCAAAAAAAAATTATAACAAAATGCAGGAATCGATAAAGACAATTTCCATCTTACATTATCTCCTCTGAGAATCTTCCAGTGATGTATGAGTTTCTCAGCAGCTTTCCAACCCATTGCAAACTAAATTGAATAAACCCGCTCAAATTCCAATTTCCTGCTAAAGGACTTTTAAACAATAAATTAAACATGAATTCATAACTAAGATTCAATGCATCGATTGATACAGTAATACCAATTTCCGTCCCTGTACTCGGTAACTGATAAAGAACAAAACTTTACCTTGAAGGGTTTGACTTAATTTTACATTTCTAGCATAAAATTAGTGAAAAATGAAACAGAAATTTAAGATTTTCATCTTCAAATGTTCACAGTTTTTCAGCTGGTCCTGTTAACCAGGGCGTTTCAAACATTGAAAACATACACAGAGATAAGAGGACAGAAAACCAGTGACAGTAAAAGAAAGCTTGAACCTTTTATCTCCGAATGAAAACTTGATTTCTAGGGTTTATCGCTTATTCGCACCTGGGTTTTGAGTTTTCTTTTTATTTACCGTGACTGCCTCTGGAGAAGACTTTTTTTCTTTGGTAGAGCGGTGACCAAAATATTAAGACCATATAAAGCAGTTTTCCCTGGTTTCAAATTATATAATCAGTATTTAAAATATTTTTATATTTAAAATTAAAATAAATAATAATAAAAATTAAGCTTAAATACATTTCACTACCTTAAACTATTTGATATATTTTACTTTGGTGATTCATCTTTAACTTTTTTCAATGAGATGATTGAACTATTGATTTTTTTTAATTTGATCCAATTGAGGTAGCCACGATAGAAATTGCTGACGTGGTTAGGGGTGTAAACCGAGCCAAGTAGTTCGGTACTCGACTCGAAACTATGATCCAAAACTCGAATTCGAAATTGATCCGAGTCGAATCTGATCCATACTCGTTTTTTGTTTAATGATACACGAGTCGAATTTGAGCATACCATTGTTTGCTCAGATTAGGGTTCGAGTATTTTATTTTTTCTCGAACCATACTCGATACTTGCTCGATGGATCATATTCGAATATTGGTCTGATCCATGCTAGTAAGCTAAATATGTGATATTTGTATCAATCTTTTATAATTTATAAAGTGTAGTATGAAATTGTGTACCCTTGTACATGAATAAACCAACGAATTGAATGTCAATTTTTATTACATTCTTTATAATTTCAATACATAAATAAAAGTAAAAAAGTTTTATATATAAATTGTGAGACCCCAGATTTTATGAATAAAGATTTAAATTTCTCGAAATATTTTTTTAATATTATGGTGTGGATTTGATATAATGTTATAGTTGTGGATAGTATTTATAAATTTTGCAAAGTATGTAAGTTGTTGTATTATATTCGATTTGTCGTACTACTACAAAACAGTAAATAGACAATATTTAAAAGGTGATATTTTTATAAAAAATATTGTAGTATTTTTTTTTACAACGTTTTTTAACAAAACGTTGTAGATAGATATGAAAAAATGTTAACTATTTATAAGAGTAATTTTTAATTTTAAATAGATAACATTTTTATAAAAAAAAACGTTAGGTTTATTAAAAACACGGAGCTCCCTTCATGATTTGGGGGGATTTTTTCTCTCCCTAAGAATGGTTGGGTTTAGGGGTTTGAGAGATTATTGAGTGTGAGGGGACTCGGAAAACGAAGGAGGGGATTGAATGGGTAAAGATTTTGAGCATTGAGGGCTCTGCTTGGTTCTGTTATGTTCAGTTTAAGGCTACCCACAGAAGCCAACCATGGTAATTAAATCATTCCATTCTTTTCTTAATTCATTTCTAAATTCTAATTTTCTTCTATTTCTCGTTAGCTATTTCGTAATTGGTATTCGAAACAAATTAATGTCACGATTAATATTTACATTGCATAGGTTAACTATCTCAGTGTTGTTCAGTACTGTGTCCAGTCCCTTTAAGATGGAATCACACATCCTTACTGTTCCCAAAGTATGTTTGTTCAAAAATGGTTCTATATATACATGCTTCTAATAGCACCTTCTATGCACATGTCTTCAGCTAGGGCGTGTTTCAATGCCACTAGGGATTTTTCTTCTTCAAAATAGGAAGGAAACTTGAATATCAATGTGTACTTCTATACATGTGTTGATAAGAATGTTATTTGAATATGTAGTTCTCATTTTTATAATGTACTTTGTTAACAGGGCTTATGGCTACGCCTTTTGAAATTGGGATCAACTGATGATCCACTTTCATCATTTGAATATGGAACAATTCTTGGTATGTTTATTAGGGAAGTCCATATATTTATCAACTTGTCCTTGATGAGAATCTAGTCCAAGTCTGTAAGCAATCTTCTGAATCTTATTGCTGACTGTTGATCATGATGTAATATTGATATGATATTAGGTGAAAACAGGAATGCTTCCTTCTATTGGCATAGTCAAGGTTCTTTATCATAGTCTTAAGGAATTCCCAGTTCAAGGTTTGTATTCTTACTATTTTTCTGGTTAAAAATTGTTGTGATTCGGAGTTGACTTAGCTGAATATATGAAGGCAGCTTTAGTGGTTGATCCTGTGATGGTATCTACTAGTGGAGATGTACTGGCTGGTCCTTCAATTCTTGATACATTTCGGTAAGAGAGCTCTGACCAAATTACGAGTTTTCTATGAACACCAATGAAATATTTGTTATTCCATATTATGTCATAGCACCATCAATTTGATTTGTTTATCTTTATGCAGACTCACTAGCTCATTGTTTGCCTATACCTTCTCATGCATATAGTATACTGGTAGTTTGTTTGTTGTTTTAATGTTGTGAGACATGCTCTAGAAAAATGGTTTTTGATTGAGAGTTGTTGCCATATGCAGAACCAATGATGGAACATAGTTGTTCTGTTCATTAGTGACTTGTATAATTTGGTGAGTATGCTGTCCATTTTCACTCTTCTGAAATAATAGTAGCATTGGCTGATGGTAACAAACACACATTCATAATAGTAGGCTACATGGTGTATTGCCATGTTCCTCATCATGAATAGATGGTGGTTTTACTTGTTATCCTTGCGTGTGGAATTGCTACTCAAGCCTGGAGGTTACTTTGTTTCAACCTCACCATCAAGCAGGTTACAAGGAAGTTCAGTGAGACCAATTGAAGTCTTCAGCGAGAAACTTTGTTAGAGTTAGCTCAGCAAGAAGAGACTTTTATCTGGCAGAAAATAGTAGATGCTCAATGCTATACTAAGTGAGGCTAAAAATGATGATACACTTATCAAAGTCAATTCCTTTTTAATATAAATTTGGAAATTTGAATTGCTTTTGGTGTAGTTAATTTTTTGTCCTTCAATGTGATTATGTTGTGGAACTCTCCTTTTTTCCTTCCGTTATACACTCACGCATGCACACATTTTTATTTCCTTTTGGATTATTGAAAACCCCTCCCAATATGTGGAAGATTATCAAAAAGAAAAAACCCTCTAATATGCTTTTGGATCTTAATGTAGCAAGCAGGGTGTTGTGCCACCTTGTGAAGAAGGACATGATGTTCAATCATTTTATCAGCCACTCGCACCTTGTATAATTGGTACTGTTAGTAAACGTTGGATTCCCATTCAACACAGGTCTTCTAGCTACCCAATGAGCTCTAGCGAACTTGAAATTCATGGTAAGTACTTGTTCGTCTTTTGTTTGCTGATTTTGCACAAGTTTATACTGTTAATTGTCCCTGATTTATCCGTGATGAAGCTGCTGATCCATTCTAATTAGTATCTCTCATCTGCATCAGTTTGAGATCATTTGTATTTGAGACGTCAAATTTGAGATCCCATTTTGGACCCCTGATATTTTTCCTTCTCTAAACTAACTAGATTAAGGCTTTACCCTGCTTGCTACAACATCATCTCTACCATAAAATTAGATTGTTTATTGCTACATGAATTGTCATTCTATGAGCCCAAGCTTATGTCAATTTGTATGATATTAGTTATTTACAACAATTAAACAAAAGTAAAAAAAAAATGTTATCCATTAATTACTTCTTTGAAATCTCCAGTTATTATTTTTATTTTAATCAGAACATGTATATTAGACATCATATATGCCTACATATAACAACATACATCTTAGTTTGTTGTTTTTTATACATGTGTGCATCATATTCCAGAAAATGCTTTGCTTGGATCCCAGCAGAAGAATTACTGCCAGGAGTGCACTTGAGCACGAATACTTTAAGGATATTGGGCTTGTACCTTGATCACCTGTGTGCATCTTCCTGGGGGTTCAATTTTGTGAGCTATGTATGCTTTTAGGCAAGTACTTTTTTGATTTTATTGGACAGTTTGTATTAGTTTTTCGCACAGCCATCATGGTATTGGCTAGTGATTGCTCTCTGAAATCCCTTCTCTTTTTTAGGCAGATATTGTTGTCATTCTTTCAATTCCTCATAACATAATGCTAGATAAAGAGCTTATAGTCTTTTTGTCTGCCTTTTTGGGGCTTTAATGTCTATATACTGGTTATTTTGATGTCAAATGTAGGTGTATAGGGTCATCTGGGTACAAACTTCTTGCATTATTTGCACAGTGGCTGCACTCTTTAAATTAAATTAGCTTGTGCCTTTACTACACTAGGTAATGGCATTTCCCCTTTCAATATAGACTATAAATATATGTAATACATAGTAATACCAGTACAATATCTGTTATGATTTCAAGGTGAGGAGGCTTTGTTGGTCAGGCTGCAGCAAGAGAAGCTTCAGGCCTTGTTGTTGATATGATACGCCAAAAGAAGATGGTTGGCCGGGTTCTTCTACTTGTTGGACCTCCTGGTTCTGGCAAGACAGCACTTACCCTCGGTGTATCCCAGGAGCTTGGCTTTAGTATTAATTGCATTAGTCACAGTTTCTTGCAACCATTCTATCAGTTGCTTATTTTATTTTACTGTCACAATTATCATGAATGTAAGTATTTTGGGAGAACTAGGCATTTTTGCACATGTATTTTGAATGGTTGATATATTCTGGCTATATATCATGACATTAGCATATTGCAAGTGCATTGGTAATATTGCAAGTGAAACACATCCTTTTTTTTTCTTTTTTTTTTATCTACAACATTTAAAAAACGTTGTCTGATATACTAAACAACAACATTTTTATCCAAAAAACGTTGTGGAATCATACCTTCTACAACGTTTTTAAGCATTTGTTAATTTTTGAAAAATAAATCTACAACGTTTTTTTCTACAAAACGTTGTGTATTGTGCTTAACTACAACGTTTTAAAAACGTTGTGTAAGGGTGTCAAATAGACAACACCTTTAATCCCGACGTTTTTCTGACAGAAACTGCAACGTTTTTTCGCGTTGTCTATTTACTGTTTTGTAGTAGTGTCGGGGAATATTCTTTTTAATAGGGAATATTCTTTCTGTCAGGGATATCTGTACGACGACACAATCATTGGTGGACCCCACAACGGAATTATTATCAGATTGAAAAAAAAACGACAAAAATATTTTTATGAAAGAACGACGGAAGTTTTACCGTTAATACTGTCGAACTACTCGATAGTAAAAGTACAGTAATACGCGTGGTTGCATAGTAGCACACGGTATTGATTATTGATGCTTACGTGAGAAGTCACTCAGTTTTGTTTAATTATTGCTATAGTAATTGTTGCATAGTATCTCACGTTATTTGATTCAATTATTATCGATATTTTATATATTATTAAATCAATAATTGAGACGACAAAGTTATTAATATTATTATTTGCAATATTAACGATGTCTAGAAGTTCTGTCAAGGAGAGGTTAGGTAATTGCGCGCCAGTGAGGAGAAATCCTTACCGGAAGGCCTCCTCTATCCTGGGAACGACCTGGTCGATTAATATTGTGAATTGTAATAAAGATGATAAATGTTGTTAAAATTATTAAGGTGATTTTTATGAAGTCTGCTTATTTTATGGATTCCTATTTACCCATTTTTAAAAATAATCGGTAGAAAATTTTTTTAAAGGTAGGGGCCACATGTGGGGCCCATATGTGTTGAAAAAATAATTTTGGATATGGAAGAGTATAAGTATGGAAGTATATGTATGTATTGAGTATATGGTGGGAGAAAATGATATGTGAAAGTGATAGGTGTGTGATGTGTGTGTGAGTGAAAAATGGTGAAAAAGTGGTAGTGTGATAGTGATGTATAAGAGTGTAGTGGAAGTGATTATTGGGAGGGTGGGGATTGATGTTGGATATGGGGGATAAAAAAATCTAGTGGTATATATAATATTGATATATATAAATTGAAAACATGTGTTTATATATATGTATTATAGTTTAATTTTTGTTGAAATCTTATTGGTTAATGGTATGACTTAATTGTAGTTGATTGAATAAAATGATTTTGAAAAAAATTATTACGTTCATGAACAGTGCACTTCCATTCTCCTATAAATAGAAGCTCATTCCTTCAGTATTTCTTACAAATTCACTGAAACTCTGAGAGAGAAATTATAGAGAAACTATAGAAAAGTATTCTGCTACTTTCCTACTCTTATATCCAGTTTCTTTTATGGTAAGAGATATTATTTGTTGTACCCGTAAGGGATATTATTCTTTTGTATTCATGAAGAGAACTCATGTTATTCCATTTCTTATTATTCTATTGGAATAACCTGTATAAGCGGGCTACCCTA
The DNA here is from genome assembly GCA_016801055.1 of Panax notoginseng. NCBI lineage: Eukaryota > Viridiplantae > Streptophyta > Magnoliopsida > Apiales > Araliaceae > Panax > Panax notoginseng. The sequence continues at coordinate 9,694,431 of CM029013.1, forward strand.
TAATTGGTGACATTCTTCTATTATTTTGTCTTTATTATTCTGTTGGAACATCATGTCTGTGTGTTTTACACCAGACCTGGTTCCGTCTTTATTATTATTCTGTTGGAACATCCTGTCTGTGTGTTTTACACCGGACCTGGTTCCGTCTTTATTATTATTCTGTTGGAATATTCTGTCTGTGTGTTTTACATCGGACCTGGTTCCGTCTTTATTATTATGTTGGAATAACATGTCTGTGCGAAGTACCGCATGCATGGTGATTTCTGTTGTTATTCTATTCTTTATTATTCTGTTGGAACATCCTGTCGGTGCGAATTTTTCCTGACCTGATTCCGTTACTTATTATTCTGTTGGAATAACCTGTCTATGCGAAGTACTGCATGCCTGGTGATTTATTTTGTTATTCCATTCTTTATTATACTCAGTTGGTTAAAGTTTTGACTTCTATACTCCATGCAATTAGTAGAATATCCTTGATATTTACGCTTCATCCAATATCTTTACATGAAAATATTCTTCTGAAAAATCTTGAATTTTACACCACAAAACAATATCTTGTTGACAATTGGGACGTTATTGGTTCATGGACAAATTAATTCTTGAAGTTGTTTTATTGAATTCTTATATCATTGTCATCATTCTCATGTTTATATTCTGTTGAAAGTCATCTGTGGCCTGTAGTGCATAGATGGACTTGGTATGATTATGACCAGGGATTATTCGGTATAATCATGACCGTAATGTTACAAATGATGTGATAAAAGTCCTCATTAGCCCGTAATGCATTGATGGACAGTTGTTGGCATGATCATGACCATTGATGAATACATAAATATCATTGGCCCGTAGTGCATAGAATTTGTGATCGTGACCCTAATGAATATCCTTGTTCGTAGTGCAGGGATGATGTGAATTATTTATTAAGCTGAGTCTCAGCGATGAAAGTGATGAAAAACTTTTTAAATCATAAAAGATAGTAGATTTTATTCTCTATTTGACTCTTTTAATGGATTACTTATTTCCGCTGCAGTTTTTGATCTAAAACTTGTTGTCTATTATATTTTATCAGTTGTTAAACTGTTGAAGGTTAATGATAATTTATTCTGCATTATCTTAGTCATAATATTTCTTACTGGGCTAGTTGAGCTCACCATTTCTTTCACTGTTCTCTTCAGGAAATGAGAACGTAGCCGGGACTAGTCGGGAAATGGAATGACGGTCCAGATGATAGCATTAGTAGTCCTCACTATTCTGTTAGATAGTGTGACAATAAATGTATTGAGGACTTATTTGTGTTTGAATACTGTCTAGATGACAATATTCGAGTTAAAACTCATTGTATATATTTTGTCGTATCTTATACGACTGTTGTATAATTAGTTTGTATTTGTATTTATGTACCATATATTTGACGACTCAAGATGGGTGATGTATACCTAATTTTGGGGCGTCACAGTTGGTATCAAAGCTTAGGGATATGATCATTGGCTAAGATGTGAGACAAGAACTAGGAGGGGAGAGACGGGAAATTCATTCGCTAGTATGACCTACCTAAGTTTATGTGGTATTTAATTGGTCTGTCAGAGTATAGGGATAATATGTGATATGTTATTTAACTCTTGTTTTGTGGCAGTATTTGAAAATGACAACCGAGAATGTTGAGAATATCAATGGAGCACAGGAGACCGTTGAGTCTCCATAGATCAATAATCAGGACAATGTGCAACAGGATGGCGATAATCCTCCCATAAACAACAACACTGATCAATTGACGAACGACGATACATTTAAGAGCTTTTTAAAATTCATGCAACATCAGGCCAATGCGGCTCCTATTCATAATGCAGGTAAAAAGAATAGCAACCCACGGTCGGTCACCGCTAAGCAATTTAAAGAGCTGGGACCACCGAAGTTTATTGGAGAGCCAAAACCACTTAAGGCGGAGACGTGGATAAAGCAGATTACCAAGATATTTGATGTCTTGAGATGCTCCGAGGAACAAAAGGTTTCCTTTGCCACCTTCATGTTGCGAGGAGAGGCAGATTACTAGTAGGAATCTGTAAAGCGTACTCAACCTGCCGCACTGAAGATGACTTGGGAGAAGTTCCAAGAACTGTTCAACGACAAGTACTTTCCCGAAAGTATTCGTCACATTAAAGAGGTAGAGTTCATCAAGCTGGAATTAAAAAATATGACCGTATCGCAGTACGAAGCCAAGTTTGCCGAGTTGTCCCGGCTTGCGTCCCATTTGGTTGATAATGAGGAGAGAATGACGCGAATATTTTTAAGAGGTTTGAAACCCGAGATACGTCAATATCTTATCTCTCATAAACTGTGTTTGTATTCAGATGTTGTTAATAGAGCTCAGTTATTGGAGCGCGATAATGAGTCAACCCAACCAAATGAGAGCAGCCGACAAAATGATAATACCAGTGATAGCAATCATCGGAGCGGTGACAATAAGCGTGGAGAGAATCAACATGCCAGAAATGGTAACCACTTCGGTGGTAATCATGGCCAAAACAATAATAATGGTTATTTTAAGAAGAGGAGATTCAATAATGATGGAAAGACGTCAGCACCATCACCCATTTTTAAAGAAGGAGAACGACCACCTATCATATGCTTCAAATGCGGAGGGGAGGGACATATCAGTCCAAACTGCACGATGCCGTCCAAAGTGTGTTACAATTGTGGAAGGGAAGGTCACCTAGCCCGATTTTGTCGTTCACCGAAGACAAGTCCAGCTGGGAAGGAAGCACCAAAGACCGTCCCAGAAAAGTCAAAGCCGGTAGTGTAAGGGAGAGCGTTTTTCGTGACTCCTCAAAAAGCGAGTAAACCAAACGAAGTTAGCACGAGTTAGTTAATTATAAATTCTTGCGAAGTCTATACCTTATTAGATATCGGTTCTACCCATTCTTTTATCTCTCTTGCTTGCGCTCAACGTTTAAATTTGACTTCGGAGAAGTTAGACTTTGACTTTTTGGTTGAAACTTCGTTAGTAGGAGCCTTCGTTACCTCCACTATTTATAAATCTTGTTGATTCAAATCGACACTTTCACGTTATCTGTCGATCTTATCTCTTTGAAAATACTTGCCTTTGATGTGATTTTAGAAATCGATTAGTTAACTACTCATCATTTTTTTCATAAGGTTGTTAGCTTTCATATTCCTAATCAACCTGTTATGCGAATTCAAGCAACCAAACCACTAAAGACAATCATTGTCATATCAAGCCATAAGTAAAGAGGCCCGATCCTTTCGTTGTTGACTTCCTTGTGTGGAATGCACCAAAGCCAGATTTTCTGTAGGCGACGTTGTGAATGACGATGACAAGTTGATAGGAATCAATGTAACGTACTATCCAAGTCATGGAGGAGAGTCACAGTTTTGAATGATATTTCTAACGTTAATAAATTTCTTGACGTATTCCTGAAGACTTCTTAGCTTACCCCTAGAGCGTGAAATCGAATTTTGTATTGAGCCCAGTACAAAACCCATTTCTTAAACCCTCAAATATTTCTTTACTTAAAACGAACGTATCATGCGCCAAAGATGTTGGCTCGAGCTATTGAAGATTACGATCGTACCATTCAAAATCATCGTGGAAAAGCGAACGTGGTAGCTGAAGCGTTGAGTAGAAGATTGTATGTATTTACAAGTGCGAATATACGAACCCACGTGAAGATAACGAATATACGATTAGAATTGACTTTAATCGATAAAGTTAAAGTCGTGTAAGATACAGACCCGGAACTGATGAATACTAAGAAGAAGGTTCAAGAGGGCGTTATTTTAAGGGCAAGAGTTGCTGAAGAGAGAAAATCTCAACCCTCGATTTAATTGGCCCATTTGAAATCCTCGATCGAGTAGGAATTGTGGCTTATAGACTCGTTTTACCGTCAAGTTTGTTGCGTATTCATAACGTTTTAACGTATCAATGTTACGTAAATATGTGGACGACCCAAACTGCATTATTGATTTAGAACCGTACGAGATAACGGATGATTTAACGTATGAAGATGTACCTGTTAAAATCTTGGATAAGAAGGAGTATATTTTATGCTCAAAGATTATATCTCAAAGAGTTAGAATCGGACGAGGTATCCTCATCTATTCGGCATACCAGGTACGTACGTAAATTTCGAGGGCGAAATTCCATAAGGAGGGGAGATTGTGAGACCCCAGATTTTATGAATAAAGATTTAAATTTTTCGATATATTTTTTTAATATTATGGTGTGGATTTGATATAATGTTATAGTTGTGGGTAGTATTTATAAATTTTACAAAGTATGCAAGTTGTTGTATTATATTCGATTTGTCGGAGAATATTCATTTTAATAGGGAATATTCTTTTTGTCGGGGATGTCCGTACGACGGCACAATCATTGGTGGACCCCACAACGGAATTATTATCGGATTAAAAAAATGACAAAAATATTTTTATGAAATAATGACGGAAGTTTTACCGTTAATACTATCGAACTACTCGGTAGTAAAAGTACAGTAATACGCGTGGTTACACAGTAGCACACAGTATTGATTATTGATGCTTACGTGAGAAGTCACTCAGTTTTGTTCAATTATTGCTATAGTAATTGTTGCAGAGTATCTCACGCTATTTGATTCAATTATTATCGATATTTTATATAATATTAAATCAATAATTGAGACGACAAAGTTATTAATATTAATATTTACAATATTAACGATGTCTAGAAGTTCTGTCAAGGAGAGGTTAGGTAATTGCGCGCCAATGAGGAGAAATCCTTATCGGGAGGCCCCTTCTATCCTGGGAACGACCTGGTCGATTAATATTGTAAATTGTAATAAAGATGATAAATGTTGTTAAAATTATTAAGGTGATTTTTATGAAGTCTGCTTATTTTATGGATTCCTATTTACCCATTTTTCAAAATAATCGGTAGAAATTTTTTTTAAAGGTGGGGCCCACATATGGGGCCATATGTGTTGAAAAAATAATTTTGGATATGAAAGAGTATAAGTATGGAAGTATATGTATGTATTGAGTATATGGTGGGAGAAAATGATATGTGAAAGTGATAGGTGTGTGATGTGTGTGTGAGTGGAAAATGGTGGAAAAGTAGTAGTGTGATAGTGATGTGTAAAAGTGTAGTGGAAGTGATTATTGGGAGGGTGGGGGATTGATGTTGGATATGGGGGATAAAAAAATCTAGTGGTATATATAATATTGATATATATAAATTGAAAACATGTGTTTATATATATGTATTATAGTTTAATTTTTGTTGAAATCTTATTGGTTAATGGGTTGACTTAATTGTAGTTGATTGAAGAAAATGATTTTGAAAAAATTATTACGTTCATGAACAGTGCACTTCCATTCTCTTATAAATAGAAGCTCATTCGTTCATTATTTCTTACAAATTCACTGAATCTCTTGAGAGAGAAATTATATAGAAACTATAGAAAAGTATTCTGCTACTTTCCTACTCTTATATCCAGTTTTTTTACGGTAAGGGATATTATTTGTTGTAGCCGTAAGAGATATTATTCTTTTGTATTCATGAAGAGAACTCATGTTATTCCATTTCTTATTATTCTGTTGGAATAACCTGTATAAGCGGGCTACCCTATACTTGGTGACATTCTTCTATTATTTTGTCTTTATTATTCTGTTGGAACATTCTGTCTGTGTATTTTACACCGGACCTGGTTCCGTCTTTATTATTATTCTGTTGGAACATCCTATCTGTGTATTTTACACCGGACCTGGTTCCGTCTTTATTATTATTCTGTTGGAATATTCTGTCTGTGTGTTTTACATCGGACCTGGTTCCGTTTTTATTATTCTGTTGGAATAACCTGTCTGTGCGAAGTACCGCATGCATAGTGATTTCTGTTGTTATTCTATTCTTTATTATTCTGTTAGAACATTCTGTCGGTGCGAATTTTGCCTGACCTGCTTCCGTTACTTATTATTCTGTTAGAATAACATGTCTATGCGAAGTACCACATGCCTGGTGATTTCTTTTGTTATTCCATTCTTTATTATACTCAGTTGGTTAAAGTTTTGACTTCTATACTCCATGAAATTAGTAGAATATCCTTGATATTTGCGCTTCATCCAATATCTTTTCATGAAAATATTCTTCTGAGAAATCTTAAATTTTACACCACAAAACAATATCTTGTTGACAATTGGGACGTTATTGGTTCCTGGACAAATTAATTGTTGAAGTTGTTTTATTGAATTCTTATATCATTGTCATCATCCTCATGTTTATATTCTGTTGAAAGTCATCTGTGGCCTGTAGTGCATAGATGGACTTGGTATGATTATGACCAGGGATTATTCGGTATAATCATGACCGTAATGTTACAAATGATGTGGTAAAAGTCCTCATTGTCTCGTAGTGCATTAATGGACAGTTGTTGGTATGATCATGACCATTGATGAATACACAAATATCCTTGGCCCGTAGTGCATGAAATTTGTGATCGTGACCCTAATGAATATCCTTGGCCGTAGTGCAGGGATGATGTGAATTATTTATTAAGCTGAGTCTCAGCGATAAAAGTGATAAAAAACTTTTTAAATCATAAAAGATAGTAGATTTTATTTTCTACTTGACTCTTTTAATGGATTGCTTATTTTCGCTGCAGTTTTTGATCTAAAACTTGTTGTCTATTATATTCTATCAGTTGTTATACTATTGAAGGCTAAGGCTAATTTATTCTGCATTATCTTAGTCATAATATTTCTTACTGGGCTAGTTGAGCTCACCCTTTCTTTCACTGTTCTTTTCAGGAAATGAAAACGTAGCCGGGACTAGTCGGGGAACGGAGTGACGGTCCAGATGATAGCATTAGTAGTCATCACTATTCTGTTTTGATAGTGTGACAATAAATGTATTGAGGACTTATTTGTGTTTGAATACTGTCTAGATGATAATATTCGAGTTAAAACTCATTGTATATATTTTGTCGTATTTTACACGACTGTTGTATAATTAGTTTGTATTTGTATTTATGTACCATGTATTTGGCGACTCAAGATGGGTGATGTATACCTAATTTTGGGGGCGCCACATAAATATTAGTTAAGTAACCAATTTAGTATGTAGTGGTTCAATTTTAAGTGAAATGGTTCATATTCGAAACTCGATTTGAAGGCTCATGATTAACTCGCTTTGTAAACGTGTCGAGTACTTACGAGCCAAGTAGGTCTGAGTAATGATCTGAGTCGAATCTGGTGCAAAAATATAAATCCCTTATCGAATCCGAGTCGTATTCGTGCTCAATTTTTTCGAGTCGAGCCGAATCTGGGCATGAAAGTATTCGCTGAGATTCGACTCGTTTACACCCTTAGACGTGGCTATTTGGGTGGGACATGAAGCACTTGATGTCTATTTAAAAAATAATACCCAAATAGTATCTTCTCGAGTAATCTTAGTCCTCCATTGGCTTACCAAAAAGTCATCACTAAAGATACTATTCTTAATAACTTAATTCTTTATATAGAGATAATTTTTTTTCATATCTTTCGGTGTGACACTAAATGCAGGTAATGTTTTTTTTTTTTTTTTGAGATGATGCAACATTCATGCATGTACACATAAATTTGTTTCCACAACTTACGATGAGTTTGGGTAGTAAAAATTTCTGGATGGTTATGGGGAATCATTCGCAATATATTTTACGGGGGATGTGTGTTGGTTGGGTAGTTTGATGGTGGAAAATTGTGACAGAAGATGTTTGCGGATGAAGGTGGAGGAGCAATTGCACTTGGGTCTGTTTTTTTATAGCACAAGTGTAATATTTCAATTCTTTTAATCTTGCAATTTTTTTAACTATTTAAATTTTGCAATTTCTTTCATTTATGTTGGTTATGTTATTTAATTGGTTCATGTATCCTAATTAAATATATAATTTGTTTTAGTTAATTAAATTGTGCAATTTGTTTGATTTATGTTGACCGAGTAAAAATTGTCCTAATTGTGTAATTTATTATTTTACTTTTTTGCCCTTTTACCTCATTAAAATTATAGACTAATTTCATTTTACACAAGCATTCATTTGCCATGTAAGCATACCATAGCATTAATTTATAACATGTCGGTCCAATTCAACATAATTGGAAAAAATCAATCACTTAATTAAAAAAATTATCAAACTGGAAAAATATAAATAATTTAAGATAATAATTTATATTTAAGCATAAAAAATAATTAACACGTCTCTTGTGCAAGACTTTTTTTATAATAATTATAAAATGAGGCTTTAGAAGACTATTTACCTAAATTTCTCTCCTTATTTAATTTATTAGAAAATTGATATTTTGACAATCAAAAATGATAAATTCATGAGGTCCCCCTTACATAAATAATAGATGGATCTCACATTCACGTGAGAGAGATTTAATAAAAATATCAAATTTTACTTGTGAAAATATCAATTATCTTTTATTAAAGAAACCTGAAAGCAACTTTAGGGCTTTAGAAGACGCAATTAAACACTAAAATTCTATATTATATTTTTAAAATATTAAAGCCTAAAATTAATTTATTTAAAAAAAATTTATCTTCTCAATTTTTTAATTAGGGGATTAAACTTTTAATTTTTTTTCATTTTTGGGATTTTCTTTTCAATTTTCTCCATTAGAGGATTAAAATTTTCTGATTACGTCTAAATTTATAGTATCGCATAAAAAAATTGATGACATGCGACACGTGACTAAAAAATACTTATGTGTAATATTGAGTCTCATTTTAACATTTATTAAATTCAATTATTTTTTATACCAAAAATAATAAATATAAGACCATTATTAATTTTACTTTAAAAATATGTCATTAAATTTACTTTAAAAAAGTAATAATGGTTTAAAATTAACAATGGTCCTATATTTTACTTTTTTGGTACAAAAAATTAATTGAATAAATGTTAAAATGAGACTCAATATTACACATAAATATTTTTTTAGTCACGAGTAGCTGTCAAGTCATCAATTTTCTGACGTGACACTATCAATTAGACGTAATCATAAAAAATTAAAAGTTTAATCACCTAATGAAAAATATTGAGAAGGCAATCCCTAAAGTGAAAAAAATTAAAAGTTTAATCCCCTAATGAAAAAAATTAAGAATATTATGTGACGCCCCCAAAATAGGTATACATCACCTATTCTGAGTCGCCAAATACATGGTACATAAATCAAATACAAACTTAATTATACAACTGTCGTGTAACATACGACAAAACATAGCTGAGAATTTTAAAACGAATATTGTCCTCTAGACAGTATTCAAACACAATGGAGTCCTCATTACAAATAGTATCACACTATTTCACAGAATAGTGAAGACTATTAATGCTATCATCTGGACCATCACTCCGTTCCCCGACTAGTCCCTGCTACGTTCTCATTTCCTGAAGAGAACAGTGAAAGAAAGGGTGAGCTCAACTAGCCCAGTAAGAAATATTTTGACTAAGATAATGCAGGATAAATTATCATTAGCCTTCAACAATGTTAAACTGATAAAATATAATAGACATCAAGTTTAACTGCAGCGGAACAAGCAATCCATTAAAAGAGTCAAGTAGAGAATAAAGTCTACTATCTTTTATGATTTAAAAGATTTTTCATCATTTTTATCGCTGGGACTCAGCTTAATAATTAATCCACATCATCGAATCACCCCTGCACTACGGCCAAGGATATTCTTTAGTATCACGACCACAAATTATCCATGCACTACGGGCCAAGGATATTCGTGTATTCAACAATGGTCATGATCATGCCACATCCTCCATGCACTACGGCCAATGATATTTATTAGGGTCACGACCACAAATTGTCCATGCACTACGGGCCAATTATATTCGTGTATTCATCAATGGTCATGATCATACCAACAACTGTCCATCAATGCATGCACTACGGGCCAATGAAGACTTTTATCACATCATTTGTAACATTACAGTCATGATTATACCGAATAATCACTGGTCATTATCATACCAAGTCCATCCATGCACTACAAGCCACAGATGACTTTCAACATAATATAAACATGAGTACGATGACAATGATATAAGAATTCAATAAAATAACTTCAAGAATTAATTTTTCCAGGAACCAATAACGTCCAAATTGTCAAGAAGATACTATTTTGTGTTGTAAAATTCAAGAATGCTCAGAAGAATATTTCCATGAAACGATACTGGATGAAGCGCAAATATCAACGACATTCCACTAATTTTATGGAGTATAGAAGTCAAAACTTTAACCAACTGAGTATAATAAAGAATGGAATAACAACAAAAATCACCATGCATGCGGTACTTCGCATAGACAGGTTATACTAACAGAATAATAAAGAATGGAATAACAACAGAAATCACCATGCATGTGGTACTTCGCATAGACAGGTTATTCCAACAGAATAATAAAGAATGGAATAACAACAGAAATCACCATGCATGCGGTACTTCGCATAGACAGATTATTCCAACAGAATAATAAAGAATGGAATAACATAAGGATTTTACCAAGTAAAGGGTATGCCGCTTATACAGGTTATGTATGGGGTATGTCGCGTATACAGGTTATTCCAACAGAATAATAAAGAATGGATTAACATAAGGATTTCACCAAGTACAGGGTATGCCGCTTATACAGGTTTTGTATAGGGTATGCCGCGTATACAGGTTATTCCAACAGAATAATAAAGAATGGAATAACATAAGGATTTCACCAAGTAAAGGGTATGCCGCTTATACAGGTTATGTATAGGGTATGCCGCGTATACAGGTTATTCCAACAGAATAATAAAGGATGGAATAACAGAAGTTTTCTTCATGAATAAGAAAGAATAACACCCTTTACCATAAAAAAAACTGAAAATAGAAGTAGTGAAGTAGCAGAGTTTCTTTTTTCTCTCTATAATTTTCTCTCTCTAGAGTTTCAGTGAATTCGTAAGAAAATAATGAAGGAATGAGCTTCTATTTATAGAAGAATTGAATGAATAGTAACTAATTCATGAACGGTCCAGATCGATTTACTTTTAAATGAACGATCCAGATCGATTTACTATTAAAACTTAAAGCAACGATCCATACTGATTTACTATTAAAACTTTAAACCAGCGACCCATATTGGTTCACTATTATAACTTTCCACCAGCGGTCCATATTGATTCATTCAACCAACGGTCTGAAAAATTAGCACATGTAAGACCCCACTTTTATGAATAAAAATGAATTTTTCTATAAATATCATTTTTTTTGAATATTATAAAATTAATTTGATATAATAGTTGTGGGTAGTATTTATAAATTTTATAAAGTATGCAAGTTGTCATATTATATTCGATTGGTCGGGAAATATTCTTTTTGTCGGGAATATCCGTACGACGGTACAATCATTGGTGGACCCCACAACGGAATTATTGTTGGATTGAGAAAACGACAAAAATATTTTTATGAAAATAACGGCGGAAGTTCTACCGTTAAAACTGTTGAACTACTCGGTAGTAAAAGTACAGTAATACGCGTGGTTGCATAGTAGCACACGGTATTGATTATTGATGTTTACGTGAGAAAACACTCAGTTTTGTTTAATTATTGCTACAATAGTTGCTGCATAGTATCTCACATTATTTGATTCAATTATTGTTGATTTATGCGTTTTGTTTTATTAGTATTATTAACGTAATAAAACAGAAACATCTTTTTATATAAAACAGAATACTTTATTAAAGTTATTCTATAAATAGAATATATTATATTTTATTATGCATAGTATTTGCATAGTACATGCATAGTGTTTGTATAGTAAAAATCTTTTTATATAAATAGAATATATTATATTTTATTTAAAAGATTTTACTTTAAATATGGACCGTCAGATTAAAGTAAATCAATCTGGACCGTTCATGAGTTAGTTACTATGCAGTCCATTCTTCTATAAATAGAAGTTCATTCCTTCATTATTTTCTTACGAATTGACTGAAACTCTAGAGAGAGAAAATTATAGAGAGAAAGAAGAAAAGAAGTCTGCTAACTTTCTTTTCCTATATCTAATTTCTTTTACGGTAAGGAATATTATTCTTTTGTATTCAAGAAGAGAACTTCTATTATTCCATTTCTTTATTATTCTGTCGGAATAACCTGTATACGCGGGCAACCCTATACTTGGTGACATTCTTCTATTATTCTGTCTTTACTATTTCGTTGGAACATCCTGTCTGTGCTATACGCCGGGCCTGGTTCCGTTTTAATTATTCATTCATTCTGTTGGAATATCCTGTTTGTGCTATACGCCGGACCTGGTTCCGTTTTAATTATTCATTCATTCTGTTAGAATATCCTGTCTGTGCTATACGTCAGACCTGGTTCCGTTTTAATTATTTAATATTCTGTTGGAACATCCTGTCGGTGTGAATTTCACCTGACCTGGTTCTATTATTATTATTCTGTTGGAATAACCTGTCTATGCGAAGTACCACATGCATGGTGATTTCTTTTGTTATTCCATTCGTTATTATACTCAGTTGGTTAAAGTTTTGGCTTCTATACTCCATGAAATTAGTGAAATATCCTTGATATTTGCTCTTCATCCAATATCTTTTCATGGAAATATTCTTCTGAACATTCTTGAATTTACACCACAAAACAATATCTTGTTGACAATTGGAACGTTATTGGTTATTGGACAAATTAATTCTTGAACTTGTTTTATTGAATATATCATTGTCATCATCCTCATGTTTATATTATGTTGAAAGTCATCTGTGGCCTGTAGTGCATAGATGGACTTGGTATGATTATGACCAGGGATTATTCGGTATAATCATGACCGTAATGTTACAAATGATGTGATAAAAGTCCTCATTGGCCCGCAGTGCATTGATGGACAGTTGTTGGCATGATCATAACCATTGATGAATACACAAATATCCTTGGCCCGTAGTGTGACGCCCCCAAAATTAGGTACACGTCACCCATCTTGGGTCTCCACTTTCATGGTATATAATTCAAATACAAACTAACTTATACTACATGAGCTGGGAGTTTTAAATACGCATATTGTCATCTAGACAGTATACAAACTAAATGGAGTCCTCATTATATTTATTGTCACACTATTTAACAGAATAGTGAGGACTACTAGCTAATGCTATCATCTGGACCGTCACTCCGTTCTCCGACTAGTGTCAGCTATATTCTCATTTCCTGAAGAGAACAGTGAAAGAAAGGGTGAGCTCAACTAGCCCAGTAAGAAATATTATGACTAAGATAATGCAGAATAAATTATCCTTAGCCTTCAATAGTATAACAACTAATAGAATATAATAGACAACAAGTTTTAGATCAAAAACTGCAGTGGAAATAAGCAATCTATTAAAAGAGTCAAGTAGAGAATAAAATCTACTATCTTTTATGAATTAAAAAGTTTTTCATCACTTTTATCGCTGAGACTCAGCTCAATAAATAATCCACATCATTAAATCATCCCTGCACTACATGCCAAGGATATAAATCTTTAGTATCACGACCACGAATTATCCATGCACTACGAGCCAAAGATAATTATGTTTTCATCAACGGTCCTGATCATGCTATAAAATAATTCATCTTTGCTCCAATGGCCGAAGAGAATCCATATCCATGATCATACCAAAAATTGTCCATCAATGCATTACGGGCCAATGAGGACTTTTTCACATCATTTGTAACATTACGGTTATGATTATACCGAATAATCCCTGATCATAATCACACCAAGTCCATCTATGCACTACAGGCCACAGATGACTTTTACCACATCATTTATGACATTACGGTCATGATTATATCAAATAATCCCTGGTCATAATCATACCAAGTCCATCTATGCTCTACAGGCCACAAAGACTTTCAACAAAATATAAACATGAGGATGATGACAATGATATAAGAATTCAATAAAACAAGTTCAAGAATTAATTTGTCCAGGAACCAATAACGTCCAAATTGATAACAAGATACTGTTTTGTGGTGTAAAATTCAAGAATGCTCAGACGAATATTTTCATGAGATGATACTGGATGAAGCGCAAATATCAAGGATATTCCACTAATTTCATGGAGTATAGAAATCAAAACTTTAACCAACTGAGTATAATAAAGAATGGAATAACAACAAAAATCACCATGCATGCGGTACTTCGCATAGACAGGTTATTCCAACAGAATAATAAATACGAAATAATAAATAATGGAACCAGGTCAGGTGAAATTCACACCGACAGGATATTCCGACAGAATATTAAATGACGGAATAATATAGGGATTTCACCAAGTACAGGGTATGCCACTTATACAGGTTATGTATAGGCTATGCCGTGTATACAGGTTATTCCAACAGAATAATAAAGAATGAAATAACATAAGGATTTCGCCAAGTAAAGGGTATGCCGCTTATACAGGTTATGTATAGGGTATGCCGTGTATACAGGTTATTCCAACAGAATAATAAAGAATGGAATAACAGAAGTTCTCTTCATGAATAAGAAAGAATAACACCTCTTACTATAATAATATTTTCCCTTACGAATATTGAACGAAAATAATATTTCTTACGAATATTAAACGAATATAATGAATATTGAACGATAATAATATTCATATGAATATGAAAAATAATTTCTCTTCAGAATAAAAAAAATAATCCTTACCTTTGAAAGAAGAGTACTCCGACTTGTAGGGCGAGGATATACTCGAAGAAAACTTGAACTACGCTCAAAGCTTTCTTAAACTCTAAAGAAAATACGCTCAAGATTATAGAAGGAGAATTCTCTGAACTTCTGGTGTGATTTTCAATTCTAACTTAGCCCTCTATTTATAGAAAAATAGAATGCATAGTAAGTAATCCATGAACGGTCCAGATTGATTTACTTTAATCTGACAGTCCATATTTAAAGAATAATCTTTTAAATAAAATATAATATATTCTATTTATATAAAAATATTTTACTATGCAAATACTATGCAACACTATGCATAACAAAATATAATATATTCTATTTATAGAATAACTTTAATAAAGTATTCTGTTTTATATAAAAAGATGTTTCTGTTTTATTACGTTAATAATACGAATAAAACAAAACGTCATTATCGCTATAATAATTAAAACAAAACGTCATTATCGCTATAATAATTCATATTAATAATTGACAATAATTGAATCAAACTGAGCGACTTCTCACATAAATATCAATAATCAATACTGTGTGCTAATATACCAAATTTTTTTAATACTTTTATTTCATAAAATTTGGGGTCTGACACGTAGTGCATGGAATTTGTGGTCGTGACCCTAATGAATATCCTTGGCCGTAGTGCAGGGATGATGTGGATTATTTATTTCGCTGAGTCTCAGCGATAAAAGTGATGAAAAACTTTTTAAATCATAAAAGATAGTAGATTTTCTTCTCTACTTGACTCTTTTAATGGATTACTTGTTCCGATGCAGTTAAACTTGATGTCTATTGTATTTTATCAGTTTAACATTATTGAAGACTAATGATAATTTATTCTGCATTATCTTAGTCATAATATTTTTTGCTGGGCTAGTTGAGCTCACCCTTTCTTTCACTATTCTCTTCAGAAAATGAGAACGTAGCTGGGACAAGTCGGAGAACGGAGTGATTGTCTATATGATAGTATTAGCTACTAGTCCTCACTATTCTGTTAAATAGTGTGACAATAAATGTAATGATGACTTATTTGTGTTTGAATACTGTCTAGAAGACAATATTCGAGTTAAAACTCACAGTATGTATTTTGTCGTACTTTACACGACTGTTGTATAATTAGTTTGTATTTGTATTCAGTACCATGTAAGTGGTGACTCAGAATAGGTGATGTATACCTATTTTGGGGGAGTCACAGTTGGTATCAAAGCTTAGGGATATGATCCCTGGCTAAGATGTGAGCCAAGAACTAGGTAGGGAGAGACAGGGAATTCTTTCGCTAGTATGACATGCCTAAGTTTATTTGGTATTTAATTGGTTGATCTGAGAATAGAGATAATATGTGATATGTTATTTAACCCTTGTTTTGTGGCAGTATTTGAAAATGACAACCGGGAATGTTGAGAATATCAATGGAGCACAGGAGACTGTTGAGTCTCCACAGATCAATAATCATGACAACGTGCAACATTATGGCGATAATCCTCCTGTAAACAACACCACTGATCAATTGACGAACGACGGTACATTTAGGAGCTTTTTAGAATTCATGCAACATCAGGCAAGAGCGGCTCCTGTCCAAAATGCTGGTGGAAACACTGGCAACTCTCGGACGGTCACCGCTAAGCAGTTCAAGGAACTGGGACCACCGTAGTTTATTGGAGAGCCAAAACCACTTAAGGCGGAGACGTGGATAAAACAGATTACCAAGATATTTGATGTCTTGGGATGCTCCAAGGAACAAAAGGTTCCCTTTGCCACCTTCATGTTGCGAGGAGAGGCAGATTACTGGTGGGAATCTGTAAAGCGTACTCAACCTGCCGCACTGAAGATGACTTGGGAGAAGTTCCAAGAACTGTTCAACGACAAGAACTTTCCCGAAAGTCGTCACATAAAAGAGGTAGAGTTCATCAAGCTGGAATAAAACAACATGACCGTATCGCAGTACGAAGCCAAGTTTGCCGAGTTGTCCCGGTTTGCGTCCCATTTGGTTGATAATGAGGAGAGAATGACGCGAATATTTTTAAGAGGTTTGAAACCTGAGATACGTCAATATCTTATCTCTCATAAACTGTGTTTGTATTCAGATGTTGTTAATAGGGCTCAGTTATTGGAGCGCGATAATGAGTCAACACAACCAAAAGAGAGCAGTCGACACAATGATAATACCAGTGATAACAGTCATCAAAGCGGTGACAATAAGCGTGGAGGGAATCAACATGCCAGAAATGGTAACCACTCCGGTGGTAATCATGGCCAAAACAATAAGAATGGACATTTCAAGAAGAGGAGATTCAACAATGATGGAAAGACATCAACATCAGCACCTATCGTTAAGGAAGGAGAACGACCACCTATCATATGCTTCAAGTGTGGAGGAGAGGGACACATCAGTCCCAACTTTGCGATGCCATCCAAAGCATGTTACAACTGTGGAAGAGAAGGTCACCTGGCCCGATTTTATCGTGCACCAAAGACAAGTCCAGCTGGGATGGAGGCATCAAAGGCCGTCTCAGAAAAGTCAAAGCCGGTAGTGCAAGGGAGAGCGTTTGTTGTAACCTCCCAAAAAGTAAAGAACCCGAACGAGGTCATCACGGGTAAGCTTATCATAAACTCTAGCGAAGTTTATACCTTATTTGATACCGGTTCTACCCATTCTTTTATTTCTCCTACTTGCGCTCAACGTTTAAATTTGACTCCGGAGAAATTCGACTTTGACTTATCTGTTAAAACTCCATTGGGAGAAACCTTCATTACATCCACGGTTTATAAGTCTTGTTTGGTTCAAATCGGCACCCTCACATTACCTGTCAATCTTATTTCATTAAAAATACTTGCATTTGATGTGATTCTAGGGATTGATTGGTTAACTACTCATCACGCAAAAATTGATTATTTTTGTAAGGTTGTTAGCTTTCATATTCTTAACCAATCTATTATGCGAATTCAAGCAACCAAACCATTAAAATCAATCACTGTCATCTCAAGCCATAAAGCTATTCGTTTATTAAAAAACGGATGTCAAGCTTTCTTAGCTCATGTCACGGATCTAAACAAAAATACGTCAATTTTGAATGATATTTCTATTGTTAATGAACTTCCTGGCGTATTTCCTGAAGAACTTCCTGGCCTACCCCCAGAGCGTGAAATTGAATTTTGTATCGACCTTGAACCCGGTACAAAACCCATTTCCAAAGCCCCGTATCGAATGGCTCCTATTGAACTTCAGGAGTTAAAGACCCAACTGCAGGAATTGTTAGACATTGGCTTTATTCGTCCTAGTACTTCTCCTTGGGGTGCTCCTGTTCTATTCGTGAAGAAAAAAGATGGGAGTATGTGACTTTGTATTGATTATCGGGAGTTGAATCATGTCACCATCAAAATAGGTACCCATTGCCACATATTGATGACCTGTTTGACCAGTTGCAAGGAGACAAATTCTTTTCAAAGATTGATCTTCGTTCCGGATATCACCAGTTAAAGATTAGAACCAATGACATTCCAAAGACGGCTTTCAGAACTCGATACGGGCATTATGAATTCCTAGTCATGTCCTTTGGATTGAATAATGCTCCTGTTGCCTTCATGGATATGATGAACCGAGTATTCAAGGAATATTTGGATCACTTTGTGGTCGTCTTTATTGATGACATCCTTATTTATTCCAAAAGCCGTGAAGATCATGAGCAACACTTGAGGCTGATACTCCAAAAGCTTCGTGAATATAAGCTTTATGTCAAGTTGAAGAAATGCGAGTTTTGGCTTGAGAAAGTAGCATTCCTTGGGCACGTGGTATCAAGTCATGGAATATCTGTTGACCCAGCAAAAATTGAATCTATTCAAAGCTGGGAGCAACCTAAATCGGTGACCGAAGTACGTAACTTTCTCGGTTTAGCTGGTTATTATCGGAGATTCGTGGAAGGATTTTCTCGAATCGCTACTCCACTAACTCAGCTGACTCAGAAAAATACAAAGTTCGGTTGGAGCGAGGAATGTGAGAGGAGTTTTCAAGAACTCAAGAGGAGACTCATTTCAGCACCTGTTCTGACAATACCATCCGGTTCGGAGGGATTTGTCATCTACAGTGATGCTTCGAACAAAGGGTTAGGATGTGTTCTCATACAACATGGGAAAGTCATAGCCTATGCCTCTCGGCAACTCAAAGAATATGAGAGGAATTATCCTACTCATGATCTAGAGTTGGCATCTGTTGTCTTCGCACTAAAGATTTGGAGGCATTACTTGTATGGGGAGAAAGTGGAGATCTTTACGGATCATAAAAGCCTTAAATATTTCTTCACTCAAAAGGAACTCAACATGCGACAACGACGTTGGCTTGAACTGTTGAAAGATTATGATCATACCATCCAATTCCATCCTGGAAAAGCGAATGTGGTAGCTGACGCATTGAGTAGAAGATCATATGCGGGTACGCGTGCAATATTGTCAACGCAAAGGCCCATTTTGTATGACTTGCAAAGGATGGAGATAGAGATAAAGACTCTAGGGACCCATGTGATGATGGCGAACATACGCGTAGAACCGACTTTAATTGATAAAGTTAAAGCTGCTCAAGCTACAGACCTGGAGCTGATGCGTATGAGAAAGAAAGTGCAAGAAGGTGCGATGCCGGAAGCAAAAATCGATAAAGAAGGAATACTTCGAGTCAACTCCAGACTTTGTGTTCCTAACGACCCTGAGTTAAAGTATAAGATCATGATGGTGGCGCACAACACACCATTTGCAATCCATCATGGGAGTACAAAATGTATCATGATCTTCGACATACATTTTGGTGGAGCAATATGAAGAGAGAGATAGCGCTGTTTATCTCAAGGTGTCTAACGTGTCAACGAGTCAAGGCGGAGCATCAAGTACCAAAAGGTCCATTGCAACAACTTGAAATTTCAGAATGGAAGTGGGAACAAATTACCATGGATTTTGTTACTGGTCTTCCCAAGGTTTCTCAAGGCATAGATGCAATTTGGGTCATTGTTGATAGATTGACCAAGTCTGCTCATTTCTTACCAATACGAGAAACTTATACACTTGAACGTCTTGCTCGTATGTACATCAACGAGATTGTAAGACTGCATGGTATGCCAGTATCCATAGTTTATGATCGAGACCCAAGATTCACTTCACGATTTTGGGTTAGTTTGCAAAAAGCTATGGGCACGGATTTACGATTTAGTTCGGCATATCATCCTCAGACGGATAGACAATCAGAGAGGACTATTCAAACTCTGAAAGATTTATTAAGACTCTGTGCCCTTGACTTCAAGGGAAGTTGGGACAAGTTTTTACCGTTGGTGGAGTTTTCCTACAACAACAGTTATCAAACAAGCATTGGCATGGCTCCATTCGAGGCGTTGTATGGAAGAAAGTGTCGTTCTCCAGTATGCTGGGATGAGGTGGGTGAAGCAACGTTGTTGGGACCGGAGTTGGTGCGTATGACTACGGAAAAGATTCAAACGATCCGACAACGTATAAAAACCTCACAAGATCGACAAAAGAGTTATGCTGATCTTCATCGAAAGGACGTGGAATTCGATATAGGAGATCATGTGTTGTTACGTGTTGTTCCATGGAAAGGAGTTACGAGATTTGGAAAGAGAGGAAAGCTCAATTTTCGATTCATTGGGCCATTTTTAATCCTAGATCGAGTAGGAACTGTGGCCTATAAACTCGCTTTACCGCCAAGTATGTCTCGTGTTCATAATGTTTTTCACATATCTAAGTTACATAAATATGTGGAAGACCCGAATCACATTATTGAGTTAGAACCAGACGAAATAACGGAAGATTTAACGTATGAAGAGGTTCCTGTTCAAATCTTGGATAAGAAGAAATATATTCTACGCTCCAAGGTTATACCTCAAGTCAAAGTTTTGTGGAGAAACCACGATGTTGAGGAAATGACCTGGGAGTTAGAATCTAAAATGAAATCAAGGTATCCTTACCTCTTCGAAATATCAGGTACGTACCCTAATTTCGAGGGCGAAATTTCATAAGAAGGGGAGATTGTAAGACCCCACTTTTATGAATAAAAATGAATTTTTCTATCAATATCATTTTTTTGAATATTATGGAATGAATTTGATATAATAGTTGTGGGTAGTATTTATAAATTTTGCAAAGTATGCGTGTGACACCCCCAAAATTAGGTATACATCACCCATCTTGGGTCGCCACTTACATGGTACATAAATCCAAATACAACTTAATTATACAACAGAGAGCTGTGAGTTTAAATACAAATATTCTCTTCTAGACAGTATTCAAACACAAATAAGTCCTCATTACATTTATTATCACACTATCTAACAGAATAGTGAGGACTACTAATGCTATCATCTGGACTGTCACTCCGTTCCCCGACTCGTCACAGCTATATTCTCATTTCCTGAAGAGAACAGTGAAAGAAAGGGTGAGCTCAACTAGCCTAGTAAGAAATATTATGACTAAGATAATGCAGAATAAATTATCCTTAGCCTTCAACAGTATAACAACTGATAGAATATAATAGACAACAAGTTTTAGATCAAAAACTGCAGCGGAAATAAGCAATCCATTAAAAGAGTCAAGTAGAGAATAAAATCTACTATCTTATATGATTTAAAAGGTTTTTCATCATTTTTATCACTGGGACTCAGCTCAATAAATAATCCACATCATTTATAACATTACGGTCATGATTATACCGAATAACACTTGGTCATAATCATACCAAGTCCATCTATGCACTACAAGCAAAAGATGACTTTAATTTACCACATCATTTATAACATTACGGTCATGATTATACCGAATAACATGTGGTCATAATCATACCAAGTCCATCTATGCACTACAGGTAAAAGATGACTTTCAACATAATATAAACATGAGGATGATGACAATGATATATGAATTCAATAAAACAAGTTCACGAATTAATTTGTCCAGGAACCAATAACGTCCCAATTGTCAACAAGATATTGTTTTGTGGTGTAAAATTCAAGAATCCTCAGAAGAATATTTCCATGAAAAGATATTGGATGAAGCGCAAATATCAAGAATATTCAACTAATTTCATGGAGTATAGTAGTCAAAACTTTAGCCAACTGAATATAATAACGAATGGAATAACAAAAGAAATCACCATGCATGCGGTACTTCGCATAGACAGGTTATTCCAACAGAATAATAATAATGGAACCAGGTCAGGTGAAATTCACACCGACAGGATGTTCCAACAAAATAATAAATAATTAAAACGGAACCAGGTCCGGCGTATAGCACAGACAGGATATTCCAACAGAATGAATGAATAATTAAAACGGAATCAGGTCCGGCGTATAGCACAGACAGGATGTTCCAACGGAATAGTAAAGACATAATAATAGAAGAATGTCACCAAGTATAGGGTTTTCTGCATACATGTTATTCCAACAGAATAATAAGAAATGGAATAACAACAGTTCTCTTTATGAATAAGAAAGAATAACACCCCTTACCGTAAAAGAAATTAGATATAGGAAAAGAAAGTTAGCAGACTTCTATTCTTCTTTCTCTCTATAATTTTTTCTCTCTAGAGTTTCAGTGAATTCGTAAGAAATAATGAAGGAATGAGCTTCTATTTATAGAAGAATGGAATGCATAGTAACTAACTCATGAACGGTCCAGATTGATTTACTTTAATCTGACGGTCCATATTTAAAGCAAAATCTTTTAAATAAAATATAATATATTCTATTTATATAAAAATATTTTTACTATGCAGGCACTATGCAAATGCTATGCATAATAAAATATAATATATTCTATTTATAGAATAACTTTAATAAAGTATTCCGTTTTATATAAAAAGATGTTTTTGTTTTATTACGTTAATAATACGAATAAAACAAAACGTCATCATCGCTATAATAATTCATATTATTAATCGACAATAATTGAATCAAACTGAGTGTTTTCTCACGTAAGCATTAATAATCAATACCGTGTACTACTATGCAACAACGCGTATTACTGTACTTTTACTACCGAGTAGTTCAACAGTTTTAACGGTAAAACTTCCGCCGTTATTTTCATAAAAATATTTTTGTCGTTTTCTCAATCCGACAATAATTCTGTTGTGGGGTCCACCAATGATTGTACCGTCGTACGGATATTTCTGACAAAAAGAATATTTCCCGACCAATCGAATATAATATGACAACTTGCATACTTTAAAAAATTTATAAATATTACCCACAACTATAAAATTATATCAAATCCACACCATAATATAAAAAAAATTATTTCGAGAAAATTTAAATCTTTATTCATAAAATCTGGGGTCTCACAATCTCCCCTCCTTATGGAATTTTGCCCTCGAAATTTACGTACGTACCTGGTATGCCGAACAGGTGAGGATACCTTGACTTAATTTCAGTTTCTAACTCTTAAGGTATAACCTTTGAGTGTTGAATACGATTCTTCTTATCCAGGATTTTAACAGGTACATCTTCATACGTTAAATCATCCGCTATCTCGTCCGGTTCTAAATTAATAATGTGGTTTTGGTCGTCCATATATTTACGTAACATCGATACATTAAAAACGTTATGAACACGCAACATTTTTGGCAGTAAAACTAGTCTATAAGCCACAATTCCTACTCGATCGAGGATTTCAAATGGGCAAATTAAATCGAGGGTTGAGATTTCCTCTCTTCAGCAACTCTTGCTTTTAAAATAACGCCCTCTTGAACCTTCTTCTTAGTATTCCTCGGCTCCGGGTCTGTAGCTTGCACGGCTTTAACTTTATCCATTAAAGTCGATTTTACTCGTATATTCGTTATCTTCATATGGGTCCCTCGAGTCTTTAACTCTATCTTCATCATTTGTAAGTTATACGAAATGAGTCTTTGTGTTAACAACATCGCACTTGTAAACGCATACGATCTTCTACTCAACACGTCAGCTACCACGTTCGCTCTTCCACGATGATATTGAATGGTACGATCGTAATCTTCAACAGCTCGAGTCAACGTCTTTGGCGCATTACACGTCCGTTTTAAGTAAAGAAATATTTGAGGGTTTAAGAAATGGGTTTTTGTACTGGGGTCAATACAAAATTCGATTTCACGCTCTAGAGGTAGGCTAGGAAGTCTTCAAGAATACGTCAAGAATTTTATTAACAATAGAAATATCATTCAAAACTGTGACCCTCATCCAAGACTTGGATAGTACGTCACATTGATACCAACCGTGACTTCTATCCCTTAACCTGGATAGCACCTCACAATGATACCTATCAATTTGTCATTGTCACTCACGGTGTTGCCTACGAAAAGTCTGGCTTCGGTGCATTCTACACAAGGAAGTCAATAATGCAAGGATCGGGGCTCTTTACTTATGGCTTGATATGACAATGATTGACTTTAGTGGTTTGATTGCTTGAATTTACATAACAAGTTGGTTAGGAATATGAA
The DNA here is from genome assembly GCA_016801055.1 of Panax notoginseng. NCBI lineage: Eukaryota > Viridiplantae > Streptophyta > Magnoliopsida > Apiales > Araliaceae > Panax > Panax notoginseng. The sequence continues at coordinate 9,718,618 of CM029013.1, forward strand.
AGCTAACCACCTTACGAAAAGTCGAAAAGCATGATGAGTAGTTAACCAATCGATTTCTAAAATTACATCAAAGGCAAGTATTTTCAAAGAGATAAGATCGACAGGTAACGTGAAAGTGTCGATTTGAATCAAACAAGATTTATAAACAGTAGAGGTAACGAAGGGTCCTACTAACGAAGTTTCAACCAATAAGTCAAAGTCTAACTTCTCCGGAGTCAAATTTAAACGTTGAACGCAAGCAAAAGAGATAAAAGAATAGGTAGAACTCGTATCGAATAAGGTATAGACTTCTCAAGCGTTTATGATTTACTTACTCGTGATAACTTCGTTCAGGTTACTCGCTTTTTGAGAAGTCGCGAAAAACGCTCTTCCTGAAACCACCGACTTTGTTTTGTCCGTATCCGCCTTTGGTGCCACCGTCCCAGCTGAACTTGACTTTGGTGCACGAAAAAAATCAAGCTAAATGACATTCTCTTCTTGAAATTTCCACTTCTATTATCTTGGCCATGATTACCACCGAAGTGGTTACCATTCTTGGCATGATAATTTCCTCCACGATGGTCATCATTGTTCCGATGGCCGTTGCCACCGGTATGATTATTATCGTGTTGTTGGTCGTTACCTTTTGGTTAAGCTGACTCAACGGTCTCATGTGCTTCATTGCTAATATCAACATTTTCGGATGCCATTTTCAAATACTGCCACAAAACAAGGGTTAAATAACATAACACATATTATCCCTATACTCTGACTGACCAATTAAATACCACATAAACTTAGGTAGGTCATGCTAGCGAAGGAATTTCTCGTCTCTCCCCTCCTAGTTCTTGTCTCACATCTCAGCCAGAGATCATATCCCTAAGCTTTGATACCAACTGTGACGCCCCCAAAATTAGGTATACATCACTCATCTTGGGTCGCCACTTACATGGTACATAAATTCAAATACAACTTAATTATACAACAGAGAGCTGTGAGTTTAAATACAAATATTGTCTTCTAGACAGTATTCAAACACAAATAAGTCCTCATTACATTTATTATCACACTATCTAACAGAATAGTGAGGACTACTAATGCTATCATCTGGACTGTCACTCCGTTCCCCGACTTGTCACAGTTATATTCTCATTTCCTGAAGAGAACAGTGAAAGAAAGGGTGAACTCAACTAGCCCAGTAAGAAATATTATGACTAAGATAATGCAGAATAAATTATCCTTAGCCTTCAACAGTATAACAACTGATAGAATATAATAGACAACAAGTTTTAGATCATAAACTACAGCGGAAATAAGCAATCCATTAAAAGAGTCAAGTAGAGAATAAAATCTACTATCTTATATGGTTTAAAAGGTTTTTCATCATTTTTATCACTGGGACTCAGCTCAATAAATAATCCACATCATTTGTAATATTACGGTCATGATTATACCGAATAACACGTGGTCATAATCATACCAAGTCCATCTATGCATTACAGACAAAAGATGACTTTAATTTACCACACTATTTATAACATTACGGTCATGATTATACCGAATAACACGTGGTCATAATCATACCAAGTCCATCTATGCACTACAGGCAAAAGATGACTTTAATTTACCACATCATTTATAACATTACGGTCATGATTATACCGAATAGCATGTGATCATAATCATACCAAGTCCATCTATGCACTACATGCAAAAGATGACTTTCAACATAATATAAACATGAGGATGATGACAATGATATATGAATTCAATAAAACAATTTCACGAATTAATTTGTCCAGGAACCAATAACGTCTCAATTGTCAACAAGATATTATTTTGTGGTGTAAAATTCAAGAATCCTCAGAAGAATATTTTCATGAAAAGATATTGGATGAAACACAAATATCAAGAATATTCCACTAATTTCATGGAGTATAGAAGTCAAAACATTAACCAACTGAATATAATAACGAATGGAATAACAAAAGAAATCATTATGCATGCGGTACTTCGCATAGACAGGTTATTCCAACAGAATAATAATAACGGAACCACGTCAGGTGAAATTCACACCGACAGGATGTTCCAACAGAATAATAAATAATTAAAATGGAACCAGGTCCGGCGTATAGCACAGACAGGATATTCCAACAGAATGAATGAATAATTAAAACGGAATCAGGTTCAGCGTATAGCATAGACAGGATGTTCTAATGGAATAGTAAAGACAGAATAATAGAAGAATGTCACCAAGTATAGGGTTTCCCGCATACAGGTTATTCCAACAGAATAATAAGAAATGGAATAACAACAGTTCTCTTCATGAATAAGAAAGAATAACACCCCTTACTGTAAAAGAAATTAGATATAGGAAAAGAAAGTTAGCAGACTTCTATTCTTCTTTCTCTCTATAATTTTCTCTCTCTAGAGTTTCAGTGAATTCGTAAGAAATAATGAAGGAATGAGCTTCTATTTATAGAAGAATGGAATGCATAGTAACTAACTTATGAACGGTCAAGATTGATTTACTTTAATCTGACGATCCATATTTAAAGCAAAATCTTTTAAATAAAATATAATATATTCTATTTATATAAAAATATTTTTACTATACAAACACTATGCAGACACTATACAAACACTATGCATAATAAAATATAATATATTCTATTTATATAATAACTTTAATAAAATATTCCGTTTTATATAAAAAGATATTTTTGTTTTATTATGTTAATAATACGAATAAAATAAAACATCATCATTGCTATAATAATTCATATTATTAATTGATAATAATTGAATCAAACTGAGTGTTTTCTCACGTAAGCATCAATAATCAATACCGTGTGCTACTATGCAACCACGCGTATTACTGTACTTTTACTACCGAGTAGTTCAACAGTTTTAACGGTAAAACTTCCGCCGTTATTTTTATAAAAATATTTTTGTCGTTTTCTCAATCCGACAATAATTCTGTTGTGGGGTCCACCAATGATTGTACCGTCGTACGGATATTCCCGACAAAAATAATATTTTCCGACCAAACGAATATAATATGACAACTTGCATACTTTACAAAATTTATAAATATTACCCACAACTATAAATTTATATCAAATCCACACCATAATATAAAAAAATTTATTTCGATAAAATTTAAATCTTTATTCATAAAATCTGGGGTCTCACAATGCAAGTTGTCATATTATATTCGATTGGTCGGAAAATATTTTTTTTGTCGGGAATATCCGTACGACGGTACAATCATTGGTGGACCCCACAACGGAATTATTTTCGGATTGAGAAAACGATAAAAATATTTTTATAAAAATAACGGCGGAAGTTTTACCGTTAAAACTGTTGAACTACTCGGTAGTAAAAGTACAGTAATACGCGTGGTTACATAGTAGCACACGGTATTGATTATTGATGCTTACGTGAGAAAACACTCAGTTTTGTTTAATTATTACTACAATAGTTGTTGCATAGTATCTCACATTATTTGATTCAATTATTGTTGATTTATACGTTTTGTTTTATTAGTATTATTAACGTAATAAAACAGAAGCATCTTTTTATATAAAACAGAATACTTTATTAAAGTTATTCTATAAATAGAATATATTATATTTTATTATGCATAGTATTTGCATAGTAAAAATCTTTTTATATAAATAGAATATATTATATTTTATTTAAAAGATTTTGCTTGAAATATGGACCGTCAGATTAAAGTAAATCAATCTGTACCGTTCATAAGTTAGTTACTATGCAGTCCATTCTTCTATAAATAGAAGCTCATTCCTTCATTATTTTCTTACGAATTCACTGAAACTCTAGAGAGAGAAAGAAGAACAGAAGTCTGCTAACTTTCTTTTCCTATATCTAATTTCTTTTATGGTAAGGAATATTATTCTTTTGTATTCAAGAAGAGAACTTCTGTTATTCTATGTGACGCCCCCAAAATAGGTATAAATCACCCATTATGAGTCGCCAAAAAACTTGGTACAGAAACAACTACAACTTCATTAATACAATTGCTGTGTAAAATACAACAACCCAATACTGTGAGTTTTAATACAATTATTCTCTGCTAGAGAGTATACAAACTCAAAAGGAGTTCTTATTACAATTATTATCACACTATTTTATAAAATAGTGAGGACTGCTAACACCACTGACTGAAAATATCACTCCGCACCCTAACTAGTTCCCGCTATATTCTCGCCTCCTGAGAAAAATGGAATAAAAAGGGTGAGCTCAACTAGCCCAGTAAAGAATATTATGACTAAGATAATATACAACAAATTATCATTAGTATTCAACAGGGAAAAATCTGATAGAATATAATCGACAACAAGTTTTAGATCAACAACTGCAGCGGAAACATCAATCCATTAGAAGAGTCAAGCAGAGAAAGAATTCTATTCTCTTCTAAGATTTAAAAGTCCATCATCAATATTTTATCCCTGTAACATCAATCAATATACATCTTAAATCAAATATTCATCTTTGCACTACAGGCCAAAGATAATCATTTGTATCACCAGTTGGTCATGTTCATCTCAACACCTGTTCATCTTTGCACTACGGGCCAAAGATATTCATTAGGTAATCATTCATCTTTGCACTACAGGCCAAAGATATTCATTTATATCATCATTTAGGACTGAGGATGATGAAAAATATTTTAAATAAAATGAATCCTGTAACGACCCCAAAATAGGTTCATTCCATCCAACCTATTCTGAGTCGCCAAATACATGGTACAGAAAATAACTATAACTTTATTACAACAATTGTCGTGTAAAATACAACAACACATATGCTGTGAGTTTGGATACAAATATATACCAAATGTGACTCATGTTCCAACTGTGGACATCACCTCACAATGACACCTTGTAAGACCCCGAATTTTATGAAATAAAAGTATTCAATTTTTCTTATAATTACTATTTAGTAAATGATTAAATTGATAAATGTTAAAGTTAAGGGTGATATATGATTTTTTTTTCTGAAATACACAAGTGGTTATAAAATATTCATTGTTGTCGGAGAATATTCGCTTAGTCGTGAAATATTCTTACTGTCGGGGAATATTCATACGACGGCACAGCCTTTTGTGGACGCCATAATGGAAAGCGATTGGATGAAGAAAACGACAAGAGTAAGTTGTTTATAAATAACGGCGTAGTTGTTACCGTTAACACTGTTAAAATACCCGGTGATTAAAACAGAGTAATACGCGTTGTTGCACAGTAGCACACGGTATTCCACCAATTATTGATTTTTACGTAAGAAGGCATTACTCAATAATTGTTACAGTAATTACTGTTCAGTATTTTATTTTATTGATTCAATAATTGCTGCGTTGATATTTTATATTAGTGTTGTTTTAATAATTGTCACTACACAGTATTTTCTATTATCGGAACAATAATTTATATTATCTGAATAATATTATTAGATAACATTATTGGCAATGTCTAGGAAGTTCTGTCTAAGGAGAGGCTTGGTCATCTAATTACGCGCCAGTAAGGAAGAGATCCTTATTAGAAAGCCCCCTCTTTCCTGGGAATTGCCTGGTTACCGGTACTGTGATTCTGTAATATTATTTGTGAATAATTAATTATTGATTTATATGATGAGGAAAATATTGATTTTATGTGGATATAGATGGAGAAATTTTTAAATGTGACAATTGTTGAAAATTAATATTTTATCTTTTTCTAATAAAATAATTCATTTAAATATATTATTTTAATAATATATTAATGGTGATATTTTTACAATGAATGTGGGATATATGAATAAATGAGGAGGAAGAGTATTTTTGTTGAATTAAATGTTTAACACATGTTTTGTGTGTTGGTGGACACAATTCTTGACCGAAAATTTATTATAGCTTGTAAAATCGTCCGTTTGTGGATTTCGGTCAATTTCTGTTTGGAATTTAGAAAAAATTTCTTCTGCAAAGTTGTAGAGAATTGAATTTCCTATAAAAACTCGCGAGATTCAAATTTTCTGATAAAAGGGCTATTTATTACGAATTATTGAAGTTCCGAATTATTGAGTCTGAATTGATTTTGTAACAAAAATTGTTTAAAACATGTTTTTCATTTTTGGTGCATTTGTGTGAAAAATATGTTTTTGATGTAGTGGGCTAAGGAAAATTTGGTTATAAATATATTATTATATTCAATTTTCTGCTTTGGTGTTCTAAACATTTTCCTATAAATAGGGTGCTTAGGTTAGAATTGAAAATCACACCATAAACGAAAGTTTTCTCTCTATTTCTCTCTCTATATTATCGAGTATATTCTTGTGAGTATTTGATATCTTGAGTGTTGCTATACGGTGCATTTAATCATTCTAAAATACCAAACTCATAAGATTTTATCACCAATAATCAAAACCCTCATCAAAAATCTGCATATACCTCATATAGGATTCTCAGAGTCATAAAATCCTATTTTCTAATTTTCTTACTTCACAAAACATATTTAATTCATTTACTCATAACTAGACTATTTTCATAAAAAATACCAAATCAGTTCTAAAAATATTTCTTTTCTGAGATTTAGCATAATATAGTCCCATAGTGAACATATATTTTTCTCAGAATTTTTAAAAGTCATTTACTATTTTTCATATGGCCAAAACAGTCGAATATTTAGACATTTATCAAAAATTATACTCTTGTCCAAAAATTCTGAAATTTACAGAGTATACTTCTATCATATACATGTACTCCCAATAAAAATCTCATCAATTTTGGAGTTAACCACAAGGAATTATAAGCGGTTACTTTTAAAATAGTATTTTCCCGTAAAATTCATAACTCTTAATCTATACATCTAAAAATCACCATTTTTGGACACAATCAATAAAACTCATCAAAATATCATTTCAAATTTTTCCAGAATTTTCTGAAGGTCAGAAAATTACGAAACTGAAAAAACATAACAACCCTTAAAAACTATCCCTTACCTCAAAAGTGCAGTATTTCTGACTGGAATGTAAAGTCGAAGGAAACTTGCACTGAATAGCAACTCTCAAAATATCTAAATACTCACAAAATATGTTTCATAATATAGAGAGTGAAAGAGAGAAAGCTTATGTTTTTGGTGTGATTTTCAATTCTAACTTAGCCCTCTATTTATAGGAAAATTTTAGTAGGCTTGACCTGCAACCTGATGGCTTTACCTGCTACTATTCCCACCCACCACATTTGAAATATAATTCAGCACATTTCTTCACCAACCACAAGTGGGGCCCACCAATTCTAGAATTTTCCATCAAAATGATAAACTCCAAAAATTCAACAATTTCTTAACCAGTCATCTCGTAAAATTCATAACAAATCATACGTTCATTTTTAACGGTTCAAAATTTGTGGACATATACTCAACTTATATATGTATAACATATCCAAATATTACCACGATCCAACGGTCGGATTAAAAATTATAACCCCGCAAAATATCTCAAAAACCCTGATTTTTTTAATACCTCCATTCCGACAAAAATACGGATAAAAACCTCAACATTAACTCCTTCATTTTTAACCACAAAAATATATCACTCGTTTATATCCACTTAAAATAAATATTTCCTTATCATATGAATCAATAATTAATTATTCACAAATAATATTACAGAATCACATTTATGACAACCAGGCCGTTCCCAGGAAAGAGGGGGCTTTCCAATAAGAATTTTTTCTTACTGGCGCGCAATTAGGTGACCAAACTTCTCCTTAGACAGAACTTTCTAGACATTGCCAATAATGTTATCTAATAATATTATTCAAATAATATGAATTATTGATCTGATAATGGGAAATACTGTGCAGTGACAATTATTGAACAACAATAATATAAAATTTCAACGTAGCAATTATTGAATCAATAAAATAAAATATTGAACAGTAGTTACTGTAACAATTATTGAGTAGTGCCTTCTTACGTAAGAATCAATAATTTCAAAAATACTATGCAATACCGTGTGCTACTGTGCAATAACGCGTATTACTGTATTTTAACCACCGGGTATTCCAACAGTGTTAACGGTAACAACTACGCCGTTATTTGTAAAAACTCAAATTTGTCGTTTTCTTCACCCGACAATTATTCGTTATGGGGCCCATAAATAGCTGCACCGTCGTACGAATATTCCCCGACAGAAAGAATATTTCACGACCAAACGAATATTCCCCGACAACAATGATTATTTTATAACCTCTTACTTATTTTGAAAAAAAATTCATATTTCACCCATAACTTTAAACTTTTATCAATTTAACCATTTACTGAATAGTAATTATAAGAAAAATTGAATACTTTTATTTCATAAAATTCGGGGTCTTACAAATCCAGTGAAACAAAAGGACAAATATTAGGGATTCGTATTACAGTTTATCCAAATTCAATAATACTCCAGAATAACCCGTTTTGAAGCAGAATTTAAAAATAATGATCAAAACATGGATACAATCAAAAAAAGTAACCATAATAGACAATTTGGACAAAAAGAAGAAAATTTTATTTTTCGGTGAATAGTGTCGTATTCGTGAATAGTACCGTATACGTGAATAGTAACCCCGACACAAAAAATTTTAAATTTGATAAAAAGTTTATACCAACACTTCGGCATAATGATATTGAAGAAAATATCATTTAAGAAGAAGATAATACCCCTTACCTCAAAATAACCGTACTTCTGACTCAATATCGGATATAAGGCTAAAAGAAACTTGTGCTGAATAGCAACTCTCAAAGTATCTAAATATTCACAAAATACACTCAATAATCTAGAGAGAGAAAGAGAGAAAACTTGTTTCTGGTGTGATTTTCAATTCTAACTTAGCCCTCTATTTATAGGAAAATGTTAGTACGCCGAAGCAGACTTAACCTGCAACCTGATGGCTTTACTTGCTACTATTTCCACCCACCACATTTAAATAAAAATCTCAGCACATTTCTTCACCAACCAAGAGTAGGGCCCACCAATTATAGAATTTTCTACCAAAATGATAAACTCCCAAAATTCAACAATTTCTGAACCAGTCATCTTGTAAAATTCATAACAAATCATACGTTCATTTTTAACGGTTCAAAATTTGTGGATATATACTCAACTTATATATGTATAACATATCCAAAAATTACCACGATCCAACGGTCGGATTAAAAATTATAACCCCCGCAAAATATCTCAAAAATCCTGATTTGATTTTTAATAACTCCATTCCGACAAAAATACTGATAAAACACCTCAACATTAACTCCTTCATTTTTAACCACAAAAATATATCCCTCATTTATATCCACATAAAATAAATATTTCCTTATCATATGAATCAATAATTAATTATTCACAAATAATATTACAGAATCACATTTATGACAACCAGGTCGTTCCTAGGAAAGAGAGGGCTTTTCAATAATGATTTCTCCTTACTGGCGCGCAATTAGGTGACCAAATCTCTCATTGACAGAACTTTCTAGACATTACCAATAATGTTATTTAATAATATTATTCAGATAATATGAATTATTGATCTGATAATGGGAAATACTGTACAGTGATAATTATTGAAACAACAATAATATAAAAAAATATCAACGCAGCAATTATTGAATCAATAAAATAAAATATTGAACAGTAACTACTGTAACAATTATTGAGTAGTGTCTTCCTTCGTAAGAATCAATAATTCAAAAATATTGTTCAATCCGTGTGCTACTGTGCAACCACGCGTATTACTATATTTTAACCACTGGGTATTCCAACAGTGTTAACGGTAACAACTACGCCGTTATTCTATTTTTATCGTTTTCTTCATTCGACCGTTATCCGTTATGGGGCCCACAATTGGCTGCGCCGTCGTATGAATATTCCCTGACAGAAAGAATATTTCACCGATAAAATGAATATTTTATAACCACTTACTTATTTTACAAAATTTTCACATTTCACCCATAACCAAAGTTATTATATCAAATTAATACCTTATTATTCATAATAATAATTATAGGAAAATTTGATTTTATTCATTAAAAAGTTGGGGTCTTACATTCTATTTCTTTATTATTCTGTTGGAATAATCTGTATACGCGGGCAACCCTATACTTGGTGACATTCTTCTATTATTCTGTCTTTACTATTCCGTTGGAACATCATTGTCATCATCCTCATGCTTATATTATGTTGAAAGTCATATGTGGCCTGTAGTGCATAGATGGACTTGGTATGATTATGACCAGGGATTATTCGGTATAATCATGACTGTAATGTTACAAATGATGTGGTAAAATTTCTCATTGGCCCGTAGTGCATTGATGGACAGTTGTTAGCATGATCATGACCATTGATGAATACACAAATATCCTTGGCCCGTAGTGCATGGATTTTGTGGTCGTGACCCTAATGAATATCCTTGGCCGTAGTGCAGGGATGATGTGGATTATTTATTTCGCTGAGTCTCAGCGATAAAAGTGATGAAAAACTTTTTAAATCATAAAAGATAGTAGATTTTTTTCTCTACTTGACTCTTTTAATAGATTGCTTGTTCCGTTGCAGTTAAACTTGATGTCTATTGTATTTTATCAGTTTAACATTGTTGAAGACTAATGATAATTTATTCTGCATTATCTTAATCATAATATTTCTTGCTGGACTAGTTGAGCTCACCTTTTCTTTCACTGTTCTCTTCAGGAAATGAGAACGTAGCTGGGACAAGTCGGAGAACGGAGTGATTGTCCAGATGATAGTATTAGCTAGTAGTCCTCACTATTCTGTTAAATAGTGTGACAATAAATGTAATGAAGACTTATTTGTGTTTGAATACTGTCTAGAAGACAATATTCGAGTTAAAACTCACAGTATGTATTTTGTCGTACTTTACACGACTGTTGTATAACTAGTTTATATTTGTATTCAGTACCATGTAAGTGGCGACTCAGAATAGGTGATGAATACCTAATTTTGGGGGCGTCACATCACATTTCCTCATGAAATAATATTGTACCCAAATACCCGAATGCACAATAATAGAGTGAATAGTAATTGGGTGAATAGTAACGCGTGAATAGTAACTCGTGAATAGTAACTCGTGCATAGTAACTCGTGAATAGTAACTCATGAATAGTAACTCGTGAATAGTAACTCGACATGAAAAGTGTCCCAAATACTCGAGTGAACAATACTAGAGTGAATAGTAAACCGTGAATAGTAACTCGTGAATAGTAACTCCGACACAAAAAGTGTCCCAAATACTCGAGTGAACAATACTAGAATGAATAGTAATTTCGGTGAATAGTAACCTGTGAATAGTAACTCCGACACAAAAAGTGTCCCAAATACTCTCCAGACATCAATTATTGATTTAACAATATAACAAATAATGCAGATGATACTGTGACAATAATCGAATCAATAATATGAGAGATATGATGCAACAATTACTGTAGCAATAATTGAGTATAACTGAGTGACTTATCACGTAAGCATCAATAATCAATACCGTGTGCTACTATGCAACCACGTGTATTACTGTACTTTTCATAAAATATTTTTGTCATTTTCTAACTACGACAGTGCTTCTGTTGTGAGGTCCACCAATGATTATATCGTCGTACGAATATTTCTGACAAAAAGAATATATTATAACAATTTGCATACTTTGCAAAATTTTTAAATACTACCCACAACTATAACATTATATCAAATGCACACCATAATATTAAAAAAGATATTTCGAGAAATTTAAATCTTTATTTATAAAATCTGGGGTCTCACATATGATCTCCAAAGTGAAAAAAAAGTAAAAATTTAATTCTCTAATTAAAAAAATTGAGAAAACAATCCCCAAAGTGAACTTTTTTTAAAAAAAATTCAAGGTATATTTAGGCCTTTAAAGTAATATTCTATCTATTGGATCTATTTTGACTTTTTTAAGTTTCTTTGAGTTTTTGAGACATTTTAAATTCAAAATGATATAATTTATTTAATTTTTGAAATAATTAATATTATAACTAATACTTTTTTCATTCCAAAATATAAGATTATTATTTTCCTTTTGAAGTAAGGCTAGGGGTGCTCAAAAAATTCGATCTTTTCGGTTTTTTACCGAATCACCGGTGGTATCGATTTTTTTCGGTACTGGTTTCTTCGGTACCGATTTTTCAATTTTTTTTACACTTTTTGGTACCGATAATGGTAAGAAACTTTTTGAATTGGGTAAAACCAAAAAATTGAAAAAATTGAAATTTAATAATATAATAATTAATACTCCTTCCGTCCCAGGATAAAAGTCCTGTTGGACTTTTCACGCATATTACGAAGATGAATGGAAATGATAAAATTGTCCATAATAATGTCATTAAATATGGAGAGAGAATTAGAATAAGAAAAGCATGATATATTTAATGCTACGGGTATAATAGAAAATATGTGTAAAAGTTTGGTTATTAAAGGTAAGTGGACATTTAACACGGGACTACCCAAAATAGTAATAAGGACTTTTATCATGGGACGGAGGAAGTAGTTAATGTTTTGTAGTTTTATATATTAATTAAATAATTTTTTATATATTAATAATTTATATAGTTTATTAATTTTTTATATATATTAATAATGTTTTGTAGTTTTATTTTATATATTAATTATTATTAATAATTAATGATTTCTTAGTTTTAAAAAAAATTGTTAATATATATAAAAAAAATATTTAATTATTATTAATAATTATATATATTACCATGCAGTATAACCGAAAATCGAACCGAAAAAATCGGTACCAATTTTGTACCGAACTGGTACCGAAACCGGTAATTCGATACCAGTTCCAGTTCTTGCTTCTCCGATAATTTCGGATCGATACCGGTTCGGTATTTTCGGTACCAGTTCAGTTTTTTACCGATGAGTACCCCTAAGTAAGGCTGAGACATTTTTGAACTCAAAATAGACATGATTTTTTTTTAATTTTAGTTAATACAATGATTAGTATCGTAAATTATATAATAAAATATTACTCATTGTAAGATTTATTAATTCATAATTTTAAATTTGAAAATCTATTAAATTGACTTTTAAAAATTAACAATAATATTATAATTTGGAATGAAGTTAGTAATACTTTGTAAAAGCTGATAAAATTTTTTATAATTGCATTGTCTAAAGTTAGGAATTCTGTATGAATTTTAAATTTGAGGGCACAGGAGGTGAGGGTTCTTGCATGCAGTTAGACCTGGCAAACGGGCCGGGCGGGCCGGGCCGAAACGGCCCGGGTTTTGATGGGCCAAAATTCTTAGGCCCGTGGCCCGGGTTGGGGGGCCCGGCCCGGCCCGCGGGCTTTTTCATTTTTTTTACAACAATGATTATCAAAAAGAAACAATAATAATAATAAATATTAAAAGTAATTAATAAATCAATAATTAATAATTATCGACTTTTTGAAACAAGATAAATGAAATTAATTGATAGTTAAATTCTATTATGAATTGTTAAAAAATGAATTCTATCATTTTATTAACTAGTTTACAAACTTGGTCATTCCTTGCATGGGCACTGTACTGTGCTTGTGTAGAACAAAAAGTTACAAGAAAAAAATAAAAGCTTGCATTTTCAAAAGAAAAACAAAAAGTATTGGGCTTTGCTGAGAGATTCATTGTTAAATAAATAGTATATAGAAAAGAATCGGACGTTAAAAAAAAATTGGGTTATTCCATTAAAAAAATAATAATCGGACGTTAATTTTTTATCTACAAAACTAATGAATTATCCACTGTAGTTGGCACGTTTTACTGATTACACAATTGAACTTTTAATTTTTCAAATTACCCAATTAAACTAATTAAAAAATGATTGTTTTAAATATTTTTAAAAATAATTATTATTTTTAGTAAAAAATATTAGAACCTTTAATTTTTTTTCCATAAAATGAGTAAAGTTTTATAAAATATAGATTTAAAAAAAATTAAAGTTTTATGAAACATTATTGATTTTTTTAAAAAATCTCTTTTTTCCTTTTGAAAATAAAGTTTATTTTTTTGAATCTATATTTTATAAAATTTTACTCATTTTTTTAAAATATGAAGAATTTTCTAAATTTTTTCTTGAAATAATATTTATTTATAAAAATTATTAATTTCTTTTTTGAAAAAATTGAATCAATTTTTTTATTTATCATTTACTATTTTTTTAATTTTAATTTCTATTTTTAGTTTTTTTAAAAAATTTCTAATATTAAGAATGGGTCATTCTATTAAAAAATTAAGTAGACATTAATTTAATTTAAAATCACTTTAATTTTTTTGAATCTATATTTTATGAAACTCTGCTCATTTTATGAAGAAAAAAAAAGTTTCTAATATTTTTTACTTAGAATAATAATAAAAATTTAAAATATTTAAATTAATTATTTTTATTGGTTTGATGAGGTAATTTGAAAAATTAAAAATTCAATGGTAATCAGTAAAATGTGTCAACTACAGTGTGTAATTCATTAGTTTTGTAGATAAAAAATTATCGTTTGTTTATTTTTTTTAACAAAATGACCCAATTTCAAAATAATAATTAGTTTAGTGGTGTAATTTGAAAAATTAAAAGTTCAATGATATAATCAGTAAAACCTACCAACTACAGTGGATATTTCTTTAGTTTTGTCCAATGAAATCTAAACCACAAAACATCATTTAAAATATCTTCTTGTTGCACTTTTAGATGTAAAATTATCAATTATAATATCATATTTAATATTTTTTAACATATTATTTTTAATACATAATATCGTTAATCTTTTTATTATTTTTTTTATACACATAAATACATAAATTTATAAAAAAAAATTAGGCCACTCTCAACTGTGAGCCCTGGGCGGTTGCCCTGATGGCCCTTGCCCAGGGCCGGCTCTGGCATGGGCTATGTTAAACCCCAACTCATTATTATAAATTTATAATATATAAAATAACCTATTGTCTTCAGCCTTGTTTACCTTTGACAAAACCACACTCCAGCCTTGTTTATTGGCTTCTTTTTGTTGCATGTTCGTTCTGCTTTTTCATGCCACATACATTACACAATACTGTGTGTGCGTGTGTTTCTTGATAAACAAAACTAATGACTAGTATTACATAGAAAGTAAAGGGAGGGAGCCAGAAAGTTGTAAAAGAAGGCTGGTTATTATTAGTGGCTTGAACAATAAAGAAAAGCCATATTTTTGGTCAACATCACAACACCATTGATGTTTTGAAAACATTGCGACTTTTGTTACTCTTATTACTTTCAAAAGGTTTGAACTCTTATTTATTTAATTACAAATCTTATGTTCAAGCCTCATAACCCACAAGTATCAATTTTTTGTAAAAAAAAAAAAAAAGAAAAAAAATCGCGGGCCGTGGGCCGGGCCGGGCCAAAAACGCCCGTGTTTTCATGGGCTGAATAATTGAAGCCCAACGCCCGGCTCATGGCGGGCGGGCAGACCCAGCCCGCGGGCTTAAGCCTCTTTTGCCAGGTCTACATGCAGTATCCTTTCATAAAAACGATATTTTGAAAAATTATAAAAATAATTTTTTACACGATGTAAATATCACCTCCCTCCCTTTTTGCCTTTAAATTTAATACAATAGTAGTATATAGAACATTAATTATTTAGTGAAGAAATTTGGAAATGAGATCTTTCTTGTTGAAGGTATCAAGGTATACTCGGAATACTAATTTTGGAATAAATACTAAAAAATAATCCCTCATCATTAATGATGGAAATTTAAGATTTGATTGTCATTAATTACGCACACTTAATTAGATTATTTCCTATTTCATTCAGGGCAATTAATCCCAATTTTGGACATGCTATATATATATATATATATATATATAGGTCTTAACCCCAAGACTTGATCATCATCTGAATTTTATATAAAAAGTAAAAGGAAGGAGATTTGTGGGTTGAAAAAGATCGATGGCTAAGCTCTCAGTTCCTCCGTTAACGCTAATTATTGTTGTTGTTGTTCTCATGTCGTCAGGTACTACTTAGTTTTTTTCTTATTTTATTGCATGCTTTTTTGCATTCTAATGCATGTTTTATTTGGTAGGGCAGTGTTGATTCCAATAATTTGTGGAAAGAGTTGTGAGACCCCAATTCTAACGGTACCCGTTCTATATTGCCCCAAAAGCGAAACGGCCGACTCAAACTGCTGGTATAATTGCCAAACTCGTTATGGAAACCAGGCCACGGCTTCGTGTAGGGCTCCCGTTGGTTTTAATGACCCACTTTGCTGGTGCCGATTCCCCTGTTCTGTTAATTAATTCCCTTCATTTTTATCTGCTTAATAAATTAATTACTCCACTATTTATTACTCCATTATGTTCCTACGCTACTACGTACTACATGCATGATTTATTTTTTGTGACAAGATGATGAGATGGTGCAGTTTTATCCTTGTTTTTAATGGTGCTACAAGAAAACAAACCGTGCGTTCATGGTCATGGGGGATAAATACAACTTGTAAATTTATTCACATAATCATAAATTCAAATAAGTAGCTACTATTACTTCTCAAATCACTACTTTTATTACATTTTTTGAAGATACAAAACATATATGGGATGTTCTTATACAGTAATTTTATTCTACTTTATTATTCGCTCCCCCCTCCTCTCTCTCTCTCTCTCTCTCTCTCTCTTTTTATATATATATATATATATATATATATATATATATTTCGATCCTGCATGCATGGTTCCATGTCCCTTTTTAGTTCTGGACGAGCTTTTCCAGATTGGCTGCACATAAAAACATTACATCATTTTTAAAGAAAGAAAATATAGCAATGATTTTTTTAATAACAGTACTACTTGACCCCAAATATATATATATATATATATATATATATATATATATATGCCACCACACAAACTATATACTACTACTAGTAATAATTAATTAAACGACGTCACACAACACAAAGATGATCGTACCTTTGAATTCTTGGGCCCCACACTCGCTGTCGCACTTCATTTCACAGAAGGTGTAGCCTTTGTTATCCTTATTACATTTGTCCTCGCAGTCTTGGAGGCATTTCTTGTAATCGTTCTGAATGGCGTCCTCGGCCTCAATCACCGCAACAAAAAGGCACATGATCAACAACAATGCAACAATCTTCTGGCCGGCCATTTTCCAACTTAATTTAATTCTCTCTCTCTCTCTCTCTCGAATATATATACCTAGCTATTCTGCTGCTTTTAACTGTTTAATTTGTTATTTGCCTCGGCCTTTTTAATTTGGAGATATGCATGTTTTATATATAGGGATGGATTACTTTAGCTTAATTTGTATTGGATGGATGATAAACCTTAAACTATGGATTTAAATACATGTGGTTTACATTTGGCTTAGGCTTCTCCTAAAACCATGGGGGACCTCCTATCCTATCCTACTCCTAGCATGAACCAACAACAACAAACTAGCTAGCCAGGTCCACGATCCATAATTAGATGGGTGGTTAGTTGTCATTGTTACTCCTATATTGCAAAAATTTAGGTTATGTTAGTTTGAAACATAGAACTTAATAAACCCACATGCATTTATAAATTTATTAGATTTTTTTATCTTATATATAAAGGTTTGTATATATTTTTAATTTTCAAAAATGAAATCTGAATATTGAATAAGGCATTAACCGCCATATAATTGATTTGCAATGTATTTGTATGCTACAAATAAACTGGTTTTCTTTATCTGACTACACCCCAATAAGAATATTTAAACACCAAACATATATAATGATATCTAAAAAAGGACCTATTCTAGTAGTAGTAGTAGTTCAAAATCATGACTCCTACAAATGCTAGCTGGAGAGAAGGCGATGAATTGTAAGATGGATCAGAAGCAGATGTTGGGTTGAGCACTGGTCGACTCCCCGGAGTTGCAGTTGGATCCACCGAAGAAATTGGTGGACTTGCCGCGGGTGTTATGTCTGAAGTGGTTTCAGCTGGTGGACTTGCTGGCGCCGAGGTTGATGCTTTTGAGCCTGACATAAAAAAACCAAGGCCTAGTAGTTATTATAATATCATAGTTTTTTTAGAACAAAAATTTCTTGATTGATTTTAGTTCATCCTTACCTATAGGACTAAAAGGAGAGGCAGCCGTAGTAGGTGGAGGAGTTGGTCCAAACAAAGCAGGACCTGCCAATTATGATTTAATTTACCGTTGGATAAGTTAACTAGAATGTACAAGTCCTCTTGCATTTTTTGGTTAGCTTTTAATTGTCAAATCCAAGTAAAAATGGAACTTTAGGTAATTTTTCAAATTTCATGTATTTTTTCACTTTCTTGATTCTTATTATTGTTTTATGGTTTATCTGATACAAAGAAATTTTTACTCTACTCAACAACGTCTTTTATTTGGGGTGGCAAATTTTACTTTTTCCAGCAGAGGAAAAATGGACATATACCTGGAGGTGGTAGAGGGACACCAGAGGCTGCAACATATTAACAGACTGTTAGAGATTTAATAAAAAATCAATTGAATGGTGAAGGCTAATATTTGAAACATAACCAAAGTTTTTACCTTTGCATTGTACTGGAACACCAGCAGATTTACATGCTCGTGGAAGTGAAATTGCTAATGTTCTGTTAATTGGTAGAGAAAAAGGAACATTCCCCGTGACTATGAGACAAGCACAGTCCATGCTAGAACTTGTAACAGAGCGTAGCGAATCGCAGCAGGCTGCTGTTGGTGAGCCCCCAGTACCAGTACTTCCGGTAATGAAATTTAAGCACGGGGTAAAGCTGGTTACCATTGAACTGGTGCATGGTGTGCTAATTTGCCCATTAACAGAAATGGCTGAAAAAAATAGTGCAATTGCAAATACTGCATGAATAACCTTGAAATTTTCCATGACTAAGAAAGAAAGATTATGAGATGACTGGTGGGATTTACGGATGGTTTATAGGTTGATGGGGGTAAGGAATTTGGAGGGAAAACTGGTAGATTTGAAGTTGTTTTGGAGTTCAACTAACTTGAATAATTAAAGGGGATCAATTCTTGATTGTCTTGAATATAAATTTTATGGGAGTTCAACTGTTCTAGTTAAGTAGGTGTGGCTTATTGCTTGGGATTTGTTATTTTTACACGTTACATATGTTAAACAATAAAAATCATTCTAGCATTGGTTCCCCCATTTAAGCTCTCTTCATGACTTGATTAGTTTAAAACCATACCTAAGTTCTTTGACTTTATATAGTATAAATGGAATAGAAATATGAAACAAAAGATCTTTTTTTTGTTGTTGAAATTTCTTACACTTAACTGTACACTTGATATGTGATTTAAAAAATATATTATAATTTGATTTTTTTTTTCATTTAGATCATTATAATTATAATATGAATATAGTTTATGTTTTACTTTTCTTTTCTCTATTGCTCAATTTCTGAATTTGATACATAGTCCTTAATACTTACTTTTAAGCACTTGTAGAAAATAAGAAAATTGAATACTAAAAAGGAAGATCATGAACTCAATCTAAAATATGCAATTCTTGCATCTACCGAAGACAGTTATCTAACAGCCCACTTTTCTTTTCCTCCTTAATCTAAAAACTAAACAAACCATCAGTTTGGAGTTGGTCACCCAAGTTAACCTATATTTCCTTGACCTATTATTCACTTCATTTTTCATATTTATACCCCAAGGCCTGCCCTTTCCACCACATCAACCAAACATCAAATTTCCAAATATCTCATCACCTACACAAAAAACTTCTATTTCTTTTATTCTCTGAATCTCTAGTATCCAGAAAAATTCAGTAATGGCTTCTAAAGGGCTTAACATGGGTCTAGTCCTGGTCCTAGTAGTGATGCTGTGTGGTAGAGCCAAGGCTCAATCAGGCTGCACTAGTGCGCTCCTGGGCTTGTCCACGTGCCTAAACTACATTACTGGAAATTCATCATCAACTCCATCATCTTCATGCTGCTCACAACTTGGAAATGTTGTTCAGACCCAGCCACAGTGCCTTTGCTCCGTGCTCCGTAGTGGTGGCGCCGCTCTTGGTATAACCATTAATCAAACTCAGGCTCTAACACTCCCCGGTGCTTGTAACATGCAGACTCCACCACTTAGCCAATGCAACAGTAAGTTGAATTTCATTTTTTTGGCTATATATATATGTTAATTACATTTTACCTTGAAGGGACTTGTACCTTAACAGAGTTTGTTGAATTTGGTAAATGCAGCTGCAAATGGACCGACAACATCAGCAACTACTCCAGTGAGTTCACCGGTGGGCTCTCCAGCTGAGTCTTCTGATGACACACCAATTACACCATCAGACTCGGATGGTAAGCACATATTTAAACTGTAGGTTCTATGTCTCATATTTACCAACTTTTGAATATGTTTTCCATTACACGAAATTCGTATGCCATTTGACACAATTGAAAATGAAGCAAAACAATAATGCACAAGTCAAATTCAACACTAACCTTGCTTGTCGTCTTAGACTAATCTAGCTAAACTAATCATTCATTAAGATCGTGTAATTCTTCAATAAATAAATAAGAAGCTTATTAATATTGATAGTTTCTAATCCATCTTCATATATAATTTAGTATAGTATTGCTAATGCATAACTGTTATATAGCAGGAAGAGGATCAAAAACAGTCCCCTCCACACGTGGCACCACATCTGACGGAAGCAACATCAAAGTTCCCCTTCATCTCGTCCTCTTTGTTCTCTTCATTGCATCATGTGCTTCAACAGCCACCAGATTCTGAGCTTTCAATTTCTCAGGCCTTGTTATAGTATTGTAATGATTTGTTTTTTTCCCTACTATATTAATTAAGGATATATTATACTGTAATGATTCATTTTTCTATATTGGAGATTTATTTTTCTATTTACTGTCAATCTTGTAGTGATTAAATTTCTCCCTCCTTTTGAGATGAAGTTCTATTGCGTCATTTATTCTCAGTAAAATATGATAACAAGATGCGGCCTTTTATTGTACCTTGTGTAATAATGAAAAGTTCAATGATAATAGTTTTTCCCCCACAAAGATAATAACAATATAGTTATTATTGTAAATGAGATGTCAAATGTACATAATAAGATGAGATGGTGAATAATCAGAAAGATAATGTGATTTATGCTTGAAAATACGGAGTACATCAGAATGAAACTATTAAGATCTAAGAATAGAATGCTTTTCTTCCCAATAAAAAAACTGCAGCCAAGATTTACTAACATATATTTTATATAAATGTGATCCGGCTACATAAAAAAAACTATGAAACTAACAACTATCAACTAATTTTGCCCTGCCAAACCATTAAATTAACATCAGTTGGGGGATCTTCCAGCGCAAGGGTTTAACATACGCCACAATTTACCTAGATCATTTTCATAATACAGCTCACAAAAATCTGGAGTTACAGAACAAAGCACCTTGGCCCAATGACAAACATCAAATTTCCAATAACATGTCAGCAAAGGATTCAGATGAACTAAGCCGACTCGCTCTAAACATATATATAACTTATACATGTTCATCTTTGTATTACTATAAGGTTGATTTGCAGTAAGCTGCTAGCTAGCATTTTCCATTGCTGAGGTCCTGAGCAAGAGAATTGAGCATCCAAGAGAAATGTTACCCTAATGGTAATGTGGGACATATAGTTTAACTCCCTTGCTTTCTGTCATTTATGCACAATGTTTTATGCCAATTGAAGAATAACAATCATTTTTCAAGTCAGATCTAATATTGGCTTCAAACACTTCCCTTTTTAACTATTTTTTTCTTTTTTAATCCTGATGAAGCTGAAGTCGACTATGGGTTTCTACTATGATTATCTAGAGATTTCACATCTAGGGTAACTTACAGCTAAGTATCTTGTACAATATAGAAGGAAACTGATCTATCTTATCATTATAATTCTCCAACCAAAGTAATTTTGGAGCAAGGAGAAGTGGAGAACCATTCTGCAGCTGAACATCCAGTCAGATTTACTACCTACTACCTGTACACCTAAGCACATTTCTTATAGTAGTTTTAACTAATTTTTGCTTAATCAGCAGAGCTAGGTGCGACTAAGTAAGGAGTTCACCAGACCTTTTCTTTAAAAACCTATAAATGTATTTTTAATATGTAACAGTTAGCAATCTACTATAGAATACAATTATTTATTGATGACAGAGCTTATTTTTGAAAGCTGTTTAATTATTAGGAAACCCCTATTTAGAAAGAGTTGGCCACCCAAAAGTACCTATATGCATTGTCTCTTATATTCAGGTGTTTTATATAAATCCATTACTTCCTTTTATTACACACTCAAATCTTAAGTCACAAACACAAAAGCTCTTGCAAACCCCCACACTGCTGTGCCTTTTGTTAATAGCTACTAAGGAAACGCAACTTATGGCACCAAAAGGGACTGAGATGGGTTTGGTCCTAGTTTTTGTTGTCATGCTATGGGGTGGAGCCACAGCTCAATCAGGCTGCACAAACACAATCATAGGCTTGTCTCCATGTCTAAACTTTGTCACTGGAAATTCATCAACACCATCATCATCATGCTGCTCAAAGCTTTCCAGCATTGTTCAAACCCAGCCACAATGCCTTTGCTCACTGGTAAACGGTGGTGCTGCAGCTCTTGGTATCGCTATAAACCAAAGTCTTGCTCTAACACTTCCTGGTGCTTGTAGTGTGCAGACTCCACCACTCGGCCGATGCAATGGTAAGATTAAGTTTTTTGTTTTTTTTAGTCTTCCCTCAAGAGACAGACTCGATACCTTAAATAATATATATATTGAATTGCAGCTGCAAATGGACCAACAACATCAGCAGCTACTCCAGCAAGTTCACCAGTGGGCTCTCCAGCTGACTCCTCAGATGAAAGCCCTGATATTCCAACCACACCATCAGAGTTAAATATTCCAACAGGTGGCATTATATATTGAAAACAGCTATTACACACAAAAGTTTTATGTTTCATCAGATAATCTTCTAATCAAAGTTTTCGTATAGACACCAAGTCATTGACATTTCTTTCCTGCTAAATATTTAATTATATTAAAACTCATAAGATCTTGGCATGACTAAAGAATAAAATAAATAACAAAATGGGCAACTTTATGACGATCTATAATATTTAAACTTAAGTCAAATTTAACACCAACCTCATTTTCTAGACAGATTTAGATATAAAATACTTCTCAGCTAAAATTTTCAAATGAGGCAAGAATGTCTGCATTGTTCGCAATATTGAAATTAAGTTAGTACGCCGATATATTATTTTATTGTATCATAAACTAATGCATAACTCACTGCAGGAGGAGGGTCTAAAACAGTCCCCTCAACAGGTGGCACTACATCTGATGGAAGCAGTATGAAAGCGCCTCTCCATCTTGTACTTTTTGTTCTCTTTGTTGCATCATGTGCTTCAGCTGCCACCAGAATTTGAGCTTTCAGACTGCTTAGGGCTTGTTATACTATAGTAGTTGTTCATTTTTCTACTTGTTGATGATTTGGTGCTATTTACATTGTCTCAGTATTCTAGTGATTATTTTTCTCCCACCTCAATTATGGGACAAAGTTCTGTTGTACCATTTGTTTCAGTTAATATATGAACAAGTCAGGGGACTTTTTGTTGCACCTTCATTGCTTTTGAATGAAAAGATTTATGGTTGCTATGAAACCAGTGGGAAAAGGATGACTATTAAACAGAATTTGAATATTATTTCCCAGAAAGTTAACTGTATTCGAATTTTAGGAACAAATGATCACTTGAGAGAAAATGCAGAAGCTTTTAGCTAGGGCAACAGATCTCATTGAATAAGAACATCATTGCTCTATCCTAGTGTATGCATGGATTCATACCTTCATCGCTTTCTACAGCAATGCAGTCATTGTTCTCAATGAGATAACAAATCTAAGAAGAAAGTTGTCCTAACTAAGAAGATCATAAACTAGATTAGTGAATAAGCATAGAAGTAAAGTCATTAATACTTTAAAAAACTACCTCAAATGAAACTATTATGATCAAAGGATAGAACGTCGAATTGAGCACCTTAGTTACTGGGGTACTAGGAAAGACATTCGGAGATACTTTGCATAACATTTTTAGAATGATAAGAATTCATGTGCTAGTTAATTAATAAAATTGCAGAGGATTTGTAGAAAATATCTAATAGATCCGTGTAAATTAAACTTGAGGCCAGGATGCAAGATTCTAAATGCAATGATGCAAGAGATAAATCTCAAAGTCAAGATTAGTTGTTAGATAAGCCACAAATATTTCTTTCCAGCAGGTAAAATAGCAGCCATGACTAAATACCCATAATGCCCTTGTAACATCGTACCATACCCTCCATATATATATATGCCCTTGCTCCGCTCCGCTCAGTACTGGCCTTTTTCAAGAACTTGTCAGTACCTATCATACACTCCATCTGAGCCACAAGTTCCATCAACTTTAAAAGACAATGTACCTTAGGCATTGGACTACAGCAAAAATATTGCTTATATTTCCTTTAGACGTTCATATTTTCATTAATATAAGTTCGATTAGCAGTGCAGCCAAATAAAGCAACATCAATGCTCACGAAGAGAGTGGAACATCCAGGGACAACGTAGTAACGCTAAAATGGGACCTATAGACTACATCAACTTCAAATACTTCCCTTTTATTTTTAATTTTTTTTCCCTTTTTCATTTCTTAATCCTGATGAAGCTGAAACTCGATCCCAGGTATCTACTATGACTGCTTAAGGAGTTGCAGCTAGGGTAGCTGACACTTTTGGCTCAGAATATATATGTTGTTTGTAACAAAGAACTTCTTAATTACTATAAGCAGGAAATTGATCTATCTTGGCATTGAAATTGTTCAACATAATAAAGTCAATCTTATCACTAGGAAAATTTAATCAGATTGACTACTAACTACCTGTACGCCTAAGCAGATCTTACAGTAGCATCAAATGTATTTTGCCTGATAGGTGCACCTAAGGAGTTCACCAAATCCATTTTTCAAAATCAACAGATGTGTTACTATAAGTAGCAGTTACCTATCACATATCAGAATAAATAAATGTAGAGCTTATATTTGAAAGCTGTTTAGTTAGCAATATATTTTTATTTAAGAAAAGTTGTTTACCCAAAATAATTGCTTGTATTGTCTCTGGTACATTCAAGTATATATAAATCCACTTATTTCTCTAACTTCGCACTCAAATCTTAAGACTTGAAACACACATAAGCTTTTCCAGACCCCCAGTATTGTTGCTTTTGTAGCTGGAAAAAATAAAAAACCAACTTATGGCTCCAAAAGTTGCAATGGGTCTAATCCTAGTCCTTGTTGGCATGCTATGGGGTGGAGCCAAGGCTCAATCAGGATGCACAAGCGCATTCATGGGCTTTACCCCATGCCTAAACTTTGTCACAGGAAACTCATCAGCACCGTCATCATCATGCTGCTCAAAACTTTCCAGCGTTGTTCAATCACAGCCACAGTGCCTTTGCTATCTGATAAATAATGGTGCTGCAGATTTGGGTATCACTATTAATCAAAGTCTTGCTCTAACACTTCCTGGTGCTTGTAATGTGCAAATTCCTCCACTTAACCAGTGCAATGGTATATACTGTCCTCATGCTTTACATAAATTCATCTATAAAAAATTATTAAAATGAAAAAACTGAATTAATCTGACTGTAACCTTTAACAGCTGTTGCGAATGGACCGACCACTTCAGCTAATTCACCAGTAAATCCTCCGACTAACTCCCCACCAGATTCTTCAGATGATGCCCCCGAAACTCCAACAACTCCATCAGTTCCAAGCATTCCTTCAGGTAAGAAGGAGATTATAACAAGTTATTATTTAAATTAGGAGAATTCTCATAGATTAAAATTCAAACAATATTGAAATTATGCTCTATTTGAATGTCATACTAAAACATGGAAAATGCAGGATCTGCATCAAAGACTGTCCCAACAACTGGGGGCACATCTGATGGAAGCATTATCAAATCATCTATTCAGCTTACAATCTCCGTCCTCCTAATTGCTACATGTGGTTCTAATTTTTTCAGATATTAATCTTCCATGGGGTTTTGGACGTTTTCTTTATTTTGTGATCATACCTTGTTCTGACTGTTGGATTGTACTACTATTCTATTTGTTTGCATTTTATTATTTGGATTGTGTAATGCAATAATAAAACATAGAATTTATCATACTTCCATGTTCTTCAATAGACAAGGTCTATATTAACCACATGCATTACTAGAATAAAAGACCATAACACAATAAATGTGCTTCTCAAATAAAAACCAAACGAGCATAAATTGTCATGTAAAAACAAATAACAACATAGTTAGTTTAAGAGAAATTGCACAAATAAATTTGTAACATACCTATGGAGAGGCTGATCCATTGTGAAATAAACTTTGTTCTGTACATTGCTATTTCAAGCTCGCCCCCCAGGTTGATTTATCAGTGGTTAAAATCCTGTTCAGGGTGAAGAAATAACTGAATCGCTGATTTACTATCTCACAGCTCTCAACTCATAACCACATGTCAAATCCATTCTTATTAAGAACACAATTCAATAGTATTATTAATCATAAGTAAGCCTAGGCAATGTTTGATTCATCTTCAGCATCCAATTATTGGCATCTGTTTACATCTATTCTGATGCTTCAGCTGATAATTTAATCTAAAAGGAAACCTCTCTATGTAGCCTACTTCAGAGCATGCACCAGTATCAATGGGAAGTGAGTAGCAAATAATTTTTTACGGACTTTATCTCATCATTTAATTGGATTTAAAAGCTGGGCAGCCTGTACTGCAAACAGCCTATTACAAAAGCCTCGAGACTATCAACACACGGATGCGCGATTATCAGTAGACTTACTCAACTTTAGTGCATTTGCATAAACAATCAATGTCTGAGAATAGCTAATTCTAGTTGGACTACTTCAGAACAATTGAAGCTTATATTAAGATATAATACAGGCATGGAAACAAATACTAGTAGCCTCTTTCACCAAAATGATTTGAACCATGCATTAAAAAAAATCGTTATACACAACTCAGAGCATAGAGCTAACTAGAAAATAACATGTACACTATTAATTATGTAACAAAAGCTAATGTTTACTAAGCATCTGTCGTTGAAAAGAAAATGTTGGTGACCCACCTTTTCATTTTCTCATACTTCTCTACATATAAATAGTACGTTGCCTTCTCATACAACATACATTCAAACCTCATAATAAAGAACCATCTCATCCATACATATTGCAACTGGTGAGCTAAAAAAGATCAATGGAATTGAAAAAGATGGAGATGGTACTAACCATGGTCTTTGTGGCAGCTATGTGGACAGGGGCTGCGGCTCAATCCAGCTGCACCACTGTGATCATTAGCTTGGCTCCATGCTTGGGTTACGTTACAGGAAACTCCTCAACCCCGACTTCTGGATGCTGCACTCAGCTTGCTAATGTTGTCCGGTCACAGCCACAATGCCTATGTCAAGTCATTAATGGTGGCAGCTCATCCCTTGGAATTAACATTAATCATACTCAGGCTTTAGCACTCCCCAGTGCTTGCAATGTCCAGACTCCGCCAATTAGCCGCTGTAATGGTAAGAATAAGATAATCCTATAACACTTTCCTCTAATTATAGTTGCACTTCAATCAGGAAATGTAACAATTGTGCTTTGAATGACCTTTCTGATATGTCTTGTACGTGTAACTGGACAGCTACTTCTCCTACTACCGATATTCCCTCAGGAACATCAGGTTCTCCTGCAAATCCTTCAGGTACAAAATTACAGTCCCTCTGTTCTACTAAAATAGTCTCATATGAAAAAAATACAAATATTAAGGATGCATTTTTGTTCCATGTTTATCCCTATAAATAATACTCCCCCCGTCCCAAATTAATTGCTCAGTTTTGACTTTTTAAAGTCAAATTGACCATTTTTAAAACTAATCTTTTTACTATTTTTTCTAAAATATAGGTGAAAAAATTATAACCAAAAGAAAGTATATACAATTTATTACTAACCCCAATTTTTATAATTTTAGAAATATATTTATATATGCTTAATTATTAATTTTAAAAATAGTCAATTTGACTTAAAAGAGTCAAAATTGAGCAATTAATTTGGGATGGAGAGAGTAACTTGCTAGCTTAGTAATGATGACATGATAATGACATTATATATGATGACAAACTTGCTACCATCGAAAAACTTGAGTATATAAATTTAATTAGTCTTGTCAAACTCACATGCACACGTTACTAGTTACTACTAGCTACCTGCAGAGTAAACGCAAGTTAGCAAAGCAGTGTATGAATATGAATGATCACTGCTAACAACAATATATAGATTGTTTTAATCCAACATTTTGCTGCCTCTTTGATTAGTACTAGTAGAATTAACATAATATATAATTGCATTAATGTTGTATTTGTGCAGGAAATGGATCAAAGACTGTACCATCAACAGGAGGAGACTCGTCAGATGGAAGTTTTACCAAGCTGTCATTTTCACTACTACTGGTCTTTCTTCTCTCGACTGCATCATATGCTTCAATTTTCACTACCAACTGAGCCATCACTGACTCTTGTGCCACCACTGGCCCATCCTAAAATTACTGAGTACATTTTCCTTTTGTTGTTATGGCATGTAATGAATTGTGGCTACTAGTATTGAGTTCAAATCTTGGCGTTAACAGGTTTCATCACATTTTCCATTTAAATATAATTGCTTGCTTGGTTGTTTGCTTGTTGTAATGTTTTATAATAAAGTGTTGGGCCTTGGAACATTGAGAAACTAGTCTTTTATATCTACTCATTATGATCGATCTATTCTGAACCATTCGGCTTAGAATAGCCATGGGAAAACCACCTTACATATATAATTTCCCCTTTTTGTGGAAAAGAAAAAAGCGGCCAACTATATATTATGTGTTTGAATGGGGGGAACTACATGTAAAAAGAAAGCATTAGAACAATTTACAAGTGCCTTCAATTCCAAGCACCAACCTCGACAATAAACAAGCAAATAATTGAAAAATAAAAATTACTACGCAAGTTTGTTAGTATTGTAATAAAGTCCAAAGTGGCAGCTAGACCTGGCAAACTTGGCCCAAGCCCGCGGGTCGGGCCGGCCCTCCCGCCCGCCACGGGCTGGCTATGGGCTGCAGCTTTCTAGTCCAGGAAAAACTGGGCTGTTTTGGCCCGGCCCGTGAAGGCCTGGCCCGCGGCCCGTAATTTTTTTTTTAAAAAAAAACAAAATGTTGCTACTTGTGGGGCTTGAACACAAGACTTGTAAATAAATAAATAAGAATTCAAACCAACTGAACTACAACAATTGTTTATTTTTAAGGCAATCTTTAATATATTGTTTCTTTACTTTTGTTCAAATTTACTATTCTTAAAAAGTAAAACTTAAATCGTGCATTTATAATATAAAACTAAACAATTAATGCTTACTTAAATCGTGCATTTATAATAAATAAAACTTAAATAATACACTTTATTTATATAATTTTTTATATAAATAAAGTGTATTATTTTAGTAATATATAATTATGTAAAATAACACATAATTGCACAGCAATATTAAATTAACAATTTATTATTTTAAAGGCTTAAATATGAATTAGTACCCTAAACTATAGGCCATATTCCACTTTGGTGATCCACCTTTCAATTTTGTCAATTAGGTGATTAAACTATCAATTTTTTTCAAATACATCAAATTGAACACGCCACGTCAGAAATTGCTGACGTGGCTAATTTTGTGGGGGTCTTAACAAGCTTATTTGGCAAAAAAAATAATTTTTTATTCATAAAATAAACAAATCTTATTTTATATGGGGTAAAATAGTCAAATAACAAATTAATACAAATAACAAATAAAACAATTAACAATTACAGAAAAAGTTTCCTCTCCCTCTCTCCCTTCAATCCTCCGCCTCTCTCTAACAATTAACCCTCCATAGCTTCACTCTCTCTCCTCGAGCTTCTCTCTCTAAAAATTGCAGTCAACAGTTTCCTCTCCCTCTCTACCTTCAATCCTCCGCCTCCACTTTCTCTCTCCTCCCACAAAATCTCTCTAAAACCTCCATTTCATCCCCCTCTCAAATCCCCCAAATCACATACTATAATTAACCAAAAATTCCCAGAATATAAAAAAATGTAACAAACCCAACGGAAAAAAAAACCAAATTTTTTAAAAATAAATTTTCTACAAGCACACCCATTTCACCAAACCACCCAATTACTTCAAAACACAAACAACAAAAACTCTGTTTCTCCCCCAAAACCTACCATTATCGCCTAAAACATGAAGAGCAATAACACGATCGCCACTTTGAGCAACTTTGACCAGAGCCCAAGTTAGCAATTACCTGCTCTGAGAGTTCATCTTCACTCCCACCACGACCGTCCGGTCGGAAGATTCCGCCTGCTCTCTGTAGTCTCCGGCGAGTCCATTTTGAGTCATTTTAGAGGGAATTCTGTCTGGGTGTTTCATATTCCGGCGAGCTTAGCGTTTTTCGGCCGGTCATTAAAGCTCATTTGGGATCTTTATAGGGAGTGGTAATATGGTTAACCGTCTGTTCCGTTGCTTTTGTAGTTTGCTTTTCAAGCTCTCTTTCATTCAAGCCCCAGAAGACTCTATGCACGGCGGTGTCGGACTTCCAGACGAGGGACTTTCAGACGAGGGAGCCGGTGGAGCCGTTGACGAGGCGGAGATTGCCGTCGGCAAGGAAGCTGAGGTTGGCGGAGGAATCTCAACGGCGGGAAAAATATCTGCTGCTAAAATGGTGGAAATGGAGGAGAGAGAAAGGAGGAGAGAGAAAGGAGGAGAGGGAGTCTGGCAGGAAAATATCTGCTGCTAAAATGGTGGAAATTTTTAATGTGTGTTTTATTTTAATTTGAAATGATAAATTGTGTTTTGACCATTTCGCCCCACATTTAAAATGATTTGTTTATGTAATGAATAATAAATTATTTTTTTTTGCCAAATAAGCTTGTTAAGACCCCACAAAATTAGCCACGTCAGCAATTTCTGACGTGGCGTGTTCAATTTGGTGTACTTGAAAAAAATTGAGAGTTTAATCACCTAATTGACAAAATTGAAAGGTGAATCACCGAAGTGGAATATGACATATAGTTTATGGTACTAATTCATATTTAAGCCTATTTTAAAAGCATCAAAAAACATAATCTTAATATTCATACATATAGTTTTTCATTTTTGTAAAATAGCGTGAGTGTCTTTATAATATATTATTATATTTTATTTCATGTATTTATTAGTGTATAACACTAATAACAGTATCTCTTTAAGATTGTGTCATAATTTTTCTTTATGTCGCTATAAATATGATTTTATTGTAATTTTATTATTCTTAATTAATAATACTAATTTATATTACTATTAAAATTTTAATTGATTGAGATGTGTAGTTAATAATTTCAAAGTATAAAACTATTAAACTAACAATTATTAGTTTAAGTTAGATAATATAATTATAAAAATTTAAAATTATCTATATATTAGTATTAATTACAGTATTTATTATTTTTAAAAGTTAAATAAATTATATTAATTTTAAAGAATCATGTTGTAGTACTGATGTGATAAAAATATATAACTGCAAGTGCACAGTGTCAAATTGAAGAACTGGCAAGTACAGGTCGAACCCACAAAGATAGATTAATTTTAATATATCCTTAATTAATATTTTAGGCAAATTAGAAAAAATGATGGAGAAGATTTACTAACTAAATTATGCAAACTATTAATTAATAACGAAAGCTATTAAGGAGAAAAAATACCTAGGAATCAGAATCCATTAAATATTAACATAATAAATAATTTCTTATTTTCCAAATCAATTTCCCAAATTATTTTTCCTTCCCTTTAAAAATAATTATTCATATAATTAATATGGGCAAGCATAAGTTATGAAAAATTCACATATTAACTATAACTTATCAAAACCTCGCAATCAATATAAAAATCATATGCAATTTATGCGGAGAAAAATATGAAGGTGAAAATAATTAGGCATTAATTATGGAACGAAAAAAAAATATAATTATGAAATACTTAGTTTCATCATAATCCTAGGTATTAGAAATTTAGTTAGTCGTGGAATTAAAAACAAAAACAAATAATATTAGTACTACAATTCGCATGAAATAAGAACAATAATTAAAAAGAGAATTTCTATTGTATAAATAAAATAAAGTTACAAATACTCCCTGATAGTAGTTCCACACGTGATCGGAATAAGAGAGACAAACTCTAAATATCTTCTCCCTCCTACACTAGTGAAAAACTAAGAAAAATAAAATAACAAGTAACCTCCCCCTCTCTAAAACAAGAGGCCTATTTATAGGGAAAATAACTTTGAACCTTAATTGAATTTGGACACTTTTGTTCCCTTTCAATGTAGGATTCAACTTCATGGTGTCAATCAACTTCTCAAAAAGATCTTCTAGATAGACTTTCCTTTCTCTTGTTGGATCTGACTTGCACGCCAAGATTGTTCCGCCTAGACCTGGCAAACTTGGCCCAAGCCCGGCTCGCCACGGGCTGGGCTATGGGCTGCAGTTTTCTAGCCCAGGAAAAGCTGGGCCGTTTTGGCCCGGCCCGTTTTTGGCCCGGCCCGTGATGGCCCGGCCCGGCCTGCAGCCCGTAACTTTTTTTTTTTAAACAAAATGTTGCTACTTGTGGGGCTTGAACACAAGACTTGTAAATAAATAAATAAGAGTTCAAACCAACTGAGCTACAACAATTGTTTATTTTTAATGCAATCTTTAATATATTGTTTCTTTACTTTTGTTCAAATTTACTATTCTTAAAAAGTAAAACTTAAATCGTGCATTTATAATATAAAACTAAACAATTAATGCTTACTTAAATCGTGCATTTATAATAAGTAAAACTTAAATAATACACTTTATTTATATAATTTTTTATATAAATAAAGTGTATTATTTTAGTAATATATAATTATGTAAAATAACACATAATTGCACAACAATATTAAATTAACAATTTATTATTTTAAAAGCATACAAAAAACATAATCTTAATATTCATACATATAGTTTTTCATTTTTGTAAAATAGTGTGAGTGTCTTTATAATATAGTATTATATTTTATTTCATGTATTTATTAGTGTAAAAAAGTATCTCTTTAAGATTGTGTCATAATTTTTCTTTATGTCGCTATAAATTTGATTTTATTGTAATTTTATTATTCTTAATTAATAATACTAATTTATAATTCTATTAAAATTTTAATTGATTGAGATATGTAGTAAATAATTTCAAAGTATAAAACTATTAAACTAACAATTATTAGTTTAAGTTAGATAATATAATTATAAAAATTTAAAATTATCTATATATTAGTATTAATTACAGTATTTATTATTTTTAAAAGTTAAATAAATTATATTAATTTTAAAGAATCATATTGTAGTAAATTTGGAAAGTAAATCAATCATTATCCCTTAATTATGCATTCCCCCTACTTATTTGGAAAGTAAATTAATTATTATCCCACATTATGCCTTTAGAATAATATCTAAAATTATAATACTATTAAAATTTTAATTGATTAAGATATGTAGTTAATTTAAGTAATTAGAATTATTGTTTATTATTTTTAATATTTATTATTATTACTGTTTAAGAAATCTGGCCCGCCCAACCCAGGCCACGGGTTTAAGAAATCTGGCCCGCCAAAACCCTGGCCTTTTCTGCTCGGCCTGCGCTCGGCCCGGCCCGGCCCGCCCGTTTGCCAGGTCTAGTTCCGCATCTTTCCTTCTCCTTGTAGAATTCTTCTTGGATATTCCTTATATGAATAAAAGCATTAAATATCCTTTGATCACCAAGATTTTGACTTTCTTGCAACAAATATTAAATCCTACAAAATAAAATAAAATATATTAATTTAATAAACTAATATAATTAAAATGATAAAATTAGGGATAATAAAATGTATGAATTACGTGTCTATCAAATACCCCCATACCTAGCTTTTGCTCGTACTCGAATAAAATAAAAATAAAAACAAAAATTACACTACCCCATTTTCGTAGGAAACACGATTGCACTTAACATGTGCAACAAGCCTTTAAACCCCAAAGTTACCCTAAGTGGACGAGTTGTGTCTCGTGAGGGTTTGCAGTAAATATACCCACAAAATTCAAAAAATAATTTTGGATTCAGCAAATTATGAAATTGAAAGAAAGCTTCTAAATATCTATGGGCATTATACATAAGCAAGATTAAATTCAAAATCACACTTTCACTTTATAAAAAATACTCAATCTTCATTTTAGACACCATCCTTCATTAAATCAATTCCATATGATGCATGCATGTGTATATGATGTAACTCTTAGTAGGAATTTTTACCATGAAAATCAAGCAAGCTCATTTTTTTTTCTTTCTTCCTTTTTTTTCATCATTTTTTTTCCAATTTTGATTCTTGACTTGTGCAATATCTCATTTTTTTAGGATTTTCAGAGTTACCCATGTAGAGCGAGCGTTGAACCAATGACTCCCAAACCAGATGAATTTAGGACACTAGGTGTAGAGACACCCCTAAGGGCTTACTTACTCGAGTAACAAAGGCCACAAAATAAGATTAGTCAAGCTGCTTTTATCCATCACACTTTTCAGCGTGAATATCGATGATTCCCGAGGCTTAGATACCCAGTTATTTCGTTTAATGGACATTGAAGCAGTTATTTATTTTTTTCTTCTTTTTTTTTTCAACTTTTCTCAACTTCATTTTTTTTTCATTCTTTCTTTTTTTCTTTTTTTTCGTTTTTTTTTAAATTACTCGAATCATGGTTTATAACCCACAACTAACAATTAGTGCAAACGTGAAGTGCAAAAATGCTTGTAAAATCAATTTTAAATCCAGATGGTGTGACGCCCCCAAAACAGGTATACATCACCTATTCTGAGTCGCCAAATACATGGTACATAATATAAATACAATCTTAAATATATAACATGTGACAACCCCAAAATAGGTTCATTCCATCCAACCTATTCTGAGTCGCCAAATACATGGTACAGAAAACAACTACATCTTTATTACAACAAATGTCGTACAAAATACAACAACACATATGCTGTGAGTTTGGATACAAATATATACCAAATGTGACTCATGTCCCTACCGTGGACATCACCTCACAATGACACCTTTCATAAAGGTATAGTCAAAAAGTGTTTTAGAAATTAGAATATTTGGAAAGTGCTCAAGGAAACCTTCGTACATGGGAGGCCATGCTTCTAGGTTGTGATAGATATCATATGGCCACAGAATTATCCTTGGTTGACCCAATATACCCCAAAAAAATAAGAAGATTACTATCATATTCTTCTCAATGGTGAGTCTTCTCTTGACATATCATTATCTCCATTGTCTCTAATTGAGAATTATACTTCAAACAAACACCAAGATTATATAGGTAGTGCTTGTAAATATACTCAGCAAGTGGATGAGCACAATCTTGTCTTATGATGACACGAGGTTGTATGTCATTAGACATCTTATATGATAGTGACAAAACACCCTTCCAACGTTGGGTACGCCTTACCCTATTGGATTCACCAAATATAACTACTAAATGAACTTTTCTATACTGCTTAGGGAGAACTCCACAGCTAGAGACCACCGTTCTATTTCCCCGTTACCCTCGCTCGACCCAGCTACACTCTTATTACCTAAAAGGAATTGTGAAGCAAAAGGGTGAGCACAACAAGCTCAGTAAAGAATATCATGACTAAAGATAATTAAATTATCAATAGCCTTCATCAATAATAAATCAGAGATTTCGAACATATGGTAAATGATAAAAATTTCAACCATAGTTGCAGCGGAACGAGCAATCCATTAGAAGAGTCAAATAGACTATAAAGTCTATTATCTTCTCCATGTTAAAAATCCACCAACAATGTTTTATCCCTGTAACATCAATCAACAATTCTGGTCCACAATCGTATGAATAACTCATAATCATAACTGTAGTTCTAAATTCCTCTTCTCATCCAGGACGAAGATAATTTTCATCACCTGAAACATCAAAGATCATGGTTACACCAAATCACATTTCCTATTCATAATCATACTAATAACTTCATCTTTGCACTACGGCCAAAGATATTCATTTGTATCACCAGTTGGTCATGTTTATCTCAACATCTGTTCATCTTTGCACTACTGGCCAAAGATATTCAACAACATGTCATCTTTGCACTACGGGCCAAAGATATTCATCAACACTTCATCTTTGCACTACAGGCCAAAGATATTCATCAATATTTCATCTTTGTACTACAGGCCAAAGATATTCCTCAACAGTTCATATTTGCACTACGGCCAAATATATTCATCAACAGTTCATATTTGCACTACATGCCAAATATATTAATATCTCAAAGAAATATATAATCATTTATATAAACAATAATTATAACCATGTTGATCATTTCACCTTTGCACTTAAGCTGAAGATATTCAATTATAAATTCAATGGTCATGATCATACTAGTCAATAATTTAACTTTGCACTACTGGCCAAAGAGAACCCAAAGTCATGATCATACCAATAATCTACCCATCTTTACACTCAAGTGAAAGAGAATTTCAACATCAGGGTTATAAAAATGTTATATATGATAATAAAAATAATATAATCAACATATAGATTTAATCTCAAGAGTAATATTCATAAATCAACTATAATTTGGTTAGAAAAAAGAAAACAATTTTATCATAAATAGTAACTCGTGAATAGTAACTCATGAATAGTAACTCGTGAATAGTAACTTATGAATAGTAAATCGTGAATAGTAACTCATGAATAGTAACTCCGACACAAAAAGGTAAAAATTTTACAATAAAATACATACCAATATTTCGGTATAATGATATTGAAAGAATAATATTTCTTAAGCTTATAAACAATTTATTTTAATTGTTTACACTTTACTAAATAATGCATTTAATCATTCTAAAATGCCAAACTCATAAGATTTTATCACCAATAACCAAAACTCTCATCAAAAATCTGCATATACCTCATATAGGATTCTCAAGTCATAAAATCCTATTTTTCAATTTTCTTACTTCACAAAACATATTTAATTCATTACTCATAACTAGACCATTTTCATGAAAAATACTAAATCAGTTCTAAAAATATTTTTTTACTGGGATTTAGCATAATATAGTCCTATAGTGAACATATATTTTTCTCAGAATTTTTAAAAGTCATTTACTATTTTTCATATGGCCAAAACAGCCGAATATTTAGACATTTATTAAAAATTGTACTTTTGTCTAAAAATTCTGAAATTTACAGAGTATACTTCTATCATATACATGTACTCCCAATAAAAATTTCATCAATTTTGGAGTTAACCACAAGGAATTATAAGCGATTACTTTTAAAATACTCTTTTCTCATAAAATTCATAACTCTCAATCTATACATCCAAAAATTACCATTTTTGGTCAAAATCAAGAAAACTCATCAAAATATCATTTTAAATTTTTCCAAAATTTTTGAAAGTCAGAAAAATTATGAAACTGAAAAATATAACAACCCTTAAAATCTCTTACTATCCCTTACTATCTCTTACCTCAAAAGTGCAGTATTTCTGACTGGAATGCAAAGCCGAAGGAAACTTGCACTGAATATCAACTCTCAAAGTATTTAAATACTCACAAAATATGCTTCATAATATAGAGAGAGAAAGAGAGAAAGCTTATGTTTCTGGTGTGATTTTCAATTCTAACTTAGCCCTCTATTTATAGGAAAATGTTAGAACGCCGAAGCAGACTTAACCTGTAACCTGATGGCTTTACCTGCTACTATTCCCACCCACCATATTTGCATAAAAATCTCAGTACATTTTTTCACCAACCAAGAGTGGGGCCCACCAATTCTAGAATTTTCCACCAAAATGATTAACTCCGAAAATTCAACAATTTCTGAACCAGTCATCTCGTAAAATTCATAACAAATCATACGTTCATTTTTAACGGTTCAAAATTTGTGGATATATACTCAACTTATATATGTATAACATATCCAAATATTACCACGATCCAACGGTCGGATTAAAAATTATAACCCTCGCAAAATATCTTAAAAACCCTAATTTGATTTTCAATACCTCCGTTCCGACAAAAATACAGATAAAACACCTCAACATTAACACCTTCATTTTTAACCACAAAAATATATCCCTCATTTATATCCACATCAAATAAATATTTCCTTATCATATGAATCAATAATTAATTATTCACAAATAATATTACAGAATCACATTTATGACAACCAGGCCGTTCCCAGGAAAGAGAGGGCTTTCTAATAAGAATTTTTCCTTACTGGCGCGTAATTAGGTGACCAAACCTCTCCTTAGACAGAACTTTCTAGACATTGCCAATAATGTTATCTAATAATATTATTCAAATAATATGAATTATTGATCTGATAATAGAAAATACTGTGCAGTGACAATTATTGAACAACAATAATATAAATTTTCAACGTAGCAATTATTGAATCTATAAAATAAAATATTGAACAGTAATTACTGTAACAATTATTGAGTAGTGCCTTCTTACGTAATAATCAATAATTTCAAAAATACTATGCAATACCGTGTGCTAATGTGCAATAACGCGTATTACTGTATTTTAACCACCGAAAATTATAACAGTGTTAACGGTCAACTACGCCGTTATTTGTAAAAACTCAAATTTATCATTTTCTTCACCCGATAGTTATTCTGTTATGGGGCCCACAAATGGCTGCGCCGTCGTACGAATATTCCCCGACAGAAAGAATATTCCACGACCAAACGAATATTCCCCGACAACAATGAATATTTTATAACCACTTGTGTATTTTGAAAAAAAAAATCATATATCACCCTTAACTTTAACATTTATCAATTTAACCATTTACTGAATAGTAATTATAAGAAAAAATGAATACTTTTATTTCATAAAATTCGGGGTCTTACAATCTCCCCTCCTTATGAAATTTCGTCCTCGAAATTTACGTACCTCGTATTTCGAAGAGTTGAGAATACCTTACTTTCATTTCAGATTCTATCTTTCCTGTCATCATGATTTCTCTATTGCTCATCTCCTGTATTTCAGATATCATTCTAGAATACAGCTTTAAAAACAAAGGTTAATGTAACAAATTAACATATCACATCATATCTCGATAGTATGACTGACCAACAAATAAGCTTAGGTAGGACACACTAGCGAAGGATTTACTCGTCTCTCCCCTCCTAGTTGTATTCCCCGATCTCCGCCAGAGACCATATCTCTAAGCTCTGATACCAACTGTGACAACCTCAAAATAGGTCCATTCCATCCAACCTATTCTGAGTCGCCAAATACATGGTACAGAAAATAACTACATCTTTATTACAACAAATGTCGTGCAAAATACAACAACACATATGATGTGAGTTTGGATACAAATATATACCAAATGTGACTCATGTCCCAACCGTGGACATCACCTCACAATGACACCTTTCATAAAGGTATAGTCAAAAAGTGTTTTAGAAATTAGAATATTTGGAAAGTGCTCAAGGAAACCTTCGTACATGAGAGGCCATGCTTCTAGGTTGTGATAGATATCATATGGCCACAGAATTATCCTTGGTTGACCCAATATACTCCAAAGAAAAACAAGAAGATTACTATCATATTCTTCCCAATGGTGAGTCTTCTCTTGACATATCATTATCTCCATTGTCTCTAATTGAGAATTATACTTCAAACAAACACCAAGATTATATAGGTAGTGCTTGTAAATATACTCAGCAAGTGGATGAGCACAATCTTGTCTTATGATGACACGAGGTTGTATGTCATTAGACATCTTATATGATAGTGACAAAACACCCTTCCAATGTTGGGTACGCCTTACCCTATTGGATTCACCAAATATAACTACTAAATGAACTTTTCTATACTGCTTAGGGAGAACTCCACAGCTAGAGACCACCGTTCTATTTCCCCGTTACCCTCGCTCGACCCAGCTACACTCTTATTACCTGAAAGGAATTGTGAAGCAAAAGGGTGAGCACAACTAGCTCAGTAAAGAATATCATGACTAAAGATAATTAAATTATCAATAGCCTTCATCAATAATAAATCAGAGATTTAGAACATATGGTAAATGATAAAAATTTTAACCATAGTTGCAGCGGAACGAGAAATCCATTAGAAGAGTCAAATAGACTATAAAGTCTATTATCTTCTCCATGTTAAAAATCCACCAACAATGTTTTATCCCTGTAACATCAATCAACAATTCTGGTCCACAATTGTATGAATAACTCATAATCATAACTGTAGTTCTAAATTTCTCTTCTCATCCAGGACGAAGATAATTTTCATCACCTGAAACATCAAAGATCATGGTTACACCAAATCACATTTCCTGTTCATAATCATACTAATAACTTCATCTTTGCACTACGGCCAAAGATATTCATTTGTATCACTAGTTGGTCATGTTTATCTCAACATCTATTCATCTTTGCACTACTGGCCAAAGATATTCAACAACATGTCATCTTTGCACTACGGGCCAAAGATATTCATCAACAATTCATCTTTGCACTACAGGCCAAAGATATTCATCAATATTTCATCTTTGCACTACAGGCCAAAGATATTCCTCAACAGTTCATATTTGCACTACGGCCAAATATATTCATCAACAGTTCATATTTGCATTACATGCCAAATATATTAATATCTCAAAGAAATATATAATCATTTATATAAACAATAATTATAACCATGTTGATCATTTCACCTTTGCACTTAAGCTGTAAGACCCCAACTTTTATAAATAAAGATGAATTTTCTATAAATATCATTTTTGAATATTATGGAGTTAATTTGATATAATGTTATAGTTGTGGGTAATATTTATAAATTTTGCAAAGTAAGCAAGTTGTTATAAAATATTCGTTTGGTCGGAGAATATTCTTTTTGTCGGGGAATATTCGTACGACGGCACAATCATTGGTGGACCCCACAACGGAATTATTGTCGGATGGAGAAAACGACAGAATTATCTTTCTATAAAAATAACGGCGGAAATTTTACCATTGTTACTGTTGAACTACTCGGTAGTAAAAGTACAGTAATACGTGTGGTTGCATAGTAGCACACGGTATTGATTATTAATGCTTATGTGAGAAGTCACTCAGTTTGATTCTATTATTGTCAGTTAATAATATGAATTATTTAGCGATAATGACGTTTTGTTTTATTCGTATTATTAACGTAATAAAACAGAAACATCTTTTTATATAAAACAAAATACTTTATTAAAGTTATTCTATAAATAGAATATATTTTATTTTATTTAAAAGATTTTTCTTTAAATATGGACCGTCAGATTAAAGTAATCAATCTGGACCGTTCATGGATTAGTTACTATGCATTCTATTTTTCTATAAATAGCAGCTCATTCCTTCATTATTTCTTACGAATTCACTGAACTCTAGAGAGAGAAACTATAGAGAGAAACTATAGAGAGAAGAGAAGAAGAGTATTCTGCTACTTAACTACTTCCTTACTTCAGCTCTTCTTTAAAACGGTAAGGGGTGTTATTCTTTCTTATTCATGAAGAGAATTGTTATTCCATTTCTTATTATTCTGTTGGAATAACCTGTATATGCGGTCTACCCTATACTTGGTGACATTCTTCTATTATTCTGTTGGAACATCCTGTCTGTGTGTTTTACACCGGACCTGGTTCCGTCTTTATTATTATTCTGTCGGAATATC
The DNA here is from genome assembly GCA_016801055.1 of Panax notoginseng. NCBI lineage: Eukaryota > Viridiplantae > Streptophyta > Magnoliopsida > Apiales > Araliaceae > Panax > Panax notoginseng. The sequence continues at coordinate 9,760,519 of CM029013.1, forward strand.
CTGTCTGTGTGTTTTACACCGGACCTGGTTCCATTATTTATTATACTGTTCTTTATTATTCTGTCGGAATATCCTGTCTGTGCGTTTACGCCGGACCTGGTTCCATTATTTATTATTCTGTCGGAATATCCTGTCTGTGCGTTTATGCCGGACCTGGTTCCATTATTTATTATTCTGTTGGAATAACCTGTTTGTGCGGTCTATCGCATGCATGGTGATTTTTTTTGTTATTCCATTCTTTATTGTACTCAGTTGGTTAAGTTTTGACTTCTATACTCCATGAAATTTGTGGAATATCCTTGATAATTGCGTTTCATCCAGTATCTATTCATGAAAATATTCTCCTGATCATTCTTGAATTTTACTCCACAAAGTAGTATCATGTTGACAATTTGGACGTTGTTAATTCTTGGATAAATTAATTCTTGAACTTGTTTTATTGAATTCTTATATCATTGTCATCATCCTCATGTTTATATTCTGTTGAAAGTCATCTGTGGCCTGTAGTGCATAGATGGACTTGGTATGATTATGACCAGGGATTATTCGGTGTAATCATGACCGTAATGTTACAAATGATGTGGTAAAAGTCCTCATTGGCCGTAGTGCATTGATGGACAGTTGTTGGCATGATCATGACCATTAATGAATATACGAATATCCTTGGCCGTAGTGCAGGGGTGATTCGATGATGTGGATTATTTTATTAAGCTGAGTCTCAGCGATCAAAGTGTTGGAAAATCTTTTAAATCATAAAAGATAGTAGAGTTTATTTTCTACTTGACTCTTTTAATGGATTGCTTGTTCCGCTACAGTTAAACTTGATGTCTATTATATTTTATCAGTTTAACATTGTTGAAGGCTAATGATAATTTATTCTGCATTATCTTAGTCATAATATTTCTTACTGGGCTAGTTGAGCTCACCCTTTCTTTCACTGTTCTCTTCAGGAAATGAGAACGTAGCTGGGACAAGTCGGGGTACGGAGTGATGGTCCGAATGATAGTATTAGTTAGTAGTCCTCACTATTCTATGTAATGGTGTGTTAATAAATGTAATGAGGACTCTTTTTGAGTATGAATACTCTCTAGAAGATAATATTTGTATTCAAACTCACAGTTTATGTTTTGTCGTATTGTACACGACAGTTGTATTATTAAGTTGTATTTGTATTCTGTACTATGTATCTGACGACCCAAGATGGGTGATGTATACCTAATTTTGGGGGCGTCACAGTTGGTATCAGAGCTTAGGGATATGATCCCTGGCTAAGATGTGAGAATAGAACTAGGAGGGGAGAGACGGGGAATTCCTTCGCTAGTATGACATACCTAAGTTTATTTGCATGGTATTTAATTGGTCGGTCATAATATAAGGATAATATATGACATATCAATTAATTTTTATTTTGTGGCAGTATCTGAAAATGGCATCTGAGAATGTTGAGAATAGCAATGGAGCACAGACGACTGTTGATTCACCACATATCAATAATCAGGATAATGTGCATCAGGAAGGTGACAATCCTCATGCAAACAACAACACTGACCAAATGATGAATGATCAAATGTTCAGAGGCTTTATGCAATTCATGCAACAACAGGTGAAAGCGGCTCCTGTCCACAACGTAGGTGGAAATACTGGAAACTCTCAGGCGGTCACCGCTAAACAGTTTAAGGAGCTGGGACCACCGGAGTTTAAGGGAGAACCCAAACCACTTGTAGCTGAAACATGGATAAAGCAGATCACCAAGATATTTGATGTCTTGGGTTGCTCCGAGGAGCAAAAGGTTCCCTTTGCCGCCTTTATGTTGCGAGGAGAGGCAGATTACTGGTGGGAATCGATAAAGCGTACTCAACCTGCCGCACTGAAGATGTCTTGGGAGAAGTTTCAAGAGCTGTTTAACGACAAATACTTTCCCGAGAGTATTCGTCACATGAAGGAGGTGGAGTTCATCAAATTGGAGCAGAATAATATGACCGTGTCGCAGTACGAGGCAAAATTTGCGGAGTTATCCCGGTTTGCGTCCCACCTGGTGGATAATGAAGAAAGAATGACGCGGATGTTTTTAAGAGGTTTGAAGCCGGAGATACGTCAACATCTTGTTTCTCATAAACTGTGTTTGTATTCAGATGTTGTAAATAGGGCTCAGTTGGTGGAGCGCGATAACGAGATAACGCAACCAAAAGAGAGCAGCCGGCAAAATGATAATACCAGTGAGAGCAGTCATCGAAGCGGTGACAACAAGCGTGGAGGGAATCAACAGGCCAGAAATGGTAACCACTTCGGTGGTAATCAGGGCCAAAACAATAAGAATGGACATTTCAAGAAGAGGAGATTCAACAATGATGGAAAGACGTCAGCACCAGCACCTGTCGTTAAGGAAGGAGAACGACCACCTATCATATGTTTCAAATGCGGAGGGGAGGGGCACATCAGTCCAAACTGCGCGATGCCGTCCAAAGCATGTTATAATTGTGGAAGAGAAGGTCATTTAGCCCGATTTTGTCGTTTACCGAAGACAAATTCAGCTAGGATGGAGGCACCAAAGGCCGTCCCAGAAAAGTCAAAACCGGTTGTGCAAGGGAGAGCGTTTGTTGTGACCTCCCAGAAAGCAAGGAACCCGAATGAGGTCATCACGGGTAAGCTTATCATAAACTCTAACGAAGTCTATACTTTATTTGATACCGGTTCAACCCATTCTTTTATTTCTCCTACTTGCGCTCATCGATTAAATTTGATTCCGGAGAAATTAGACTTTGACTTAGCAGTTGAAACTCCATTGGGAGAAACCTTCATTACATCCACGGTTTATAAGTCTTGTTTGGTTCAAGTTGGTACCCACACATTACCTGTCGATCTTATTTCATTAAAAATACTTGCATTTGACGTGATTCTAGGGATTGATTGGTTAACTACTCATCATGCAAAAATTGATTGTTTTCGTAAGGTTGTTAGCTTTCATATTCCTAATCGACCTATTATGCGAATTCAAGCAACCAAACCATTAAAATCAATCGCTGTCATCTCAAGCCATAAAGCTATTCGTTTATTGAAAAACGGATGTCAAGCTTTCTTAGCTCATGTCACAGATCTAAACAAAAATACGTCAGTTTTGAATGATATTTCTATTGTTAATAAATTCCCTGACGTATTCCCTGAAGAACTTCCTGGCCTACCCCCAGAGCGTGAAATTGAATTTTGTATCGACCTTGAACCCGGTACAAAACCCATTTCCAAAGCCCCATATCGAATGGCTCCTATTGAACTTCAGGAGTTAAAGACCCAACTGCAGGAATTGTTAGACATTGGTTTTATTCGTCCTAGTACTTCTCCTTGGGGTGCTCCTGTTCTGTTCGTGAAGAAGAAAGATGGAAGTATGCGACTTTGTATTGATTATCGGGAGTTGAATCATGTCACCATCAAAAACAGGTACCCATTGCCACGTATTGATGACCTGTTTGACCAGTTGCAAGGAGCACAATTCTTTTCAAAGATCGATCTTCGTTCTGGATATCATCAGCTGAAGGTTAGAACTGAGGATATTCCAAAGACGGCTTTTAGAACTCGGTACGGGCATTATGAATTCCTAGTCATGTCCTTTGGATTGACTAATGCTCCTGCTGCCTTCATGGATATGATGAACCGGGTATTCAAGGAATATTTGGATCACTTTGTGGTCGTCTTTATTGATGACATCCTTATTTATTCCAAAAGCCGTGAAGATCATGAGCAACACTTGAGGCTGGTACTCCAAAAGCTTCGTGAATACAAGCTTTATGCCAAGTTGAAGAAATGCGAGTTCTGGCTGGAGGAGGTAGCATTCCTTGGGCACGTAGTATCAAGTCGTGGAATATCGGTTGACCCGGCAAAGATTGAAGCTATTCAAAGCTGGGAGCAACCTAAATCAGTGACCGAGGTACGTAGCTTTCTTGGTTTAGCTGGTTATTATCGGAGATTCGTGGAAGGATTTTCTCGAATCGCTACTCCATTAACTCAGCTGACTCGGAAAGATACAAAGTTTGGTTGGAGCGAAGAATGTGAGCAGAGTTTTCAAGAACTCAAGAGGAGACTCATTTCAGCACCTGTTCTAACAATACCATCTGGCTCGGAGGGATTTGTCATCTACAGTGATGCTTCGAGCAAAGGGTTGGGATGCGTTCTCATGCAACATGGAAAAGTCATAGCCTATGCATCAAGACAACTCAAGGAATATGAGAGGAATTATCCTACTCATGATCTAGAGTTGGCAGCTGTTGTCTTTGCACTTAAAATTTGGAGGCATTACTTGTATGGGGAGAAAGTGGAGATCTTTACGGATCATAAAAGCCTCAAATATTTCTTCACTCAAAAGGAACTCAACATGCGACAACGACGTTGGCTTGAACTGTTGAAAGATTATGATCATACCATTCAATACCATCCTGGAAAAGCGAACGTGGTAGCTGACGCATTGAGTAGAAGATCATATGCGGGTACAAGTGCAATATTAACAACGCAAAGGCCCATTTTGTGTGACTTGCAAAGGATGGAGATAGAGTTGAAGACTCCAGGGACCCATGTGATGATGGCGAATATACGAGTAGAACCGACTTTAATCGATAAAGTTAAAGCTGCTCAAGCTACAGACCTGGAGCTGATGCGTATGAGGAAGAAAGTGCAAGAAGGTTCTATGCCGGAAGCAAGAATCGATGAAGAAGGAATACTTCGAGTCAACTCCAGACTTTGTGTTCCTAACAACCCTGATTTAAAGTATGAAATCATGATGGAGGCGCACAACACACCGTTTGCAATCCATCCTGGAAGTACCAAAATGTATCATGATCTTCGTCATACATTTTGGTGGAGCAATATGAAGAGAGAGATAGCGTTGTTTATCTCAAGGTGTCTAACTTGTCAACGAGTCAAAGCGGAGCATCAAGTACCAAAAGGTCCATTGCAACCACTTGAAATTCCAGAATGGAAGTGGGAGCACATTACCATGGATTTCGTTACCGGTCTTCCTAGGGTTTCTCAAGGTATTGATGCGATTTGGGTCATTGTTGATAGATTGACCAAGTCTGCTCATTTCTTACCGATACGAGAAACTTATACACTTGAACGTCTTGCTCGTATGTACATAAACGAGATTGTAAGACTGCATGGTATGCCAGTATCCATAGTTTCTGATCGAGACCCAAGATTCACTTCACGATTTTGGGTTAGTTTACAAAAAGCTATGGGCACGGAGTTACGATTTAGTTCAGCATATCATCCTCAGACGGACGGACAATCAGAGAGGACTATTCAAACTCTTGAAGATCTATTAAGACTCTGTGTCTTTGACTTCAAGGGAAGTTGGGACAAGTTCTTACCATTGGTGGAGTTTTCCTACAACAACAGTTATCAAGCAAGTATTGGCATGGCTCCATTCGAAGCATTGTATGGAAGAAAATGTCGTTCTCCAGTATGCTGGGATGAGGTGGGCGAAGCAACGTTGTTGGGACCGGAGTTGGTACGTATGACTACAGAAAAGATTCAAACGATCCGACAACGTATAAAAACCTCACAAGATCGACAAAAGAGTTATGCTGATCTTCATCGAAAGGACGTGGAATTTGATGTAGGAGATCATGTGTTCTTACGTGTTGCTCCATGGAAAGGAGTTACGAGATTTGGAAAGAGAGGAAAGCTAAATCCTCGATTCATCGGTCCATTTTTAATCCTCGATCGAGTAGGAACTGTGGCTTATAGACTCGCTTTACCGCCAAGTATGTCTCGTGTTCATAACGTTTTCCACATATCCATGTTACGCAAATATGTGGAAGACCCGAACCACATTATTGAGTTAGAACCGGACGAAATAGCGGAGGATTTGACGTATGAAGAAGTTCCTGTTCAAATCTTGGATAAGAAGGAACATATTCTACGCTCCAAGGTTATACCTCAAGTCAAAGTTTTGTGGAGAAACCACGATGTTGAGGAAATGACTTGGGAGTTAGAATCAGAAATGAAATCAAGGTATCCTTACCTCTTCGACATACCAGGTACGTACCCTAATTTCGAGGGCGAAATTTCATAAGAAGGGGAGGTTGTAAGACCCCAACTTTTATAAATAAAGATGAATTTTCTATAAATATCATTTTTGAATATTATGGAGTTAATTTGATATAATGTTATAGTTGTGGGTAATATTTATAAATTTTGCAAAGTAAGCAAGTTGTTATAAAATATTCGTTTGGTCGGAGAATATTCTTTTTGTCGGGGAATATTCGTACGACGGCACAATCATTGGTGGACCCCACAACGGAATTATTGTCGGATTGAGAAAACGACAGAATTATCTTTCTATAAAAATAACGGCGGAAATTTTACCATTGTTACTGTTGAACTACTCGGTAGTAAAAGTACAGTAATACGTGTGGTTGCATAGTAGCACACGGTATTGATTATTAATGCTTATGTGAGAAGTCACTCAGTTTGATTCTATTATTGTCAGTTAATAATATGAATTATTTAGCGATAATGACGTTTTGTTTTATTCGTATTATTAACGTAATAAAACAGAAACATCTTTTTATATAAAACAAAATACTTTATTAAAGTTATTCTATAAATAGAATATATTTTATTTTATTTAAAAGATTTTTCTTTAAATATGGACCGTCAGATTAAAGTAATCAATCTGGACCGTTCATGGATTAGTTACTATGCATTCTATTTTTCTATAAATAGCAGCTCATTCCTTCATTATTTCTTACGAATTCACTGAACTCTAGAGAGAGAAACTATAGAGAGAAACTATAGAGAGAAGAGAAGAAGAGTATTCTGCTACTTAACTACTTCCTTACTTCAGCTCTTCTTTAAAACGGTAAGGGGTGTTATTCTTTCTTATTCATGAAGAGAATTGTTATTCCATTTCTTATTATTCTGTTGGAATAACCTGTATATGCGGTCTACCCTATACTTGGTGACATTCTTCTATTATTCTGTTGGAACATCCTGTCTGTGTGTTTTACACCGGACCTGGTTCCGTCTTTATTATTATTCTGTTGGAATATCCTGTCTGTGTGTTTTACACCGGACCTGGTTCCATTATTTATTATACTGTTCTTTATTATTCTGTCGGAATATCCTGTCTGTGCGTTTACGCCGGACCTGGTTCCATTATTTATTATTCTGTCGGAATATCCTGTCTGTGCGTTTATGCCGGACCTGGTTCCATTATTTATTATTCTGTTGGAATAACCTGTTTGTGCGGTCTATCGCATGCATGGTGATTTTTTTTGTTATTCCATTCTTTATTGTACTCAGTTGGTTAAGTTTTGACTTCTATACTCCATGAAATTTGTGAAATATCCTTGATAATTGCGTTTCATCCAGTATCTATTCATGAAAATATTCTCCTGATCATTCTTGAATTTTACTCCACAAAGTAGTATCATGTTGACAATTTGGACGTTGTTAATTCTTGGATAAATTAATTCTTGAACTTGTTTTATTGAATTCTTATATCATTGTCATCATCCTCATGTTTATATTCTGTTGAAAGTCATCTGTGGCCTGTAGTGCATAGATGGACTTGGTATGATTATGACCAGGGATTATTCGGTGTAATCATGACCGTAATGTTACGAATGATGTGGTAAAAGTCCTCATTGGCCGTAGTGCATTGATGGACAGTTGTTGGCATGATCATGACCATTAATGAATATACGAATATCCTTGGCCGTAGTGCAGGGGTGATTCGATGATGTGGATTATTTTATTAAGCTGAGTCTCAGCGATCAAAGTGTTGGAAAATCTTTTAAATCATAAAAGATAGTAGAGTTTATTTTCTACTTGACTCTTTTAATGGATTGCTTATTCCGCTACAGTTAAACTTGATGTCTATTATATTTTATCAGTTTAACATTGTTGAAGGCTAATGATAATTTATTCTGCATTATCTTAGTCATAATATTTCTTACTGGGCTAGTTGAGCTCACCCTTTCTTTCACTGTTCTCTTCAGGAAATGATAACGTAGCTGGGACAAGTCGGGGTACGGAGTGATGGTCCGAATGATAGTATTAGTTAGTAGTCCTCACTATTCTATGTAATGGTGTGTTAATAAATGTAATGAGAACTCTTTTTGAGTATGAATACTCTCTAGAAGATAATATTTGTATTCAAACTCACAGTTTATGTTTTGTCGTATTGTACCCGACAGTTGTATTATTAAGTTGTATTTGTAGTCTGTACTATGTATCTGACGACCCAAGATGGGTGATGTATACCTAATTTTGGGGGCGTCACATAAGCTGAAGATATTCAATTATAAATTCAATGGTCATGATCATACTAGTCAATAATTTAACTTTGCACTACTGGCCAAAGAGAACCCAAAGTCATGATCATACCAATAATCTACCCATCTTTACACTCAAGTGAAAGAGAATTTCAATATCAGGGTTATAAAAATGTAATATATGATAATAAAAACAATATGATCAACATATAGATTTAATCTCAAGAGTAATATTCATAAATCAACTATAATTTGGTTAGAAAAAAGAAACTAATTTTATCGTGAATAGTAACTCGTGAATAGTAACTCATAAATAGTAACTCGTGAATAGTAACTCGAGAATAGTAACTCATGAATAGTAACTCTGACACAAAAAGGTAGAAATTCTACAATAAAATACATACCAATATTTCGGTATAATGATATTGAAAGAATAATATTTCTTAAGCTTATAAACAATTTATTTTAATTGTTTACACTTTATTAAATAATGTATTTAATCATTCTAAAATGCCAAACTCATAAGATTTTATCACCAATAACCAAAATCATCATCAAAAATCTGCATATACCTCATATATGATTCTCAAGTCATAAAATCCTATTTTCCAATTTTCTTACTTCACAAAACATATTTAATTCATTACTCATAACTAGACTATTTTCATGAAAAATACTAAATCAGTTCTAAAAATATTTCTTTACTGGGATTTAGCATAATATAGTCCTATAGTGAACATATATTTTTCTCAGAATTTTTAAAAGTCATTTACTATTTTTCATATGGCCAAAACAGCCGAATATTTAGACATTTATCAAAAATTGTACTTTTGTCTAAAAATTCTGAAATTTACAGAGTATACTTCTATCATATACATGTACTCCCAATAAAAATTTCATCAATTTTGGAGTTAACCACAAGGAATTATAAGCGATTACTTTTAAAATACTCTTTTCTCATAAAATTCATAACTCTCAATCTATACATCCAAAAATCACCATTTTTGGACACAATCAAGAAAACTCATCAAAATATCATTTAAATTTTTCCAAAATTTTTGAAAGTCAGAAAAATTACGAAACTGAAAAATATAACAACCCTTAAAATCTCTTACTATCCCTTACTATCCCTTACCTCAAAAGTGCAGTATTTCTGACTGGAATGCAAAGCCGAAGGAAACTTGCACTGAATAGCAACTCTCAAAGTATCTAAATACTCACAAAATATGCTTCATAATATAGAGAGAGAAGAGAGAAAGCTTATGTTTCTGCTGTGATTTTCAATTCTAACTTAGCCCTCTATTTATAGGAAAATGTTAGCACGCCGAAGCAGACTTAACCTGTAACCTGATGGCTTTACCTGCTACTATTCCCACCCACCATATTTGCATAAAAATCTCAGCGCATTTTTTCACCAACCAAGAGTGGGGCCCACCAATTCTAGAATTTTTCACCAAAATGATTAACTCCGAAAATTCAACAATTTCTGAACCAGTCATCTCGTAAAATTCATAACAAATCATACGTTCATTTTTAACGGTTCAAAATTTGTGGATATATACTCAACTTATATATGTATAACATATCCAAATATTACCACGATCCAACGGTCGGATTAAAAATTATAACCCTCGCAAAATATCTTAAAAACCCTAATTTGATTTTCAATACCTCCGTTCCGACAAAAATACAGATAAAACACCTCAACATTAACACCTTCATTTTTAACCACAAAAATATATCCCTCATTTATATCCACATCAAATAAATATTTCCTTATCATATGAATCAATAATTAATTATTCACAAATAATATTACAGAATCACATTTATGACAACCAGGCCGTTCCCAGGAAAGAGAGGGCTTTCTAATAAGAATTTTTCCTTACTGGCGCGCAATTAGGTGACCAAACCTCTCCTTAGACAGAACTTTCTAGACATTGCCAATAATGTTATCTAATAATATTATTCAAATAATATGAATTATTGATCTGATAATGGAAAATACTGTGCAGTGACAATTATTGAACAACAATAATATAAAATTTCAACGTAGCAATTATTGAATCTATAAAATAAAATATTGAACAGTAATTACTGTAACAATTATTGAGTAGTGCATTCTTACGTAATAATCAATAATTTCAAAAATACTATGCAATACCGTGTGCTAATGTGCAATAACGCGTATTACTGTATTTTAACCACCGAAAATTCTAGCAGTGTTAACGGTCAACTACGCCGTTATTTGTAAAAACTCAAATTTGTCGTTTTCTTCACCCGATAGTTATTCTGTTATGGGGCCCACAAATGGCTGCGCCGTCGTACGAATATTCCCCGACAGAAAGAATATTCCACGACCAAACGAATATTCCCCGACAACAATGAATATTTTATAACCACTTGTGTATTTTGAAAAAAAAATCATATATCACCCTTAACTTTAACATTTATCAATTTAACCATTTACTGAATAGTAATTATAAGAAAAATTAAATACTTTTATTTCATAAAATTCGGGGTCTTACATAACATGAGCTGTGAGTTTTAATACAAACATTGTCTTCTAGACAGTATACAAACTCAAATTTAATATTATTACATTTATTTTTCCACTATTTCACAGAATAGTGAGGACTACTAATGTTATCATCTGTTCCGTCACTCCGTTCCCCGACTAGTTCCTGCTACGTTCTCATTTCCTGAAGAGAACAATGAAAGTAAAAGGGTGAGCTCAACTAGCCCAGTAGAAAATATTATGACTAAGATAATGCAGAATAAATTATCATTAGCCTTAAACAGTGTTAAACTGATACAATATAACAAACATCAAGTTTAACTGCAGCGGAACAAGCAATCCATTAAAAGAGTAAAGTAGAGAATAAAATCTACTATCTTTTATGATTTAGAAGGTTTTTCATCACTTTTATCGCTGGGACTCAGCTTAATAAATAATCCACAACATCGAATCACCCCTGCACTACGGCCAATGATATTCTTTAGTATCACGACCACAATTATCCATGCACTACGGGCCAATAATATTTGTGTATTCAATAATGGTCATAATCATGCCAACAATTGTCCGTCAATGCACTACGGGTCAATGAGGACTTTTACCACATCATTTGTAACATTACGGTCATGATAACATCGAATAATCCCTGGTCATAATCATACCAAGTCCATCTATGCACTATAGGCCACATATGACTTTCAACAAAATATAAACATGAGGATGATGACAATTGTAAGACCCCAACTTATTAATGAATAAAATCAAATTTTCTCTAAATATTATTGTGAATAATAAGGGGTTAATTTGATATAATACTTTGGTTATGGGTGAAATGTGCAAATTTTGCAAAATAAGCAAGTGGTTATAAAATATTTATTTTTGGTCGGTGAATATTCGGTTGGTCGTGGAATATTCTTGCTGTCGGGGAATATTCGTACGACGACGCAGCCTTGTGTGGGCCCCATAACGAAAAGCGATTGGATGAAGAAAACGACAAGTATAAGTTGTTTATAAATAACGGCGTAGTTGTTACCGTTAATACTGTTGGAATACCCGGTGATTAAAATACAGTAGCACACGGTATTGCACCAATTATTGATTCTTACGTAAGAAGGCACTACTCAATAATTGTTACAGTAGTTATTATTCAATATTTTATTTTATTGATTCAATAATTGCTGCGTTGATATTTTATATTATTGTTGTTTCAATAATTGTTGCTGCACAGTATTTTCATTTATCAGATCAATAATTCATATTATTTGAATAATATTATTAGATAACATTATTGGCAATGTCTAGAAAGTTCTGTCTAAGGAGAGGTTTGGTCATCTAATTGCGCGTCAGTAAGGAGAAATCCTTATTGGAAAGCCCCCTCTTTCCTGGGAACGGCCTGGTTGTCATAAATGTGATTCTGTAATATTATTTGTGAATAATTAATTATTGATTCATATGATAAGGAAATATTTATTTTATATGGATATAAATGAGGGATATATTTTTGTGGTTAAAAATGAAGGAGTTAATGCTGAGGTTTTTGTCAGTATTTTTTGTCGGAATGGAGGTATTAAAAATCAGAGTTTTTGAGATAGTTTGCGGGGGTTATAATTTTTAATCCGACCGTTGGATCGTGGTAATTTTTGGATATGTTATACATATATAAGTTGAGTATATGTCCACAAATTTTGAACCGTTAAAAATGAACGTATGATTTATTACGAATTTTACAAGATGACTGGTTCAGAAATTGTTGAATTTTCGGAGTTTATCATTTTGGTGGAAAATTCTAGAATTGGTGGGCCCCACTTGTGGTTGGTGAAGAAATGTGCTGAATTATATTTCAAATGTGGTGGGTGGGAATAGTAGCAGGTAAAGCCATCAGGTTGCAGGTCAAACCTACCAAAATTTTCCTATAAATAGAGGGCTAAGTTAGAATTGAAAATCACACCAGAAACAAGTTTTCTCTCTTTCTCTCTCTAGATTATTGAGTGTATTTTGTGAGTATTTAGATACTTTGAGAGTTTCTATTCATCAGAGCAAGTTTCTTTCAGCCTTATACCGGTATTCCGACCAGAAGTACTGATATTTTGAGGTAAGGGATATTATTTTCTTCTTAAATGATATTATTTTTTTCAATATCATTATGCTGAAATATTGATATGAGTTTTTATCAAATTTGGAACTTTTTGTGTCGGGGGTTACTATTCACGTATACGGCACTATTCACGAATACGGCACTATTCACCGAAAAATAAAATTTTCCCTTTTTGTCCAAGATGTCTATTATGGTTACTATCTTTGATTGTATCCATGTTTTGATCTTTATTTTTGAATTCTGCTTCACAATTGATTATTATGAAGTATTATTGATCTTGGATAAACTGTTATACGAATCCCTACTATTTGTCCTTCTGTCTCATTGGATTCGTTCTCTTTAAGATATTTTTCATCATCCTCAGTCCTAAATGATGATATTACTGAATATCTTTGGCCTGTAGTGCAAAGATGTATAATTACTTGATGAATATCTTTGGCCTGTAGTGCAAAGATGAACAGGTGTTGAGATGAACATGACCGACTGATGATACAAATGAATATCTTTGGCCTGTAGTGCAAAGATGAATATTTGGTTAAAGATGATTATTAATTGATGTTACAGGGATAAAATATTGATGATGGACTTTTAAATCTTAGAAGATAGTAGAATTCTTTCTCTACTTGACTCTTCTAATGGTTTGCTGTTTCCGCTGTAGTTGTTGATCTAAAACTTGTTGTCGATTATATTTTATCAGATTTTTCCCTGTTGAAGACTAACGATAATTTGTTGTATATTATCTTAGTCATAATATTCTTTACTGGGCTAGTTGAGCTCATCCTTTTTCTTTTTGTTCCATTTTTCTTCTCAGGAGGTGAGAACATAGCAGGATATAGTCGGGGTATGGAGTAATGGTTCTAGAAAGATGTATTAGCAGTCCTCACTATTTTTGTAAAATAGTGTTTGAATAATTGTAATGAGGATTTATTTGAGTGTGGATATTGTCTAGAAGACAATATTTGTATTTAAACTCACAGTATGTGTTGTCGTATTTTGCACGACAATTGTATTATTGAAGTTGTAGTTGCTTTCTGTACCATGTATTTGGCGACTCAGAATGGGTGTTGTATACCTATTCTGGGGGCGTCACAACAATGATATAAGAATTCAATAAAACAAGTTTAATAATTAATTTGTCTAGGAACCAATAACGTCCAAATTGTCAACATAATACTGCTCTGTGGAGTAAAATTCAAAAATATTCAGAAGAATATTTCCATGAAAAGATACTGGATGAAGCGCAAATATCAAGGATATTCCACTAATTTCATGGAGTATAGAAGTCAAAACTTTAACTAACTTAGTATAATAAGGAATGGAATAACAAAAGAAATCACCAGGCATGCGATAGACCGCACAGGCAGGTTATTCCAACAGAATAATAAATAACGGAATCAGGTCCGGCATAAAACGCACAGACAGGATATTCCAACAGAATAATAAAGACGGAATCAGGTCCGGCATAAAATGCACAGACATAATATTCCAACAGAATAATAAAGACGGAACCAGGTCTGGCGTAGAACGCACAGACAGGATGTTCCAACAGAATAATAAATAATAGAACCAGGTCCGGCGTAAACGCACAGACATGATGTTCCAACAGAATGATAAAGAATGGAATAAGAGAAGAATTTCACCAAGTATAGGGTAGCCCGCATATACAGGTTATTCCAACAGAATAATAAAGAATGGAATAACAGAAGTTCTCTTCATAGATAAGAAAGAAATAATACTCCCTACCTTGGAAAAATTGGATACTGGAATAGTGAGGTAGCAGATTTCTCTTCTTCTTTCTCTCTATAATTTCTCTCTATAATAATCGCTCTAAAGCTTTTGTGAATTGGTGAGAAATGAAGGAAGAATGAGCTTCTATTTATAGGAAAATATAGTTTTGATAATTGCACGTTTTGGGGCTCGAAAAATTACAGCACAATACCTCCAACTTTTCTTTCATTTTTAATTTAGTCCTGCAAGTATTATCAATCTTGCATCAACTCTCCTAATAATAAATAATGTGAATCAATAGTATAATCATGTGAAAAATACGAATTACAGTATAGTACATCCATCTATACCTCCATTTTTAACTTAGTCGTGCAAGTATTATCAATCTTGCACCAACTCCCCTAATAGTACAAGAATGTGATTCAATAGTACACACATGTGAACAAATAGTTATATAAGTATGTGAATTAGTAGTAATTAAATGCTCATTTATCCGATAAATTATCCTATTTATCAATATAACCCCTAGACATCAATTATCATCGGAATAATGTCAATTTTCACTAACACAAACAATTCCAACATAATGAAACTATTTTTATCAAAAATATAAAATTTAAAATTTCAAAGTTTGACTTTTCCCGAAAAAGTCAATTGTTGACTTTTTGACCAAATAGTGAATCCCGAAAAATTTTGTGTTTATAGACTATTTTTACTAATTTCGTCGTTTCAGACTCAAATATCACGTCTGCGTCTCCAAATTCAACTCCGAACAACATTCATCAGTAATATTATAACTCACAATATTTATCAACCAGGTCGTTCCCAAGAAAGAGGGGGCTTTCCAATAAGAATTTCTCCCTATTGGCGCGCAATTAGGTGACCAAACCTCTCCTTGACAGAACTTCTAGACATTGTAAATATTACAATTTATAATATGAATAACTTTGTCGTCTCAAGTATTGATTTAATAAAATAACATATTATGCAGATGATACTGTGACAATAATCGAATAAATAATATGAGAGATATGATGCGGCAATTACTGTAACAATAATTGAGTATAACTGAGTGACTTCTCACGTAAGCATCAATAATCAATACCGTGTGCTACTATGCAACCACGAGTATTACTGTACTTTTACTACCGGGTAGTTCTACAGTTAACGGTAAAACTTCCGCCGTTATTTTCATAAAGTATTTTTGTCGTTTTCTCAATTCGACAATAATTCTGTTGTGGGGTCCACCAATGATTGTGCCGTTGTACGAATATTCCCTGTTAAAACGAATATTTCCCGACCAATCGAATATTATATAACAACTTGCGTACTTTGCAAAATTTATAAATACTACCCACAACTATAATATTATATCAAATTCACACCATAATATTAAAAAAATTATTTAGAGAAAAATTAAATATTTATTCATAAAATCTGGGGTCTCACAGATGGTGTTTTGAACTAAGATTTCATATTTTATCAAAAATTCAAGAGTTCTAAATCTTTCAATCTTACTCATGAGTTTTGCTCCACAAACACTTATTATAATTAATTCAATCTATAAAAAGTCAAACAAAAAAATTTATTTTAGTTTATTTTATTTTTTCAAATTTTATTTATATATATATATATATATATATATTTGGGTGTTTTGTTTTCTATTTTTTTCCCTAAAAAATAAAAAAAAAATTAATACAATAATACAAATAAACTCCCCCCATACCTAAATCATGCATTGTCCTCAATATATGCAAATGAAGAAAAGAGAACAAAGATATGAAAGTAAATCAATCATTATCCCAAATCATGCCTTTAGAATAATATTTAAAATTATAATACTATTAAAATTTTAATTGATTGAGATATGTAATTAATAATTTCAAAGTATAAAATTATTAAACTAACAATTATTAGTTTAAGTTAGATAATTGTGCAATCCCCCTGCTTATTGTAGTAAATTTGGAAAGTAAATCAATTATTATCCATTAATTATGCATTCCCCCTACTTATTTGGAAAATAAATCAATCATTATCCCAAATCATGCCATTAAAGTAATATCTAAAATTATAATACTATTAAAATTTTAATTGATTGAGATATGTAGTTAATTTAAGTAATTAAAATTATTATTTATTATAAATTATTTTATTATTTTTAATATTTATTATTATTATTATTTTTGGTGTATCAAGATTTTGTAAAAAAAAAAGAAAAAAATCCACGAACTAACCCGGGCCACAGGCTTAAAAAATCTGACCCGTCAAAATCTGGGCCTTTTCGATCTGGCACACGCTCGGCCGGCCCGGCCTTGCCAGCCCGCCCATTTGCCAGGTCTAGTGCAGCTGCATCATCAACCAATCTGGAGTCTGGACCAAATGAGGGTCTACTTACTGACACAATTCTATTAAATTTCAATACTAAATGTTCAATTCAATCAACATCGATATGATCCCTGTATATACTGCTACTAAAGTACTAATACACACACACACACACAAAGACTTTGCTAGGGAGTAGTTGGTAGCATTAAAAGGATCGTACTACTATTTCTTTGCATTTGTTTAACAATATAATTAATTAATAGCCAACTATGATATGAGATACATGGGGGGTGGGAAAAATATTTGTGCACTCCACTCCATCAAAACTCAAAACAATATTTTTATATAAATTGATAGATATAAATATCAAAATTTCAGAAATTATACAGAATTGATTTTTGAAGAAACTAGAGAGAGTGAGAGAAAAGAACTTTAGTGAATCTAATCTCTAGAGAAGTTGTGAAAAATGATCATAATATCGAGTTCAAAAATTTCATTGGAATCCTAATGTTGTATTTGATAAACTTGTTGTGATTGCTTATACAATAAAATAATATTAAGACCCTTAATAGTTAATATTATTGTAAGCGTGTGAAAATGAAAGAGGTGCGTGCGGTTGCAACATGGAATGGACTATCCCTCCCTCTCAATTCAATGCCTGTTATATACTACTACTATATTCTATCCTAGAAAGTCTACTCTCTTAGGTAACCCTACCCTCGTAACTTTCACCAAAATAAGCACTCTCGTCATAAATCATAAATCATAATCAAAGTTGAATGAGAACGTGGTTGTATTGGAATTGACCAATTATTTTTTTCTACACTAAAAATTGAATCTAATTAGTATTAAGTGAATTTATTCATTTTATACCCAATACAATGTTGACACACAGACGAGATGATAATTTTTCTGTCTGCCTATCAACACTATATTAATCGTAAAATATAAATTAATTTTATACTAATCACTCCGCTAAAAATTAGACTTGTATTCTCATCCCCACCCTGTCGCCCATATCCCATATTTCATATTTGTAATAGAATTAGTACCCAACAAAAAAATCTCGTTGGAACACATGATAGATTATATTGGTATTGTTGCACAAAATATTGATTGTAGTAACATTGTTTATCTTTAGGTTGTATATGTAATTTTCTTTTAATTCAATTTGATGTCAGAAAATACGAAAGAAAGGCCTCTCAGGCATATCTTCGCAGCCATCTAACGCTACTTCTGGTTATTTGGCCTACCCTTTTCAGTCTCTCTCTCCTCTCCCTCACGGAAATCTTGAAGAACTCGGCTCAAAAAAACTTGTTTTCTACATCCCTCTCAGGTAAATCTTTCTCTCTCTGGGCTGCAATTCTTTTGGTCTTTTGACCAAATTAAATTCAGTATCAGTTAAAACTCGATTCAATTATGGAATTGCTTGAAACCCAATGTTCAATGACTTAGATTGAAAGTGGGTTTACGCCTAAATTCTGCAATTTTAAGTTAACATGTCATTTATACAATAAAGTGTCCGTCATTGATGGAATGTTGGCCTAAATATTAATTGATTTCTGTTTAATTTTTTTTTCGGGTTATGATGAATTGGTTGTGTTGTTTTTTGTGATAATATGTTCGGTTATTGTTGTAAATTGTATTATTTATGCGGCAATATCAGTTGTTGGCGAATTGCTTTTAATTGTCTGAATAGGAAATGCACTTGGATTATACTCTAGGACTGAAAGTTTTGACGACTACAGGTGTTTGAAAAACAAATTTTGTGCATCTACTCTGGTTCTGGGCCTGATGGGTTGTATTCTATGGTGAAAGTTGTATCTTTCTATTTGTTTGTTTCTTTGCGGAGTCCTGGTTTTAAAAAGCTGGTTTCAGTTCAGGAGTATTGTATGCAGGTATTACGCTTGTTAAGTTGTTTTCAAAAGCCCAACTTTCCTTTTTGCAACGTCCCAAGATGCATCTACTTTGAAATCTTTGCACCAAATATCATGATCTCAAATATATTGGTCAGATTTTCCTGAATTAATAATAACTTCCAAATCGGGCCTTCAATCAGAGGACAAGAGTATTTTCAGTTTGCCACTCTCTTTCAAGATCAGACGTTTGTTTGTTAAGGGTCTTTTGTCTTAGTTTTTTATTAGTCTTGCACTCCTTTCTCCCCTGATCAATCCTTACATTATTAAAATCAGCTTACAAGAAAATCAATTTCTTTTTCTTTTCTTTTATTAATTCAACCAATTCAAGGGTATTACTGAATGTGGCAATCCAACCAATGGTCCCTTGGTATTTTCTCTCCAGCTCAGGAGCAGTTCTGTTAAACTATAAATATGATTTTGGTCAACTGGCAGAGATAGACTGTCTTGGCTGTCTTCAAAATTTTATCTTCTGTCTGATTAGAAAAGCCCTATTTTCTTGTATCATATAATTTTGAACAGAAAAAGTTAATGGGTGCAGAAGTTGCATTTCAAAAGTTCAATGTTTTTATATCTTAATATTTTTCCTGACACATTCATAAAAGACCCTCTTTCAGATAAAAGAATGATGAAACTTATATGATCAAACTGTTAACAATGACCTTGCAATGGCGGGGGAGTGGGGGGGGGGGGTGTGCAGAGTGAGCTTAATCTACGCTTAGAGAGAGATTGTCTTTCCTGTTTGTTTTTCATTTCCTTTCTGAGGATTACTTTGCCTCACGCTTTCTGTTCTCTTTTATTTCTTGATAAAAAATTTCTTTTATCTAAAAAGAAACTCCTGTGCATAAAGATGCTATAGAAACACTAATTTAGTAAGGAAAAAGTTATATATATGTGTTTGTGAATTGATTTTATCTGAAAAGTACATTTATGTATTGATGTATTTAAGCGTTCAGACTTTAGCGTAGCTTGAGGTTTCAGTTATAAGGGGTGGTCATACTTTTGTCCCACATACACACTTGACATCTTTTAGGTTGCAATGGTTAGTAAAGTGGGTTGTATGAAGTTTGGAGCTTGGCTTAGAAGGGTGACCCACTCTTGACTCATTTAGCAGTACTCTTCTTTCCAGAAGAGTGATGGGAGTGTTTTTGGATGTAGAAAGCTGTTATTATGTACTATTTGTTTCATTTTAGCCAGTTTTATGCTCAAAATAAGAACTTACACTTTATGTACCATTATCAACCTCCTAATTCCTAATAGGAATTTCCCTTATTTTCATATTTTCCGGTACTACACAGTCTACACCTAAGATAATTTCTTTATGCCATGTATTTCAGAATCGATTTGTCTTATCTACTGTACTGTGTCAGTCAGCTCTCTGTTGAACCGTTCAGGTGTCAACTGATACAATGTTGTTCATTGGTTTTTCTAAAGGTTTGACATTTCATTCATCATCGCTTTTATACCTTTTCTGAAGACGCTTCTACTTTTGAGCTAGCTAGAAGGATTTAGCATGGTATCACTTGTTATCTTACCTTTCTCGTAAGAAATGAGAGATTTTTATAGTCTGATGATTTTTAACTGAATTTTCCATGCTAGGGAACTTACTTTTGTTATGCTGATTACTGAATTTTTTATCCTATTTCATTCGCTCAGAATGTTGACTGAGTTCACCCCTAATGTTTACATATTCTTGAGAGTTTCATAATTGAAAAACCATTTTCTATTTATGCACTCTAACAAGGAGTCTAGATTTGGAATACGTATATAAAATCAAGTGTACATTAGATTATAAACCTTTTTTTCTATATAAAAATAATAGTTTCTTGTCCGGGTACAATGGTTTTATAAGAAACAAATGGTCCGCACCTCAGATAGAAATAAAATGAACATGATATCAAATATATAGTTGTGTCAGAGGGGACGTTTAAAATGTTATCTATCCTATGTCTAAAAATTAAAAGTAAGATGTGAGGGGACTCTTATGTTTGGTTCAGCGCTCTCAAAAGATGGGTATGAAGACGTAATCAACAATTCTATTATGGGGGAATTGTTTAATTGTGGGAAGAGGGGGGGGGGCATATTGTAAGAGTCACAACTTTCTCATGGATATTAAACGGTTCTATGTTTTCTGCTTAATCAGTTGTGTATTTATAGCATATGATGTATATTAGTTTTGTTTATGTACTTAATATCTCTAGCATTTGAGAATGATTTGCAGTGTTTTTTTTAATGACAACTGATACCTGCACTTTTCGATTATTTGAGTGTATTTGGTCTCTATGAGACTGATGGATTTTCTTCTTATGGGGCAGCACTGATAACGAGATTTTCTTTTCGTCGTCTTGTTTTTGACTTTATTTGAAATACTTATCCAGTCATTGTGATAACTGATGGCTATATCATATGGATTGGGGGGTTTTATTTATTTATTTATTTGTTAAATGGAAGCTCACCATCAGATGAGTCGATTTCATTTTGTACATGATCAGTTGATCACACTCATCACAGTGTGCATCTATTATTTTTCAGTTTGAAATTTAATGTTAATGAACTTTTTCAATATTTCCATACAATGATATTCTTAATCATCTGTTTGACTAATTAAATTATTTTCTTGTACAGTCACTAGGAGGCTGGCTGTAGTTCAACAGAGTATTAACGAAGCGGATGCAATAGTGATCATTATGTCCGGATTAATTGAAGGCCTCCCTGATGCCGTTGCTATCAGGTGCCTTGCACGTGTTCCTTTCTACCTTCATCCTAAGTTGGAACTTGTTTCTCGTTCCTGGAGAGCCACCGTTCACAGCACTGAACTATTTAAAGCTCGACAAGAGGTCAACTCCACGGAGGAATTTTTATGCGTCTGCGCCTATGATCCTGAGAATTTATGGCAGCTGTATGATCCCCTTCGAGACCTTTGGATCACCCTCCCTGTTCTTCCTTCACAAGTTAGGCATCTTGCCTACTTCGGTTCTGTCTCCACTGCAGGAAAGCTGTTTGTTCTAGGTGGTGGCAGTGATGCTGTTGATCCACTAACTGGTGACCAAGATGGAAGGTTTGCAACCAATGAGATGTGGTCATATGATCCTGTCACCAGACAGTGGGCTGTTTGTGCATCCATGATTGTGGCTCGTGCCATGTTTGCATGCTGTGTACTGGACGGGAAGATAATTGTAGCTGGCGGTTTCACTAGCTGCAGGAAATCAATCTCTCAAGCAGAAATCTACGATCCTGAAAAGGATGAATGGGTTTCGATACCTGACCTCCAGCACACTCACAATACTCCCTGCTCGGGAGTGGTTATAGGGGGGAAGATGCACGTCTTGCACAAGGGATTATCAACAGTGCAGATCTTGGATAATGAAAGACAGAATTGGACAGTTTACGACGATTTATGGCTTCAGGGTCCAATGGCGGTTGTTCGAGGTTCAGTGTATGTAATGAGTCATGGCATAATTTACAAGCAGGGGAGAGAATCAAAGAAGGTGGTAGTTTCGGCATCTGAGTTCCGTAGGAGAATCGGGTTTGCGATGATAGGTTTAGGGGATGATATCTATGTCATTGGTGGAGTAATTGGTCCAGAGCGATGGAACTGGGACATCAAGATGGTGTCCGATGTTGATGTTCTAACGCTTGGTTGTGAGAGACCAGTTTGGCGTCAAGTTACTCCTATGACTAGATGCAGGGGAACTATATTCGGCTGTACACAGCTGAGAATATAGGATTTCCTTTATTCGGGTGAACCTGATAGTTCTTGTTTGGTCTGTTTTAAATCTCTTGTCTTTGAAGGTCGACTCCCTGGGAATGAGCCTTTTGTAGTTTCCTTCTTTTGCTTGTAAACCATTATGTTTTATGCTTAATGTTCCTTGAGGAACCTTGTAAAAGTCTGTCACCTTTCATGCAGAAGATATCAAAGGGCTGGCACACAAAATATACTGTAGTATTAGATTATGATAAAGACACTTGTTTTTTAAATTTCATTTGAGTACTTGAAGATAGATCAATTCGTTTCTCTTTTACATTACTGCTTTCTTTTGTTGGAGATGCATGTTTGGTCTTCTTCCTTTAAATATAAATGATGGTTTCTTTTTAGAATTGTCTTAGCAGCATTTTTATGAGATTTGTCATTATTTTTGCAATTGATGGCTGGTTTTATTCGTCATTACAGACATCTTGATATTATATTATAGAGTTGTCATAGTATATTAGTTGAATTAAACTTAATCGATGTGGTATATATTTTGCCCAACTTGATACTTGAATGAGCTAATGGAAAATGCTATTTTCACGTGTGTTTTTAATATTTTCACATATTTCTCTCTTCATATAATCTTATCTTCACACCATAATATCAAAAACTCCATATAAAAATAGTGTTCTCGTAATTAAATTTGAACAAATTTTAATAAGCTTAAGCTAAATTGAGAGACCTATGCTCCTATTAGATTTTTGATTATATTTTACATACAGTTTTGCCGTAAATACATTACACAAGCTATGATTAAATATTTGAAAATTTGTAAAAATTATTAAAATATTATTCTAAAGTGTTTTAATTTAAAATTATTTTTTTTCATCTAAATTTATGTTTAATGCCAAATATGATTTGGACATTGGAAATATATAGCGGCCTCAAAATTTTAAGCCCACACAGAATATTTCTGTTGGGCCTTCCGTAAAAACCCGAACTCTTGAAACCCTGTAAAAGCCATGGAAGAAGTTGATAAACTACCTAAAACCCTAGACGAAGCTTTGTAGTCAAAAACTAATAAAGATAAAAAATGGATGAGTCTGCCATGGAAGAGGGCGACCACAACACAGAAGTGGAAGTGGCACCTGCTTTAATCACCGTCCACCCGACCCAACAGTCCGTAGCTGTGGCCGTCGGTTCGGACCTCCGGGTATTCAATCTCCAGTAAGCTTAAACGGACTCCCCCCCCCCCACCTACTTAGTTTTTGATATGATTAGAAACATGTCTGATGTGAAATGACTTTAGTCACTGTGGCGGGAAAGAATAGAAATGAAAATTTGTTGAATTTGCTTTGATGTTAATATATTTCCTATAATTTGGTTTCTGAAAGACACAAAATTAGGACGTCTTTTGATCACTTATAAGTTGTAACTACGTAAAATTTGATGAAACCTTTTTTTTTTCATTTTCTCATTAAGAGAAAATATTAAAATCTAAAGTATAAGGCTGGAAATTTGTATTATACCGTCTCCAAATAGTTGGACTTTTTTTTTTTGGTGTTCAATTTGAACTTCGTCTCTAATTATCCATCCTTAAAACTTATTTGTTTTCACTTCCTTTAAAATTGTAGAAATTCACTAGCCTTATTTATCAATTCGAGAGGCCAACTTTCTTTTCCGGAATGTCCAAAAGTAAGAGTCCACTAACACAAGTAATGAACTAAATGCTATAATCCATACAAGTTTCGATCTTGGTGGTTAATTATGGTAATGTCAAAATTTCCTAGAAAGCTTTAACCTTCAAATTGGAACTCTTTTTCTGGAAAGGATGAGTAGGTGGCTGAATTATCTGTTCACTGTATGTTTTTACTTTCTGCATGCCAAAGGATTTTATAAAAGCTTGTTGTACTTGCAATTTTCAGAGCAAGAACAACATAACATTTCATTTTTATCAATGTTTTTATTTTCGTGAGCAATGCTACTAATGGAAGATAAAATCTGGTTTGAGCGACATAAAACAATATTTTACATCGTCTTTACAGAGAGCAAGAAAGCAGAAACGACATAATATTTCATTTTGATCGAAGTTTTACTCTCTTTTTTATATATAGCAATGGTACTAGTGGAAGATTAAATGCAGTTTGAGTAACATAAAAAGATTTATTTATTTTTTTCCAGAGAAGGTTGCCCTTTTTCGTTGGTGGATGATTCCGGTGGACCTTTACATAAGGATTCCATTAGAGCAATTCGTTATGGAGCAAAGGGAAAGCTCTTTGTATCTGCAGGTGACGACAAACTTGTCAAGATTTGGAATACAGATTCATGGAAGTGCATCTATACTGTGTAAGTTCTCATCCCTCCAAAGGCTTCATTTGTTGAAGATATTTAGCATTCTTAGATGTAGCATAAGAAACTGAATGTATCACTTTTTTGTAGCCAGAGTTGTGAACAACCTTTTAGCAATGTTGTCTTATGTGTAAAGTTGACGTCGTTTTATTATTGGTATTATCATTTCTCCTGGTCTTTTTGCACATCTGAAAATAACGATAGTAGTCATAATTACATATCAATTGATGTAACAATGCCCTTAGTAACTAGCTTTTCTATAACTTATTATATATCTACTTACCAGATGGTTGAAATTGTAACAGATTATCAGAAAAGAGAGTGAGTGCAGTGGCGATAAGCAATGAAGGTCAGTTTGTTAGTTTCGCTGACAAATTTGGAGTTGTTTGGGTTGTGGAACTGGAAGGGTTTCATGAGAAGTCTGCTATGATTGATAAAAAAGCAGCGCCAATTCTTGCCCACTATTGTAGCATTATTACTAGCCTGGTATGTGATGTATCATGCTTGATTTGTAACCACGTCATCTCACTTTATATATGGGCTTCTCTCGGAATTACAGCTAGCAAGTTTGTGTCCGTATTGGTTATTTCCTTCATCTTCTGTTTGTTGACAGAATCAAATGGAGTGGACTGTGTTTTCGCATATTCTGTACCAGAAATTGCTATGATGTGGACAGGTTAACTGAGATTCCCACCTCAGAGCTGTCCAATACGCTGAATGCATGTAATAAAAGTAATCCAAGGGCTCTGAGGTGGCTAGCCTAGTGAGCTCGACCTCATCATAGCATTACTCTTCGTTTTCTTTGACCTTTTCCTTTTTCCTTTTTCCTTTTTCCTTTTTCATTGAAATTTAGATATATTATTGACTTCTTTTTATCTCTCTCACACAAATATCTTTAAATGATTATTTTTCTATAATTCTATTCTTAACTTAGTTTGACATTATTGACTCGTAACAGAAATAATATCTTGCAGGATTTTTCACCAGATGGGCAATTTATTGTTAGTGCTGATCGGGATTTTAAAATTCGTGTAATTCTTCTGTTCTGACCACTGAAACTATTGTATTTTCAATTTGATAGAATATAATTTTTACCATGTTTTGACTTTTCTTTGTTTTTTTTCTCTGTTGACAGGTTACTGCCTTTCCCAAGAGGCCATTAGATGGAGCTCATGAGATACAAAGTTTTTGCCTTGGTCATACCGAGTGAGTTTCTTATAACATGCTACATATCTCTTGAATCGGGAAAAGGTAGAAAATAGTTAACTAGAGGGCTCAAGTTCATGCTAAAGTAGATTGCTTGATAACCTTATTTTGATCCTACTTTCTCCCCAGCTCTACCTTACACATCCAATAAATTTTGTTGAAGTCATTGACACGGATGTTTATTTGGTATTAGATATATGTGTAAGATAAGATAACAATTATGATAAGCTTGTTTAAGATATATAGCATGTGTAAATACTGTTATAGTTTCCTTTATCATTGACTAACTACTCTACTGTTGTCAACCTATTGGCAGGTTTGTTTCCTGCTTTACCTTTGTTTGCAGTCAGGAATATCCACAGGGGTTTCTCATGTCTGGAGGTGGTGATTCAACAGTGAGTAAATTATTAATAATGATAAATAAAAAACCAACTTACCTGCGTCAAACCACTAACCTATTATATATCTCATTTTTGCTTTGTAGGTTCGCTTGTGGGATTTTGCATCTGGGTCTCTTCTTGATACCTGTGAAGTTGGAGCAAAGGTAGCTCTATTGCTCTAAACCCTGAAGTTTTTAATGTTTGTCCTGAATTTATCTTTTTTCTAATGTAACAGAATTCCCTTAGTAGGTTTTCTTTCTATGCATCAATCCGGTATTACAGTTTTCCATCGTTAGCTACCATTCATACGCCAAAGTCAAATGGGTGTAGAATGAACTTTTTTCTTGTATTTAATGTAGCTTTTTTAGTTTTATCAAAAGCGCTATCGTTCTGAATTTAATGACATTGCAAGGTGTGTCCTTGTGGTGCATCGTGGGGGGTTTGGTGTTTTTGGTCTTGTTACAGTACTTTTGCTGTTGTAAAACTCCTAAAAGTTCTACTCGCAACAACTTCTTTTACCACTTATCTACCTAAAATCATTTGAGAATTGTGACATAAACTAACAAGAACCTTACATTTACTCAACATCGGCAATTTATCTAGGATCTGGAATTTAATTATAACTTATGTCTGTCGGTTGCAAGTATCAGCCTGAATATTTTTTTCGTTTGATTTTTTTTGTTTTTAGGGGTTAATTATATTAGACTGTATAATATCTTTTGTGGAGTTGGATATTTGGTGATTGGAATTTGATTTAAGGGGTTCTATTATTATATATATTATTGGTTGCAAGTTACTGATTATGGAAGTCTGGAATAGATAGAGTTATAATAATGTTTTTAATATTAACAACTAGAAAAGTAAGTGAAAGTTTATCAAGTTTAATTGCCATTAAAGACTATTGTAAACCCAATCTGTATGTTCCTAAAGTTATATAGCTGATAATACCATGTTTTATGAGGTGTGATTTCAAAATAAAATTTTAAAGCGCAAGTTTCGTGTCCGTTATGTAATGTCCGCATTGCTGGAATAGCAACTGTGACGATGACTGTAATTTAAAACCATTTATACTAGTAACCTTTTGCTAATAACCTAATCATGTTATGTTTTCCTTTCTACTTTGGTTTTAACTTCCACTGGCTTTCTGAAGGCAGGACTTCTACAGTCTAATGGGAGAGAAGAGGATATCCAACCTGCAATTACTGATCTATGTGCCTCCTCTGACGGTTCGTTTGTTGCAGTAGCCATTCAAAGGTAAGTTAGTGATCAAGTCTCTTGACAACTCTCAAGTACCCTTGGTGGCCTCTTTGAAGGACTTTGTTAATTCGCTAAATTTCTAATCTCTAGTTCTCTACGTGAATTGTAGCTTACCAGGAATAATGCTTTTGAGTTGCGACCTATCTGCAAAAACTTTTTCAGTTGCCAGGGTAAGTACCCTGATCTCTATTCATTAATAAGGGCACATCTTGCCTTTTGTAAGGGCAAACAAATGAACTTATCAGTTGTGGTGCTTCTTTTCATGCCATAGTTTGATTCTTGTACGGTCTTTTCCCGATTACCTCTATCTCAATATCTTTTGACAACAAATAGCAATCTTCCAACAGCCTTTTATAGAAAACTTGTCAGACTTGAAGCCAAAGCTACGTCTGTTTTTTTTTTTTCTGGCTCCGAGCTGATTACTAAATTATAATCACGCATATCCTGAACTTTGCTCTTGACAAAAAGAAGCTGCACATATGAACTTTATAAACTGGTGGAAAACCATCCAACTTGTATGTATTATTTTAAATTTTTTTGGCCTTTTTCTTACAGGTAATTTCCATCAGCGGGGAAGCCTTCATTCCCACAAGCTTGGGAAGTAGTTCCACATCAGATCTGTTATGGATGGTGATGGGTGTCTCCAACTTAGGTGGTTCTGATACAGCTTCTCTGGCCCGAGTGAGGGCTATTTCTGGTTTTGGATCTGTTGAGCACGAGGCAAGCATGTTGGCAGATAGTGAAATCCCTGGGGGAGAAAAACTGCTTCAGAAGTTGCAGGGAAATCTATCCATAGAAGAAGAGGTGTTCTCAAGGGCTGCTGAAGCTGTGAAAACGGCAATGCACAATCTACTAATTAAAAAACAGTATTCTGTTGAGAAAAGAGAGTTGAGGAAAAGAGGCAGAAATGATAAGAAAAACAAAAAATAGGAAGATTTTGGAATCCTTTTCCATTTTTATTGGTAGTTAGAGGGCAGTAGAGCGGTGATAGGGGAAACTGGGTTCAAATTGCTCAGTTCAGTTATTCCCTGATGTTGTAGTATTTATTTATGAAAAGAAATGGGTTGTGTAGGCATTAGGCTAAACGTATCTCCAAAGTTAATATAATTTTGTTACGCGTGTTTTTTTTTCTTCTCCTAAAATCTAATAATGCCTATATTCATGGTGGGAACAAGACAATATTTCTTGAGACATATTTCGTTGTTTTAGGTGAGCAATCACAAAAATATGTATTCCCCTCTCCATTCCTATCTTCCTCCATGTCAGTATGTATGTACAAATTAAATTAAATCAATACCGCAAGGATGTTTAAAACTGCACATTTATGTTTCAGGTCCAATTTTTAATTGAAATGACTTAATTTTTGTTTTTTTTATTTATGGAAGTTTATGGTTATTAATATTGTAATATAGTGATGATATATATAATTATTATGAGATTATATTGTGCTACTTTTAAAATGAAAAATTATCCCAATCCTGTCATAAAAATAACTAATCAACAAATTTATGAAGAGGTCATATATTGAATTATTATTATGTTAAAAATTAAGTTGTTTATTAAGCTAGGATAGGATAGGATATTATTTCCCTAAATAAAAGATCGAGTAGCATAAAGGTGTAATTAAGGTAGATCGATCATTTTTTGTCTCCTCCATTGAATTAGTTATGTCACTATCTTCTCTTCTTTTAGTATAGTAATAGTAATAGTAATAGTAATAGTAGTATCGTCAATCGTGTCGTGGTTCGTCAAAGTGTAGTAGTAGTCCCAGTCCCAATTGCTTTTTTGGAACATCATTATGCTACTTGTGTGTAACATTAATTTCATTAGTCAAAAACTAATTGTATTATTCCTCCTCCAAATCTCATGAACAAGGTAATTAATTTTAAATGAACTAGTATTAAAAAATATTATTAAAACGGTGAATAATAGCCTATAGCCATGGGATGGGATGGGATGGGATGCTCTATACATATATAGCCTATAGGAATAGGAGTATGGATAAACTCTAAGGATTTCCAGAGTGAGTTATCAATTAGTAATATGATTGATGGTGAGATTTGCAAGCATAGGCATAGAGCATTATTCAATAACTATGGATGAGATTGATATTTTGTGAGAATAAGGAATATTAATGATGCTCTGTTTCCACTAAATAATTTACTTTTTGGGTGCTGCTACTCTTTCTAGGAGCTTCAATTTCTCAACATATCAACAACACTCATCGATCTTAATGGATTTTCTGTTTTAACAAATTAAGCCTTTCCTTAATCCCCTTCAAATAACAAAAGAGAGCTAGGTTTAACAATTAATTTAGAAAAACATGTCATTTTTAACTTTATTTTAAAATGTCTCAAAAATGAATATTATTTTTTTAAAAAAAAGGCCCTTATTTCCAGACAAAAAACAACATATTTTCTCCATCAAATTAGAATATACAATTCTAAATGATTTCCAGCTCATTCTTGGGATCAATCACAAAATTATTGAGTGGGGTGGGGTTGGGAAAATGATGATATGATGACAGTGGCTAAGGCTGTGAGAAGACAGACATGCAGACGTCCCAATTGTGGAACCCCCCTTTTGAAATTGCTGCTATATATTCCGATAACCCCTAGTCCCTACCTACAACTATTCTACAACTCCCTCTCCATCACAACCGGGAAGAAGTTAAAGTTAGGGTCAGGGTTATATTTTTTAGTTACGACTAAACTGAAATATAATATTACTAGCTCTGTCCATCCTCAAAAGTATTATTTTCACATTAATTAAAATAATAAAAAAAATTAAGAGAGATTATATATTTTTTCTCAATCTGAGTTGATATTTATATGAGTTAATATATGCATGTAATTAGGTTTTAGGTGGAGAAATAATTAGTTATGTGAGTGGTTAACTATTGAAATAAATAATTTATTTTGGAAGCGGAGGACGTAATTATATCTACATTACACAAGCTTTTAATTAGTTGGGCGTGAAACTAAAATATCAAACTTTGGTAGGCTTAAATTAAAGCTTACTTTAAAATCTCCCGAGAGAGTAATAAGTAGGATATACAGATGAGTAGAAAGAGTAGTGCATTAAAATCAGGAAACTAATAGTTTGAAGGAAAACAAACTGCAGAAAAAGTAAAAGCAGAGGGGAAAAAAAGTTGGTAGTTTTCCCGTGCATGGGAAACTACTTTGAAAGAATGAGAGAAAAAGCCACGGGGTAAAAAAAATTCTGTATACATGCAGGACAGGCCCCAAAAGGGTATGTATGGGGGCCCAGGACATGAGCGCTAACTATGGTACTACGTGGTTTTGATGTCAAATCATAGTCCTCACAAGCACGCCTCTAAGTTATGTGGATTGGAACTTTGAACCTGATTTATCCTTTTTTTTAAGCTACATACATACAGCCTACACTACATACTTTTCCAAACGGAGGAATTTTATGGTAAGTTGATTAATTGATTAATACAGTGCTGGTATATAGAAAGAGAGATCACCTTTAGACCTACGTGTCGATGTTGTATTGATCAATTGACTAAAATTAATTTTACGCTAACCGCTCCCAAAACGGAGGTCTCATTGAATACATCTAAAAACAAAAGATACTTTCAAGATAAAGTAAGTACAAAATGATTTAATAATAAACATATTATGTCTTAAATTTTAAGATTTACAAATATATATAGTTATAAAAAGTATGTCTAATTATATTTCTATACAATCCTAAAAAATATATTGATTAAGATATTAACAAAAAGGTAATCTATTTATTTTGAGCAAGGAAACATAAACAAAAGTAGCTGTCCTGTCCTGTCCTGTCCTGTTGTTTTGCATGTGTCAGCAGAACTCTAACTATTGTTAGTTCAATAATCTCACAACTAAGCTTTCCTCAATAATATTATTCACTTAATTATGGATGGGAGAGAGAGGCATATCTTTTTCTTTTTCACTTTGAAGTTTTTAGTTCAAGAAATCAATAATATTTTGGTTTATTCTCAAGAGTAATTCAATCAATTCTGAGGACCCATCCACTCTGTTTGTGTGTGTATTTGGGTATGGCACTGAACGTGCTCATAGATATACATACTCGTGTCATCTGATTTACCTTAATGTATGCGTAGTGATTTTTTCTTTAACAAACCAAACCTGAAAAGTTAACACTACATGATCCTGGACATCCATTCAATTTCACCTTTTAACTCTCTGCATGGCTTTCAATTCATTAATTACTCCTATTTTTCACATCTCAGTATAATAATGGAGAAACTGATAAAGAAAACGACTAAATTTAGGTAATCAATTAGTTTGACAAAATCTTGATAGAGAGACCTGAAATAAACAGTAGAATAGAGTTATAGAGATGCAGTGTATACATTATTAGTATATTAATAAGATAAGGAACGTACAAGAGAGCTTCATGTGATGTGGGTATAGCTTGCTTTTGATTAATTTTGATCTTCCTCGACCTCAACCACACCTCTTCTTCTTCTTCTTCTTATTATTATTTAAAACTCACCAAAAACATAATCTTCTTCTTCTTCCTTAATGTTTGAAGGGAGAAATATAGGCGAAATAGATTGTATAAATAAAAACCCACAAGTCATTTTTGATTTAGTAGACATATATACAGAGTTACTCCCTCTGTTATAATATGGCTATGTTGTATTTTGAGTGTGATCTTAATTTTCTTATTTTCATGTGGGTTTTCATGACAAGTACTCCTTGTTTTTGTTGACGCCAGGTAACATAATCAAGAAAACAGAGAAAAAGAAGGGCGACTTTTTTGGGGTTTCCATTTCTTTGTTTTCTAGCTACAAAGACTGAACTAAACAAACACAAAAAAAAAAAGTCTTTTTCTTTCTTTATTTCTTTTCTGTGTTCTTCTGCAGCTTGAAGGTTTTATTTTTTTGCCTATTTTTTCTGGTTAACAAACTCATATTCATTCAGGTACCTACCACTTTTTCTCAATTCTGGTCTAAATCTAATTTTGTACACTCTGTTCTGTTTTTTGGAGTGAAATTTTTATACATTTTGGTAGAGATCTTTCTGATAGATTTAGTAATGCTGAGAAATAGATCTAGAACAGTCACTAGCAAACCATCTCTAACGGCCGAGGCCGACCACAACTCTGTTCCATCTCCAAGACCAAATCAAACCACACCCGTTTCTTCTTTCTTTGGCTCCCCAAGGTTTTTGAATGGAATTTTCACAAAGGGTGTCACTGATTTTGAATCTGTAATGACTCCAACTTCCATTCTTGACGGCAAAAAAATCCCAAATTTTGATAACCCATTTGGCTATGATCAAAACCAGTCTATATCCCCAAAGAAATCCACAGAAAACAAACGCCTCAATGAGATTTTAGATTGTACAAGAATTGGCCTTGCTCTTATTGACTCACTAAATGATGAGAAAAATCTTGACAATTTCAATTCCATCCAACAAAACAGCAGGAAGGTCCTGTTTGGGTCAAAGTTAAATGTTCAAATCCCCATTATTCTTTCCCCGTCTGCAATTTCCCCAACCCGGTCACCAAAATCTCCGGCTGATTTCGGAATTAAGACCCGAAATTCCCAGTTTTTGGGAAATTCAACCCCATTTGGGGGACTGAATTCTGGGGTTCAAGCAAAGTATTCTCCTAAAATTTCAACAGGTAGTCTTTCTTTAAGAGAAATGGAGCTTTCTGAGGACTATACATGTGTGATCTCACGTGGGCCTAATCCGAAAACCACTCGGATTTTTGACAATTGCATTGTGGAGAGCTGTTGCGGCGTTGTTGCTGTATCTGACTTGAAAAAGGAGTTTAATTTGAACTCACCATCTCGGAGTTTTCTTAGCTTCTGTCACACTTGCAAGAAGAATCTTGGAGAGGGCAAAGACATTTACATGTATAGGTTAGTCCAAATTCACTTGTTTCTTAAAATTGAAATTTTTATTTCAATTCAAATATCACTGCTGAATAATGCACTAAATTTCAAGTCCTAGTAGTTAGAAAAATAAAAAATGTTGTAAGATTATATGGAGATTGAAAATGTCCACCATGTTTAGCTAGGATTTGGGAGGATTCTGTTACTTATTTCCTGAAAAGTACTTAAAGAAAGGCAATCATAATTTTTTTAATTGCCAGTTTGTATTCATATTAATTTCTTTTTTTCCAAAATTCCAGAGAAAAATTGTAGTACAATTCTTTTGAGGTTTAATATGAGTTGAGTTGTGTTGCAGGGGTGAAAAAGCATTTTGCAGTAGTGAATGTCGCTGTGAAGAAATGGTCTTAGATGGATTGAAGAACTCAGAAATGGATAATAATGGGTTTTAGGATTTGTTCTTGATTCCCTCTGCAGACCCCATGAAAAAATATAAATATAAAAAAAAAATCATATGAAGATGGGTTAATCCAGAGGCCATATATATGTTGCATCTATGTGGATGTTTTTTTTTTTGTTTTAGTTCTTGCATTTCCTTTTCATCCTCTCCCCTGCATATTAGAGATAAAGAGAGGCAGAGAGATAATGTATAAAAAGAAGGAAAAACAATAACTATTTTTTGGAATGGTTCGATTGCTTCTTAGCTTTACACTCATTTTTGGGCTTTTCGTTAGGTGTTGATGTATGATTGAATATAACTTGCACAATCTCTTATGTTTATATAGGAGTATTTCACAGTGATCATATATTATTAACTTTTTTATAAACTCAAAGTCACTCTCGACTTTCTGTCGTGCACATAATATAAAGGGATAAGGTCCAAAAATGTTCTTGATATTTTTTTTAATGTCTACCAAGCACCCTATACTTTTATTTTTTTTCAAAAACACCTTCAACGTTACATATTTCGTGTCAGTCGTTCCCTTGAATCGAACGCGTTGCCACATGGACTAACGTTACTCATACGTGGCCTTATTTTGCTGACTTGGACTCAAAATTCACCACAACGTTAGTCCATGTGGCAATGCTCAAAATTCACCACAAGAGTTTCATTCAAAGCCATGGTCGGAATCCTCTCCAATGCATTCTCCAACACCTTAATCGCATCCGACAAATCCCTAAGGTACATCAAACAAAGGGCCTTCGCCCCTTCCAGATCCCCATATTGCATCTGAATATAACCTAATTTTGATAACAATGCAACCTTTTCATCCAAGTTTGAATCTTCACTCTTATTAACCAAATCCGTAATCAAATCCAAACAAACTCCAAATTGCTTATGACTTAAATGGTGACTAATTATTGAATTGATGGTAAAACCTTCGCGTTTCCTCCACAAAGCACGCGATGCATTTGATTTTTCGTCGCTCAACTTTGTACGGACGAAATGAAGGAGAGTATAGAGGCGATCTAGGGTTTCTTGGCGATTGTTAAGTTTCGAGGGGAGCTCGGCATGGAGGAAACAGAGTATGAAGGGGACCATGGATCCGGATCGGTTCGGGTAGTGATTCGAGTAGGTTTGATATTGGTAATTGGTGCTATCGAGGGAGTAGTCTAGGGAATCGAGCTCGGCGACGGCATCGGAGAAGAGGCGGAGCTTGGTGAGAGCTAGGACATTGTAGGAGAGGTAAGTGAGGTGCTCGTGGGGTTTTGAGAGGAGAGAGAGGGAGCGGGCACGAGCGACTTTGTCAAGGATGGAGCGCCTGGATCCGCGAGAAGCAAGGTCTTGGAGAGATGAGAGCTCGAAGCAGAGATCGTTGAGCGAGCCGAATGGATTGTTGAATGGATCGTCGACAGGTAGGGTTTGTTGTTGTTCGGGTTGAGGAAGGTTGTCCATTTTTGGCGGTGACTCGGTGGCGTATTCGGTGGTTGATGGTGGTCGTGGTGATTGATCGTCCATTTTATGACGGGTAAATTATTTGACTGGTGAATTCTAGTATTATTAATTGAGTTGGGTTTTTGTTGGGAAACAATTGAATTGTGGTTTAAATCTTCTTCTCCTCCATGTTGCTGACTTGGACTCAAAAGGCCACGTATGATCAACGGTAGTCCATGTGGCAACGCCGTTCGATCCAGGGGCACGGCTGACCCGAAATATGTAACGTTGAAGGTATTTTTGAAAGAAAAAAAAAGTATAAGGTACTCGATAGACATTAGAGAAAATGTTAAGAGCATTTTTGGATCTTATCCCCATAATATAAATTACAGGGTATATCTTGGTAAAAAAATTGAATAGTCTCAATCATTTCTTAGCAAGTTATACAAGGATGGTCTTATAAAGATTTACGTTCTGTTTATGAATTTTGAACTGAAAAGAAAATAATAGAAAATTTAAATTAGAATTAAAAAAAAAAGAATAGAAAATTTAAAATTTTCATTTGTGTTGTTTCTAAGTTTTCAATAGAAAATTAAAAAAATATCTTGCGTTTTTGAGTTACAATAAAAAGAGAGAAAAATATCATTTTTACAAATTTACTCTTCTATTAATTATAACAATTTAACCATGAATAAAAATATGCAAAATAAATTTAATTAAAAAAAACTCAATAATCAAATACAAATATCTAAATAAATAAAACAAAAACTACTTCTACAAAGTCATTGTCATACCATATCCAAAAGTCATCAAACATAATCTGTAATATTAATACTAACAGAGATTATTTATCAATTTTTTTAAGAAATTTAATCTCATATCTAATAGTAACCCAACCACTGCTCGTGACTTGTCTGTCATGTTTGCTAGGTGAAGGTCTAGTATAGTAGTTAATATAGCAGCTCAAGTATATAGTCGTTTCAGATAGGTCATGACGGCTGCGTTGACGCAAGAACGATTTTACAAGTTGAAAGTGAACCAAGCTTTTTTGCGAAGTTGTAGATCCTTGGTCAAGCTCAAAGTAAGCCATAAAAGAACCCACTTGTGAATATTTCCAGCAATAAGCCGGCCTATTAATGCATGACCACGAGCAATAGATGTTAAACCAACCTTGCGCACTTCCATTACAAACAACTGAGAAAAGCTCAACAACAAAAATAAAAATTCATGCTTACGGATATCTAATTGAGGACATAATTATAATTTAAAATTTATTATATTGAAAGAGAATAATATGAAAATTATAAAAATATTACTTATTAAAAATTTTCTTCCGTCGAAAACTTTAACAAAAAAAAAAAAACTTTAACAAGAAAAGTAATCAAATTTTCTATATACATTTTTTCCACTTATTAAAAAAGTCGTAAACGTAGAAATTAAAAGTAAAACTTAAATTTTCCGTCTATTTCTTTTATTTTCTATCTATTTTAAAACTCAAACAGTTAAGGGTGATCAGTCTTGTGATGCAATAACTCGCTATCTAAAAAATAACAAAATCAGTTCACAACTCGAGCACTATATTATATTATCAGAAGAAACTCAGGTATGGCACACCATAGTTTCTCAATTGTTTTGACTGATTTATCTATAAGATCCATAACAACTCTCCTTTCACTTCCTTCTGTTGAAACTAGTATTACAAATGCCTTTTCTGAACAGCTTACCCAATAGGGAAAGCCAAGACTTGCTTATTTGGTGAGGTGAGGACTCTTTAATCCTTTATTTCACATTTTGCATACAACATTTGGAAAACGTAATTTAACAGCCTTTAAATCAAAACACATTTATGTTGATTCAAAGGTGGTAATTAGAGTACTAACTGAAAGGGATCAACCACAAAGTTTGTCCAAAACATACCAACACAATTACTTCATGGGACATCTTGCATAACAGAACAGCTAGAAAATAGTGCCTAATACTTTCAGGTACAAAACACAATCTTAATATAATCCACTACCAACTTTGCTTCAAAAAGGAATAAGAAAATGACCGACATCCATAAGAACAGAGCATGGCGGAGGATCTGCCTTGCCTAGTCTTCTCTATGTAAGCTCCTCTTCTTCACATATAAAGCACACACTATTAGTACCAAATATAGAGCAAGTCAAAGACAATCAGCATAATAAAAAAATATGCAAAAATAGGAAACCAAAAAATTCTTACTTTGGGAATAGCTTGGAACAATCAACCATCTCCATTGATGACAAATGGAAACAACCCACTTAAGGAAAACCTAATGGACTAATGGAGCCAATAGTACAACATTGAAAGACCTGAAAACTAAGGAACAGAAGTAGAGGACACAGAACAGCAACTTGCACTTCCCCTTGCCACTTTTCCCCCTTAAAAACCAGAAAAAGTGGTCAAGTGGAGGTTAACACCCCCAAAAAGCAAAAGATGCAAGAGGTCAAGATTTTTCAAGAAAATGAAATAAAATTGATGACCGTTATAGCAAAGAGATTGGACAGCTCGGGTAAATAGGAAGCAAGTAAAAGACAAACGGATTACCTAGTCAGCAAAATCAAGTAACACTAACATAAGAAACAAGGATTGGACAATTCGGGTAAGTAATGAGCAAGTAAAGGACTAGAAAGGATTATCTAGGAAGCAAAATTAATTAAACACTAAACAAAAAGAACAAGAAGGAAATTTATCTAGTTGGACTGGTATAATGGGAAGATGCTAGAGGTTCAAGGGGCCTAAGGTTGTGTCAACAAGAATAATCTATGATCCTATAGAAGAACTATGACTAATCAAGTCAGGATTCTACAGCTATATACGTGTATGGAACTGAGAGCCTAAATCTAACTTAGGAAGGAGGCAAGAGAAAATCATGAATCCTGCTAGGAAAGTATTCAGACGAGAATTCAATGCTTCGCCAATCAACTAGTTTCCTTTGAAGCTTGAAGATGGGACAAGTCCATTTCTACCCTCAACAAGGGACTAGATGCTACCAGCCACTTTGATAGCAAACATGTTCAAGTTCCCTTCTGCTACCTAAATATTCATCAATGCTCCCAACTCATGTTCTTTGAAGAGAGATGTCAACAAATAAAAAACCACATATGCTGATGCATATGAGAAGATTAACCACTATCCATCACTGCTCTGGTACCACCACTACATAGATAGCAAGTTTTAACCACCACATAGCCTGTAACTGTACCACCATCACATACCACTATTCAAACTATTAATAACTCTGGGCAATTTATTCACTCTATATACAACTACTGCTAAACCAGTTTACACAAGTAGATTTACTTATTTACAGTCATGTCAAGACTCCTCACACTCATTCATCAGTCATGTCAAGATTGAGAATGCGACGCAGGTCCTTGGTCGCAGTAGAATAGTCAGCACTGTGAAAGAGGTTTCTAGCAGAATTGTTATGCTCCCTTTTGGGGGATGGGGGAGCAGACCTAGCAATGGGATGTAAATATATATCAGAGACTGAGGAAGCAGGCAAATCAAGTGACACAGTTCGCTTTGGTGGAACAAAAAACTTGGGTATGGGCAAAGAACTTGGAGGAGGCGAATTCGAATAAGCAGGTCCAGCCCAAAGCTCAGAATAAGAAAATTCATCAAAAAACAAGGACCTCTTTTTATCAGAATCAACTTTGATGTTAATAGGAATTGGAACTGAACTAGTTTTCTTCAAGGTAGCTCTTTTCAAGTGTTGGTTGTTTTTTTCTTCAGAGAGAGAATTAACAGATGGTGACAATGGTGTTTTTGAAAAAGAGGAAGAGGGCGAAAACCCAAACCCCCGTTTGGTCACAGGTGTAATGCAAGCCTTAAATGGGTTTGGAAGTATCCCTGCACCAGATTGAAAAGTTCTACAATTTCTCTCTCTGAAATCTCTAGAAGGGGGCGACCCATGATTCCTCTTTTTGCCATAGTATTGATTCCTATGCTGACCAATAACAATAATCGTATCCATCAAGTTAAATTACCGAGTCAACTCAACTAGGATTAACTGTTCCAACAAAATTACTTTCACTATTGTTCTAATCTACCACCACTACCTCAGAAAAAGAAATAATCTTTGGGGGTCAAATGCTATGAAATGAAAGTAACTTTTAGATTTTCTCCATAACCACCAAAGTCTGAGCAAATCAACATTAATCTCGGTGAATCCGAACCATACATTGAGCATATAAATATGTATACCACCAAGTACCAAATCACTCTTCAGTTTCTTCAGAGTAACCAGATCTGTTTCAAAATAAAGCAGATCCATGGGGGGAGGGGAAACTAATCAATCACAGTGCGAGAAAACCTAGCTTATTAATCAATTTCATTTTCAGAAACAAAGTTAAAGGAAACATTACCTGATAAACGGATAGTTTTGAGTGAAACGATGATTACATGGGCTGAAACAGAGATGAAGATGTCAGGGGTTTTAGCCTTAGTAAGATATTTTCTAGCTCTACATATATGTGTATATCTATTAAATCTCCATTACCACTTCAACCTCCGAGCTTTTAAAACCACAATCTACGGATCTGAAACGACTCTCAGTCGTATTTATCTATCAATACAAGCACTGCGTTTTACGTTTTGATAATTAATAATTTGCTATTACACTATTGCCCTTATATTAACTCAAAAATTCAAAAATACTATAAGATTCTTTCATACAAAGATTAGGGGTGGATAAAAAATTCGATAAATTCGGTTTTTAGGGAAATCGAACCGGTTCAAATCGACCAGTTCAAAACAAATGATATCGGTTCGATTAATGAAATTGATACTCTTTTTGTTCCTAAAAGATTATCGTTTTAGAAGAAAAAAAAATTCAAACTATTTGTCTTTTAAAACTTTCGAGGAGAATAAATTATTTACTTTCCTATATTACCCCTACCTTCTTTCATTGTTCCAACAAATTCTCTTCCTTGTATTAATAATTTTCATTTTTCAACTTCCCATAAAGGGGTAGTGATGGAATTTCAAACAAATTTTATTTGGTAAATGATACTCCCTCCATTCCTAAATAAGTGTCGTTTAAGGTTTTTGCACATGGATTAAGAAAGTCATTTAATACTATCATTTAATAATTAAAATATGTGTAAAATTCCATCACTACCCCTTTATAGGAAGTTAAAAACTATTAATACTAAGTGTGAGAATTTCTTGGGACAATGAGAGAAGGTAAGGGTTGTAAGACCCCGAATTTTATGAAATAAAAGTATTCAATTTTTCTTATAATTACCATTCAGTAAATGGTTAAATTGATAAATTTTAAAGTTAAGGGTGAAATATGAATTTTTTTCAAAATAAGCAAGTGGTTATAAAATAATCATTGTTGTCGGGGAATATTCGTTTGGTCGTGGAATATTCTTTCTGTCGGAGAATATTCGTACGACGGCGCAACTATTTGTGGGCCCCATAACGAATAACTGTCGGGTAAAGAAAACGACAAATTTAAGTTTTTACAAATAACGGCGTAGTTGTTACCGTTAACACTGTTGGAATACCCGGTGGTTAAAATACAGTAATACGCGTTATTGCACAGTAGCACACGGTATTGCACAGTATTTTTAAAATTATTGATTCTTACGTAAGAAGGCACTACTCAATAATTGTTACAGTAATTACTGTTCAATATTTTATTTTATTGATTCAATAATTGCTACATTGAAATTTTATATTATTGTTGTTCAATAATTGTTGATGCACAGTATTTTCCTTTATCAGATCAATAATTCATATTATTTGAATAATATTATTAGATAACATTATTGGCAATGTCTAGAAAGTTCCGTCTAAGGAGAGGTTTGGTCATCTAATTGCGCGCCAGTAAGGAGAAATCCTTATTGGAAAGCCCCCTCTTTCCTGGGAACGGCCTGGTTGTCATAAATGTGATTCTGTAATATTATTTGTGAATAATTAATTATTGATTCATATGATAAGGAAATATTTATTTTATGTGGATATAAACGAGGGATATATTTTTGTAGTTAAAAATGAAGGAGTTAATGTTGAGATTTTTATCCGTATTTTTGTCGGAATGGAGGTATTAAAAATCAGGGTTTTTGAGATATTTTGCGGGGGTTATAATTTTTAATCCGATC
This sequence comes from Panax notoginseng, assembly GCA_016801055.1. Taxonomy (NCBI): domain Eukaryota; kingdom Viridiplantae; phylum Streptophyta; class Magnoliopsida; order Apiales; family Araliaceae; genus Panax; species Panax notoginseng. Next base: position 9,802,118 of record CM029013.1, read on the forward strand.
GTTGGATCGTGGTAATTTTTGGATATGTTATACATATATAAGTTGAGTATATGTCCACAAATTTTGAACCGTTAAAAATGAACGTATGATTTGTTATGAATTTTACGAGATGACTGGTTCAGAAATTGTTAAATTTTCGGAGTTTATCATTTTGGTGGAAAATTCTAGAATTGGTGGGCCCCACTTGTGGTTGGTGAAGAAATGTGCTGAATTATATTTCAAATGTGGTGGGTGGGAATAGTAGCAGGTAAAGCCATCAGGTTGCAGATCAAACCTACCAAAATTTTCCTATAAATAGAGGGCTAAGTTAGAATTGAAAATCACACCAAAAACATAAGTTTTCTCTCTTTCTCTCTCTATATTATGAAGCATATTTTGTGAGTATTTAGATACTTTGAGAGTTGCTATTCGGTACAAGTTTTCTTCAGCATCATATCCGATATCCAGCCAGAAGTACTGCTCTTTTGAGGTAAGGGATAGTAAGGGATAGTAAGGGATAGTAAGGAATTTTAATGGTTGTTATGATTTTCAGTTTCGTAATTTTTCTGAACTTCAAAAATTCTGGAAAAATTTGAAATGATATTTTGATGAGTTTTCTTGATTGTGTCCAAAAATGGTGATTTTTGGATGTATAGATTGAGAGTTATGAATTTTATGAGAAAAGACTATTTTAAAAGTAACAGCTTATAATTCCTTGTGGTTAATTCCAAAATTGATGAAATTTTTATTGGGAGTACATGTATATGATAGAAGTATACTCTGTAAATTTCAGAATTTTTGGACAAAAGTACAATTTTTGATAAATGTCTAAATATTCGGCTATTTTAGCCATATGAAAAATAGTAAATAACTTTTAAAAATTCTGAGAAAAATATATGTTCACTATGGGACTATATTATGCTAAATCCCAGAAAAGAAATTTTTTTGGAACTGATTTGGTATTTTTTATGAAAATAGTCTAGTTATGAGTAAATGAATTAAATATGTTTTGTGAAGAAAGAAAATTGGAAAATAGGATTTTATGGCTTGAGAATCCTATATGAGGTATATGCAGATTTTTGATGAGGATTTTGGTTATTGATGATGAAATTGTAAGAGTTTGGTATTTTTGAATGATTAAATGCATTATTTAGTAAGTGTAAACAATTTAAATAAATTGTTTATAAGCTTAAGAAATGTTATTCTTTCAATATCATTATACCGAAATATTGTTATGGATTTTATTGTGGAATTTCTACCTTTTTGTGTCGGAATTACTATTCATGAGTTACTATTCACAGGTTACTATTCACGGGTACTATTCAAGATAAAATTGGTTTCTTTTTCTAACTAAATTATAGTTGATTTATGAATATTACTCTTGAGATTAAATCTATATGTTGATTATATTGATTTTATTAGCATATATAATATTTTTATAACCCTGATGTTGAATTTCTCTTTCACTGGAGTGTAAAGATGGGTAGATTATTGGTATGATCATGACTAGGGTTCTCTTTGGCCTGTAGTGCAAAGTTGAATTGTGACTGGTATGATCATGACCATTGAATTTACAATTGAATATCTTTAGCTTAAGTGTAAAGATGAATTGATTAATATGGTTATAATTATGGTGTATATAAATTCTGAAATGATTATATATTTCTTTGAGATATGAATATATTTGGCCTGTAGTGCAAATATGAATTGTTGAGGAATATCTTTGGCCTGTAGTGCAAAGATGAATTGTAGATGAATATCTTTGGCCAGTAATGCAAAGATGAACTGTGGATGAATATCTTTGGCCTGTAGTGCAAAGATGACTTGTTGATGAATATCTTTGGCCCGTAGTGCAAAGATGAAGTTATTAGTATGATTATGAACAGGAACTGTGATTTGGTATAACTATGATGTTTGATGTTTCAGGTGATGAAAATTATCTTCGTCCTAGATGAGAAGAGGAATTTAGAACTACAGTTATGATTATGAGTTATTCATATGATTGTGGACCAGAATTGTTGATTGATGTTACAGGGATAAAATATTGTTGGTGGATTTTTAACATTGAGAAAATAATAGACTTTATAGTCTATTTGACTCTTCTAATGGATTGCTCGTTCCGCTGCAACTATGGTTGAAATTTTTATCATTTACCATATGTTCTAAATCTCTGATTTATTATTGATGAAGGCTATTGATAATTTAATTATCTTTAGTCATGATATTCTTTACTGAGCTAGTTGTGCTCACCCTTTTGCTTCACAATTCCTTTCAGGTAATAAGAGTGTAGCTGGGTCGAGCGAGGGTAACGGGGAAATAGAACGGTGGTCTCTAGCTGTGGATGTTCTCCAGAAGCAGTATAGAAAAGTTCATTTAGTAGTTATATTTGGTGAATCCAATAGGGTAAGGTGTACCCAACGTTGGAAGGGTGGTTTGCCACTATCATACAAGATGTCTAACGACATACAACCTCGTGTCATCATAAGACAGGGATGTGCTCATCCACTTGCTGAGTATATATACGAGCACTACCTATATAATCTTGGTGTTTGTTTAAAGTATAATTCTCAATTAGAGACAGTGGAGATAATGATAAGTCAAGAGAAGACTCACCATTGGGAAGAATATGATAGTAATCTTCTCGTTTTTCTTTGGGGTCTATTGGGTCAACCAAGGATAATTCTGTGGCCATATGATATCTATCATAACCTAGACGCGTGGCCTCCCATGTACGAAGGTTTCCTTGAGCACTTCCCAAAGATTCTAATTTCTAAAACAGTTTTTGACTATACCTTTATGTAAGGTGTTATTGTGAGGTGATGTCCACGGTTGGGACATGAGTCACATTTGGTATATATTTGTATCCAAACTCACAGCATATGTGTTGTTGTATTTTGCACGACAATTGTTGTAATAAAGTTGTAGTTGTTTTCTGTACCATGTATTTGACGACTCAGAATGGGTTGGATGGAATGGACCTATTTTGGGGTCGTTACAAGGGTGATATAGGAAAGTAAATACTACCTCCATCCCAAAATATTTGACGTTCTACATATTTTCACACAGATTAAGAATAGATGTAATTTTCCTATTTTACCCTTAATTAATACTTTTCTTCTCCATCTACAGATCTGACCATTCTCAACTCTTCTTCTCCATCTCCTCATCAGTTCGCCCATCTCTTCTCCGTACGGCCATCTCTTCTCTTCATCTTCTTCGGATCTGGTTTATGCGTGGACCGATCGCCCATCTCTTCTCCGGCCATCTCTTCTTCTTCGCACATCTGTTACAATTTCTTCTTCTGCGTGGATATTTTCATCTCTTCTTCTTCGGATCTGTTACATAATGCGTGGAAGTATTTCAGATTTAGATATTTTCTAAATAGTGGTGGAGAAGGAAGGGCAGAGAAGGAAAATAAATGGCAAAATATTTTTAGAATTGTAGAACGTCAAATATTTTGGGAAGAAAAAAAACTCCTAAAACGTCAAATATTTTGGGATGGAGGGAGTAATTTATTATCCTAGAAAGTTGTAAACGACACATAATTTGGAATACATTTTTTCTTCCAAAACGTCACTTATTTAGGAATGGAGTATTTTCTTAATCCATGTGCAAAAATCTTAAACGACAATCTTTTAGGAACAATCTTTTAGAAAAATGTTTTATTCAGTTAACAGGTATAACCGGTTTGGTGCAATTCCCACCGAACATACAAAATTTAGACATTTATACGAGTCAAATATAAGTCGCTTATTTAAAATATCGATTTTTTTTATATATCACCGATCCTTACTTGATACAAATTCGTTATACTTACTCTTGTATAGTATTGACGAGTATATTCAATTTATTTAATATATAACATTCAACAATTAAATTCTTCATGTACTTTGAAAAGTAAAAAAGATTTTATGTTTTCTGTACATGTCCATCAATTGACTAAATAATGATAAAATCATCTCATTATGTTTTTACTACACTCGATACATAGTTTAAAATTTTTAAATTATTCTAAATGGTTGACTTAGTTTATTTTATATGTATTATCATAATATAAATAATTCAATTTTGATTCATGCATGTCTCAAATTCGAGTATATTTAAAATAATTAAAAATCGCAACGAGTCGTCCGAATACTTATAAAAAACTCGAGTAAAATTTGAACAAGTTACCGTTGGACTTTTCACCCCTAAAATAAAGTCGAACCGTAAACTCGGAATATCAAGTGGGTTCTTTGCTTAAAAAGAGAGTAATAAAGCTGTTAAAGCAAAACGCTTTTTTATTAGAAGTCCAACTTTATAAATCTTGCACGCCGAAAGAGATGTCAAACAGCACTTTGGATCTATATAGGAAGTGACCATTTCACCCTTAAGCTAATGAAGTGCTCTTAGCAGTGAACAATTAATTCTTCAACACAAGATTACATTTTTAAGGCGTGCATATAATTCATTATCGTATACAAAATAGTAATAATAAAAATTTTATATCCCAATAATAAAATATTATTATTATAATTTATTTTTTAAAAATTTCCTTTGGAAAGGGTTTAAGTTGCGGTTTGTATAGTTTTGGTTAGTTCAGGACTTCTGTCATTTTAATGTAAAGCATGCATAATTTTAGCCACTAAACAATCAACCAAATGTTGTTTTCTTCAATATAATTTATATAATAGTGGTCACAGTATCATTTTATTTTACATACTCTGCTCACCATTTTTAGTGACGGATTGGATTACGGTTTGGTTCGTCACTATAGAACAGATAAACGATTTATATGTTATGGCGACGGTTCGATGCGTCGCTAAAAGTTAAGACGACGGTTCCCTGATATATGCAATAGACCGAATCGTCTCCTGGTCCATCGTTAAAAATAGTGAATAAAATATATTAACTGAAAGGATATGTATTTGATCTTCTCCGACAATGAACATATCTAAAATGAAGATAATGCTCGATCTTATACCACTGAGATTATAGGTTATGTAGTTTATTTGATATTCCACTGAGATGCAGGCGGCCCCAACTATACATGTATACCTTCCACTTCTAAATCTAATCAATCATGATTTATTTTTTGATACATCTGGAAATGATCAATAATTGATAAATGACCAAAATTATAAATATTAATTATCATCTTTAAAATTGTACACATGTTATGGAGTATCAACTATGAGTTTCGATAAATCAATCAAACAATACAAATATATAATCACATAAAAATTGAGTAGTTTTGTCTAGATTTCTTATTTTATCTTATTCACCTTAGGAGTTTGATAAAATTGAATGGAAATTTTTGATGTATAAAAAAATTTTAAATGAGCTGAATTGAATAGAAGATCTAAATATAAAATAAAATGATATGTTTGATAATTGTTTGTCCAAAACATTTAAATACATCTACTATTCAATTTAAAATTTTTGAACGGTCATGAACAAATTTATTAATGTAATTATAAATAAATAATGTTATCTAAGAAAAAATAAATATAAACTTCTGAACAATCTTTGATGGAGTAAACTAGCAGTAATATAATTTTAGTAATAAAACACTAAAAAAATATTAATAACATTCTATAGTACATAAAATAACAAAAGATTACAACAACATTTATTAAATTGGGTATTGACTAATTTGTTAAAGAAAAACCAAAAACAATTTGTACATAACAAAATTTACTTACAATAGTAAACAAGATGGACATTGAATGTAAAATCATGAGAGTATGTAAGTAAAAAATATATATTATTTAGTATTATTTCTTACTCATTCAGTCAAAAAAATTAAATAAATCGTTCAGACACATTCAAACCTATTCAGAGTTTAAAATTTATTAAACAAACGGTTTGAATGACTTATTCAGTCAAATTCAAATTTATTTAGAAATAAACAAACAACGCCTTACTCAAATACATTAGAAATAGTAGTCTGATTACACAATAAATTACACGTAAATTTTTTTATATGTTCACTGTGAAACAAAATTGATTATAAAGATCAATGTTATCATACTAAATGAAGAGCTACGTATTATTTTTTCAATCTATTAATCATCGTCTCAAAGTATAAGTATTTTTTTTTTCAAACGACAATATAACTTATTTAAAAATGTCGCCAAGACAACAATTCATAAAGAAATATGACCATAATTTTTTTAATTATTTAATGTAATATATATCCGATTAAATGTGACATATTATAATGATTTTATTTGAAATTGAAAAATTATTATTATAAATATTCGCTCAAACATATGATTTTTAAAGTTTGTCCAATATATATCTTCTAAAGTTTATATGTGCTTTGCAAGGGTTATCAAGTTTGTAATTAGAAGCCCTTTTAGGATAATTAAATTTATAATAAAATAAAGTACATAAAATGAAGAATAAATATATTATTTAGTGGGATTTATTAGTATAGAAAAATAAAATTACTCGTCACTTTATATAATGATGTCATAATAATGAAAGAGGTGGAGATGATAATGAAAAATATACTATATGCAGAAATCAAATGGCATTCGATATCATACTAGTATGTATGTATAGAGGAGGCCCATCAGATTTCTCATATTAGTAGCCCATGTCTTTTGTTGTTTCATTAATTATTTTCACCCAACAACCAATCCATCCTTAATAAATCACATAGGATGAGCATCCTAATTTATAGACCTAAACTGTTACACCAGTTTCATTAAATTGGCCTTCAAAGATAAATTACCTAATTTCATATATATATATATATATATATATATATATATATATATATATATATATATATATATATATAATTCACGCAGCTAGTACTCAGCACAAAGAACTACTATTACTACCACATCAACATATATTGACTTGGTAACAATTCCTCTTAAATCATACCTCTGCTCTGCTCCATGATAATAATAATAATAATAAAAACTAGGTGCTGCTAATTCCATACTTCATAATATTAAAATGCTTAATTCTTTCTTTTAAATTAAATTCGTCTTACTTTTATTGAGTATTTATTGCTACTCCATGCTCCTTACCGATGACCTGATAGAAAAATCTTCTCGAAAAATCATAGAATATTACTATATGAGTATTGTATGGAAACAAATTAAAACAATCAAAAGTTATATAAATCAAGGTATGTTTGAGCCGACAGATAGGTAGGTATATATGAAGTTAGAGAGAGGGAATTAAGAGAGTTGGATTCAAACACTACTCTGAAACAATTCCTCAATAATTAAAGCAACTATTGTATTGCTTGAAAACAAAAACAATCAGAAACTTAATTTAAACATGCACCTTGATGCCTCTTTTAACTGTACTAATTAGCTAGCGAAATAGCTAAGGTATATATATATATATATAGAGAGAGAGAGAGAGGGAGGGTGATAATTAATTAATATTCCTATGCATGTGAAGACTTGAGGAGATCAGAAACGTTATGAGTTAGTTAAGAAAGAAGTCGTCCGATCGATGAGTAATGAGTTGATTTACAAATTCTACTGGAGAGGCGGAGAGGTAGGTAGGGTTAAAGAAATCTAGAATATGAAGCGGAGTTATGGGGAAGAGGATCGGAAGCTTCCATCGAAAGAATTACGGGGATGAGGATCGGAAGCTTCCCTCGCAAGAATTAAGGGGAAGAGGATATATATATATATATAGCCAAGATCTCCAGCGGACTCAAAAAGCGGACCAACTAACGGACTCATGAGAAAAGAAGCACGCGGGGCTCAACTTAAAAGGGGCGGGTCAAAATAAAGGGGGTAACTAAATTTGGTTATGATAAACACCGAATCCCTCTCTCTCCCCCAAATCCTGCCGTTTCTCTCTCCCCGGCTCTGATTCTGAGTAGTTTGAGACTATCGCCGGAAGGCTGGATCGCCGGAAGGCCGGATCCATCAACGCCCCTTTACACTTTTGCCCCTTCTCTCCCCAAATCCTGTCGTTTCTCTCTCCCCGATTCTGAGCAATCTCCACAAAGTCCATCTCTGTTAAAGCGAGTCTGAAGCAATCGAACAGACCTTGTTGTAAACATAGAGGTAAAGATTCTGAACATATGAATCTTGTACTTTCAGTTTGATTTGAAAGAAATCTAGGGTTTCTGAGCGTATGCTTTTTGTAGTTATTGATTTATATATCTCATGTTGACCCCCAATCTAAGGTTTCAGTTTGATCGAATAGAACTTGTTGTTTTGACTATTTTGATGTTGCACAGTTTCGTATGGTTGTAGATGTGACGCCCCCAAAATTAGGTATATATCACCCATCTTAAGTCGTCAGATACATGGTACAGAATTCAAATACAACTTAATAATATAATTGTCGTGTACAATACGACAAAACATAAACTGTGAGTTTGAATACAAATATAGTCTTCTAGAGATTATACAAACTCAAAAGGAGTCCTCATTACAATTATTGTCACACTATTTAACAGAATAGTGAAGACTATTAATACTATCATCTGGTCCATCACTCGGTTCCCCGACTCGTCCCAGCTATATTCTCATTTCCTGAAGAGAACAGTGAAAGAAAGGGTGAGCTCAACTAGCCCAGTAAGAAATATTATGACTAAGATAATGCAGAATAAATTATCATTAGCCTTCAACAGTGTTAAACTGATAAAATATAATAAACATCAAATTTAACTGCAGCGGAACAAGCAATCCATTAAAAGAGTCAAGTAGAAAATAAAATCTACTATCTTTTATGATTTAAAAAGTTTTTCATGACTTTTATCACTGAGACTCAACTTAATAAATAATCCACATCATCGAATCACCCCTGCACTACGACCAAGGATATTCTTTAGTATCACGACCATAATTATCCATGCACTACAACCAAGAATATTTGTGTATTCATTAATGGTCATGATCATGTCAACAACTGTCCATCAATGCACTACAGGCCAATGAGAACTTTTACACATCATTTGTAACATTACGGTCATGATTACACCGAATAATCCCTGGTCATAATCATACCAAGTCCATCTATGCACGATAGGCCACAGATGACTTTCAACATAATATAAGCATGAGGATGATGACAATGATATAGGAATTCAATAAAACAAGTTCAAGAATTAACTTATTCAGGAACTGATAACGTCCAAATTGTCAACATGATACTGTTTTGTAGGGTAAAACTTAAGAATGCTCAGAAGAATATTTCCATGAAAAGATACTATATGAAGCATAAATATCAAGGATATTCCACTAATTTCATGGAGTATAGAAGTCAAAGTTTTAACCAACTGAGTATAACAACGAATGGAATAACAAAAGAAATCACCATGCATGCGATAGACCGCACAGGCAGGTTATTCCAACAGAATAATAAATAACGGAACCAGGTCCGGCGTAAAATGCACAGACATGATATTCCAACAGAATAATAAAGAATGGAACCAGGTCCGGCGTAAAACGCACAGACAGGATGTTCCAACAGAATAATAATAAAGACGGAACCAGGTCCGGTGTAAAACACACAGACAGGATGTTCCAACAGAATAATAATAAAGACGGAACAGACAGGATGTTCTAACAGAATAATAGAAGAATGTCACCAAGTATAGGGTAGACCGCGTATACAGGTTATTCCAACAGAATAATAAGCAATGGAATAACAACAGTTCTCTTCATGAATAAGAAAGAATAGCACCCCTTACATTAGTAGGAGATTGAATACTGCAGTAGTATAGTAACAGAATACTTTTCTTCTTTCTCTCTTATTCTCTCTATACTTTCTCTCTCTATAGCTTGAATGAATTCGTGAAAAATAATGAAGCACTGGGCCTCTATTTATAGAAGATTTCTAGTTTAGCACTTGAAATGTGAAACGACAAGTGGTTCGACGCCTGTAATGTGAAACGAAAAGTGGTTCGACGCCTGTAATGTGAAACGACAAGTGGTTTGACGTCTGGTAAAGGTAATTACTATTGACGAAGGTAATTACTATTGACGAAGGTAATTATTATTGACGAAGGTAATTACTATTGACGAAGAGACTCTCAAATGATGACATATGGGCCCCCATAACATAACCAACTTATCACAAACGTCTCATAATAGACTCTTTATATACATCAAGGATTGAATAAATATTACCACAAATCATTTTATTTTTAATCAACACATATTTAATCTTTCAACAATTATTAATCATTTATAACTTGTCGTCTCAATTATTGATTTAATAATATAACATATTATACAGATGATACTGTGACAATAATTGAATCAATAATATAAGAGATATGATGCAGCAATTACTGTAGCAATAATTGAGTATAGCTGAGTGACTTCTCACGTAAGCATCAATAATCAATACCGTGTGCTACTATGCAACCATGCGTATTACTGTTGTGACGCCCCCAAAATAGGTCCAATCCATCCAACCCATTCTGAGTCGCCAAATACATGGTACATAAAATAACTACAACTTTATTATTACAATTGTCGTACAAAATACGACAACACATATACTGTGAGTTTAAATACAAATATTGTCATCTAGACAGTATTCATACTCAATTTAGTCTTCATTATACTTATTGATATACTATTTTACAAAATAGTGAGGACTACTAAAATAACTGTCTTGAACCATCATTCCATACCCCGACTAGTACTCGTTATATTCTCGCCTCCTGAGAAGAAAATGGAACAACAAGGAAAAGGATGAGCTCAACTAGCCCAGTAAAGAATATTATGACTAAGATAATATACAACAAATTATCGTTAGTCTTCAACAGGGAAAAATTTAATAGAATACAATAGACAACAAGTTTTAAATCAATAACTGCGGCGGAAACAGGAAACCATTAGAAGAGTCAAGTAGAGAATGAGTTCTACTATCTTCTAAGATTTAAAAGTCCATCATCAATATTTTATCCCTGTAACAACAATCAATAACCATCTTTAATCAAATATTCATCTTTGCACTACAGGCCAAAGATATTCATTTGTATCACCAGCCGATCATGTTCATCTCAACACCTGTTCATCTTTGCACTACGGGCCAAAGATATTCATCAGAAATCATCAATCTTTGCACTACAGGCCAAAGATATTCAATTATATCATCATTTAGGACTGAGGATGATGAAAAATATTTTAAAGGAAACGAATCCAGTGAAACAAAAGAATAAATATTAAGGATTCGTATTTCAGCTATTCCATGTCCAAAAATACCTCATAAATAATCATAGTGGAGTAAAATTTAAGAATGATCAAAACATGGATACAATCAAAGCTAGTATCCAGAATAGATATTTTGGACGAAAAGAAGAAAATTTTATTTTTCGGTGAATAGTAACTCGTGAATAGTAACTCATGAATAGTAACTCGTGAATAGTAATCCCGACATGAAAAGTTTCAAATTTGATAAAAATTCAGATCAATACTTCGGCATAATGATATTGAAGAAAATAATATCATTTAAGAAGAAATAACATCCCTTACCTTGGAAAGACGGTACTTCTTACTAGAATACTAGATATAGTGCTGAAGGAAACTTGCACCGTATAGCAACACTCAAAGTATCAAATACTCACAAGAATACGCTCGATATAGAGAGAAATAGAGAGAAACTTGTGTTTCTGGTGTGATTTTCAATTCTAACCTAAGCACCCTATTTATAGGAAAATGCTTAGAACACCAAAGCAGAAAATTGAATAAATTAATAATATAATTTTCTTAATTTCCTTAGCACACCACATCAGCTGATTTCCACCATTAACATGTGCCACTCAAATGTCAAAAACGTTTTTCTTAATAAAAATAATTAAAACTTCCAAAAATCAATTATTTCGGAACTTCAGAACTTCAATAATTCATAAAAAAATAGCCCTTTATTCAGAAAATTCGAATCTCGCGAGTTTTTGTAGGAAATTCAATTCTCTACAACTTTGCAGAAGAAAGTTTTTCCAAATTCCAAACAAAAATTGACCGAAATCCACAAACGGGCGATTTTACAGTCAATAATAAATTTTCGGTCAAGAATTGTGTCCACCAACACACAAAACATGTGTTAATCATTTAATGCCACAAAAATACTCTTCCTCCTCATATACTCATATATCCCACATTCATTGTAAAAATATCATCATCAATATATTATTAAAATAATATATTTAAATGAATTATTTTATCAGAAAAAGATAAAATATTAATTTTCAACAATTGTCACATTAAAAATTTTCTCCATCTATATCCACATAAAATCAATATTTTCCTCATCATATAAATCAATAATTAATTATACACAAATAATATTATTGAACCACAGTACTGGCAGCCAGGCCGTTCCCAGGAAAGAGGGGGCTTTCCAATAAGGATCTCTCCTTACTGGCGCGCAATTAGATGACCAAACCTCTTCTTAGACAGAACTTTCTAGACATTGCCAATAATGTTATCTAATAATATTATTCAGATAATATGAATTATTATTCCGATAATAGAAAATACTGTGTAGTGACAATTATTAAAACAACAGTAATATAAAATATTAACGCAGCAATTATTGAATCAATAAAATACAATATTGAACAGTAATTACTGTAATAATTATTGAGTAGTGCCTTCTTGCGTAAGAATCAATAATTGGTGCAATACCGTGTGCTACTATGCAACAACGCGTATTACCGTGTTTTAACCACCGGGTATTCCAACAGTATTAACGGTAACAACTACGCCGTTATTTATAAACAACTTATTTTTGTCGTTTTCTTCATCCAATCGCTTTTCGTTATGGGGCCCACAAAAGACTGCGCCGTCGTACGAATATTCTCCGACAGTAAGAATATTCCACGACCAAGCGAATATTTCCCGACAACAATGAATATTTTATAACCACTTGCTTATTTAAAATATTTGCGCATTTCACCCATAACTAACCACATTAATCAAATCAACCCTTACTATTTCAAAATAATAAATAGAGGAAATTAAATTTCATTTATTAATAATTTGGGGTCTTACAACTGTACTTTTACTACCGGGTAGTTTAACAGTTTTAACGGTAACATCTCCGCCGTTATTTTTATAGAAATATAATTTTGTCGTTTTCTAACTACGACAATACTTCCGTTGTGGGGTCCACCAATGATTGTGCCGTCGTACTAATATTCCCCGATCAAATGAATATTTTATAACAACTTGCTTACTTTGTAAAATTTATAAATATTACCCACAACTTATAACATTATATCAAAATTACTCCATAATATTCAAAAATAATATTTATAGAAAATTCATCTTTATTTATAAAAGTTGGGGTCTTACAACCTTCCCTTCTTATGAAATTTCGCCCTCGAAATTAAGGTACGTACCTGGTATGTCGAAGAGGTAAGGATACCTTGACTTCATCTCAGATTCTAACTCCCAAGTCATTTCCTCAACATCGTGGTTTCTCCACAAAACTTTGACTTGAGGTATAACCTTGGAGCGTAGAATATGCTCCTTCTTATCCAAGATTTGAACAGGAACCTCTTCATACGTCAAATCTTCCGCTATTTCGTCCGGTTCTAACTCAATAATGTGGTTCGGGTCTTCCACATATTTATGTAATATGGATATGTGAAAAACGTTATGAACACGAGACATACTTGGCGGTAAAGCGAGTCTAAAGGTCACAGTTCCTACTCGATCGAGAATTAAAAATGGGTCGATGAATCGAGGATTGAGCTTTCCTCTCTTTCCAAATCTCGTAACTCCTTTCCATGGAGCAACACGTAACAACACATGATCTCCTATATCGAATTCCACGTCCTTTCGATGAAGATCAGCATAACTCTTTTGTCGATTTTATGAGGTTTTTATACGTTGTCGGTTCGTTTGAATCTTTTCCGTAGATATACGTATCAACTCCGGTCCCAACAACGTTGCTTCACCCACTTCATCCCAGCATGTTGGAGAACGACACTTTCTTCCATACAACGCTTCGAATGGAGCCATGCCAATACTTGCTTGATAACTGTTGTTGTAGAAAAACTCTACCAATGGTAAGAACTTGTCCCAACTTCCCTTGAAATCAAGGACACAGAGTCTTAATAGATCTTCAAGAGTTTGAATAGTCCTCTCCGACTGTCCGTCTGTCTGAGGATGATATGCCGAGCTAAATCGTAAGTCTGTGCCCATAGCTTTTTACAAACTCACCCAAAATCGTGAAGTGAATCTTGGGTCTCGATCAGAAACTATGGATACCGGCATGTCATGCTGTCTTACAATCTCGTTTATGTACATACGAGTAAGACGTTCAAGTGTATAAGTTTCTCGTATCAGTAAGGAATGAGCAGACTTGGTCAACCTATCAACAATGACCCAAATCGCATCTATGCCTTGAGAAACCTTAGGAAGACCGGTAACAAAATCCATGGTAATGTGCTCCCACTTCCATTCTGGAATTTCAAGTGTTTGCAATGGACCTTTTGGTACTTGATGCTCCGCTTTAACTCGTTGACAAGTTAGACACCTTGAGATAAACAACGATATCTCTATCTTCATATTGCTCCACCAAAATGTATGACGAATATCATGATACATTTTGGTACTCCCAGGATAGATTGCAAACGGTGTGTTGTGCGCCGCCATCATAATTTCATAATTTAAATTAGGGTCGTTAGGAACACAAAGTCTGGAGTTGACTCGAAATATTCATTCTTCATCGATTCTTGCTTCCGGCATAGCACCTTCTTGCACTTTCTTCCTCATACGCATCAGCTCCAGGTCTGTAGCTTGAGCAGCTTTAATCTTATCGATTAAAGTTGGTTCTACTCATATATTCGCCATCATCACATGGGTCCCTGGAGTCTTTAACTGTAAGACCACAAATTATTAATAAATAAAATTTAATTTCCTCTATTTATTATTTTGAAATAGTAAGGGTTAATTTGATTAATGTGGTTAGTTATGGGTAAAATGCGCAAATATTTCAAATAAGCAAGTGGTCCTAAAATATTCATTGTTGTCGGGAAATATTTGTTTGGTCGTGGAATATTCTTGTTGTCGGAAAATATTTGTACGACGGCGCAGCCTTGTGTGGGCCACATAACAGAAAGCGATTGGATGAAGAAAACGACAAAAATAAGTTGTTTATAAATAACGGCGTAGTTGTTACCGTTAATACTGTTGGAATACCCGGTGGTTAAAACACGGTAATACGCATTGTTGCATAGTAGCACGCGGAATTGCACCAATTATTGATTCTTACGTAAGAAGGCACTACTCAATAATTGTTACAGTAATTATTGTTCAATATTGTATTTTATTGATTCAATAATTGCTGCGTTGATATTTTATATTACTGTTATTTTAATAATTGTCACTACACAGTATTTTCTATTATCGGAACAATAATTCATATTATCTGAATAATATTATTAGATAACATTATTGGCAATGTCTAGAAAGTTCTGTCTAAGGAGAGATTTGGTCATCTAATTGCGCGCCAGTAAGGAGAGATCCTTATTGAAAAGCCCCCTCTTTCTTGAGAACGGCCTGGTTGCCAGTACTGTGATTCTGTAATATTATTTGTGTATAATTAATTATTGATTTATATGATGAGAAAAATATTAATGTGGATATAGATGGAAAAATTTTTTAATGTGACAATTGTTGAAAATTAATATTTTATCTTTTTCTGATAAAATAATTCATTTAAATATATTATTTTAATAATATATTGATGGTGATATTTTTACAATGAATGTGGGATATATGAGTATATGAGGAGGAAGAGTATTTTTATGGCATTAAATGATTAACACATGTTTTGTGTGTTGGTGGACACAATTCTTGACCGAAAATTTATTATTGACTGTAAAATTGCCCGTTTATGGATTTCGATCAATTTTTGTTTGGAATTTGGAAAAACTTTCTTCTGCAAAGTTGTAGAGAATTAAATTTCCTATAAAAACTCGCGAGATTCGGATTTTTTGATAAAAGGGCTATTTATTATGAATTATTGAAGTTCTGAAGTTCCGAAATAATTGGTTTTTGAAAGTTTTAATTATTCTTATTTACAAAATCATTTTTTTTGCTTGGTGGGCTGCATTAAACATGTGCAATGAGCTGAAATCAGATTTCAAGAGGTGGGCTTGATAATTTTGTAAATATAAATATTATTATATTCAATTTTCTGCTTTGGTGTTCTAAGCATTTTCCTATAAATAGGGTGCATAGGTTAGAATTGAAAATCACACCAGAAACACAAGTTTCTCTCTCTTTCTCTCTCTACATTAGTGAGCGTATTCTTGTGAGTATTCTAATACTTTGAGTATTGCTATACGGTGCAAGTTCAAGTCATAACCTATATCCGGTGTTTCAACTAGAAGTACTATTTTTGCTGAGGTAAGGGATGTTATTTCTTCTTAAATGATATTATTTTCTTTAATATCATTATGCCGAAGTATTGATCTGAACTTTTTATCAAATTTGAAACTTTTCATGTCGGGATTACTATTCACGAGTTACTATTCATGAGTTACTATTCACGAGTTACTATTCACCGAAAAATGAAATTTTCTTCTTTTTGTCCAAATATCTATTCTGGATACTAGCTTTGATTGTATCCATGTTTTGATCATTCTTGAATTTTACTTCACTATGATTGTTTATGAGGTATTTTTGGACATGGAATAGCTGAAATACGAATCCTTAATATTTACTCTTTTGTTTCACTGGATTCGTTTTCTCTAACATATTTTTCATCATCCTCAGTCCTAAATGATGATGTTACTGAATATCTTTGGCCTGTAGTGCAAAGATTGATGATTTTATGATGAATATCTTTGGCCCGTAGTGCAAAGATGAACAGGTATTGAGGTGAACATGACCAACTGATGAATATCTTTGGCCTGTAGTGCAAAGATGAATATTTGATTCCAGATATATATTGATTGATGTTACAGGGATAAAATATCGACGATGAACTTTTAAATTCATATATAGAAGATAGTAGTTTGCATTCTCTACTTAACTCTTCTAATGAATTGATGTTTCCGCTGCAGTTGTTGATTTAAAACTTGTTGTCTATTGTATTCTATTAGATTTTTTCCTGTTGAAGACTAAGGATAATTTGTTGTATATTATCTTAGTCATAATATTCTTTACTGGGCTAGTTGAGCTCACCCTTTTCCTTGTTGTTCCATCTTTCTTCTTAGGAGGCGAGAATGTAGCGAGTACTAGTCGGGGTGTGAAATGATGGTTCAAGACAGTTGTTTTAGTAGTCCTCACTATTTTGTAAAATAGTGTATCAATAAGTATAATGAGTTCTTAGTTGAGTATGAATACTGTCTAGATGACAATATTTGTATTTAAACTCACAGTATATGTGTTGTCGTATTTTGCACGACAATTGTAATAATAAAGTTGTAGTTATTTTCTGTACCATGTATTTGGCGACTCAGAATGGGTTGGATGGATTGCACCTATTTTGGGGGCGTCACAGTTGGTATCAGAGCTTAGGGATATGATCTCTGGCGGAGGTCGGGGAATAGAACTAGGAGGGGAGAGACGAGTAAATCATTCGCTAGTGTGTCCTACCTAAGCTTAATTGTTGGTCGGTTATAATATAGGGATATTATGTGATATGTTAATTTGTTAAATTAACCCTTGTTTATGGCAGTATTTGAGAATGTCGATTGAGAATGTTAACAGTGGAGTAAATGAGACCGTGAAGACACCTTTGCTCACCAACGAGGAGAACGTGCAACAGGCTGGCAATATTCCTCCTGTAAACAACACCACTGAGCAGACGATGAACGACGGGATGTTTAGGAGTTTTTTTCAGTTCATGCAAAACCAGACGAGGGAGACTCGTGTACAAAATACGGGTGGAAATGATAGCAATGCGCGGCTTGTCACAGCCAAGCAGTTCAAAGAGTTGGGACCACCAGAATTCTGGGAAAAGCCGGATCCGATTAAGGCGGAGACGTGGGTCAAGCAAATTACCAAGATATTCGATGTCTTGGGATGTGCGGAGGAACAGAAGGTTCCATTCGCCACCTTTATGTTCCGTGGCGAGGCAGACTACTGGTGGGAGTCTGTGAAACGTACCCATCCAGCCGCACTCAACATGTCTTGGGAGACATTTCAGAAACTATTCAATGACAAGTACTTTCCTGAAAGTATTCGTCATATGAAGGAGGTAGTTTATTAGACTGGAGCAGAATAACATGACGGTGTCCCAATACGAGGCGAAATTTACAGAGTTGTCCAGGTTTGCACCTCATTTGGTAGAGAATGAGGAACGTATGACGCGGATGTTTCTGAGAGGTTTGAAACCCGGCATACGTCAATATCTCATTTCTCATAAATTTTCTCTCTATTCAGATGTTATCAACAGAGCTCAATTATTAGAGCGAGATAGCGTGTATGATCAATCGAGGGACCACAACCAGGATTATACCGGTGACAACAGTCATCAGTGTAAGACCCCAAATTATTAATAAATAAAATTTAATTTCCTCTATTTATTATTCTGAAATAGTAAGGGTTGATTTGATTAATGTGGTTAGTTATGGGTAAAATACGCAAATATTTCAAATAACCAGGTGGTTATAAAATATTCATTGTTGTTGGGGAATATTCGCTTGGTCGTGAAATATTCTTACTGTCGGAGAATATTCGTACGACGGCGCAGTCTTTTGTGGGCCCCATAACGAAAAGCGATTGGATGAAGAAAACGACAAAAATAAGTTGTTTATAAATAACGGCGTAGTTGTTACCGTTAATACTGTTGGAATACCCGGTGGTTAAAACACGGTAATACACGTTGTTGCATAGTAGCACACGGTATTGCACCAATTATTGATTCTTACGCAAGAAGGCACTACTCAATAATTATTACAGTAATTACTGTTCAATATTGTATTTTATTGATTCAATAATTGCTGCGTTAATATTTTATATTACTGTTGTTTTAATAATTGTCACTACACAGTATTTTCTATTATCGGAACAATAATTCATATTATCTGAATAATATTATTAGATAACATTATTGGCAATGTCTAGAAAGTTCTGTCTAAGGAGAGGTTTGGTCATCTAATTGCCCGCCAGTAAGGAGAGATCCTTATTGGAAAGCCCCCTCTTTCCTGGGAACGGCCTGGCTGCCAGTACTGTGATTCTGTAATATTATTTGTGTATAATTAATTATTGATTTATATGATGAGAAAAATATTGATTTTATGTGGATATAGATGGAGAAAATTTTTAATGTGACAATTGTTGAAAATTAATATTTTACCTTTTTTTGATAAAATAATTCATTTAAATATATTATTTTAATAATATATTGATGGTGATATTTTTACAATAAATGTGGGATATATGAGTATATGAGAAGGAAGAGTATTTTTGTGGTATTAAATGATTAACACATGTTTTATGCGTTGGTGGACACAATTCTTGACCGAAAATTTATTATTGACTGTAAAATCGTCCGTTTGTGAATTTTGGTCAATTTCTGTTTGGAATTTGGAAAAACTTTCTTCTGCAAAGTTGTAGAGAATTGAATTTTCTATAAAAACAAGCGAGATTTGAATTTT
Source organism: Panax notoginseng (assembly GCA_016801055.1). NCBI lineage: Eukaryota > Viridiplantae > Streptophyta > Magnoliopsida > Apiales > Araliaceae > Panax > Panax notoginseng. Next base: position 9,821,643 of record CM029013.1, read on the forward strand.
CTGATAAAAGGGCTATTTATTATGAATTATTGAAGTTCCGAAGTTCTGAAATAATTGATTTTTGGAGTTTAAAATGTTTTTTTTAAGAAAAACGTTTTTTGTTGCAATTGAGTGGCTCACATGTGTTATACATGATCTGAAATCAGATTTCTTAGGTGGGCTTGACAATTTTATAAATATAATATTATTATATTTAATTTTCTGTTTTGGTGTTCTAAGCATTTTCCTATAAATAGGGTGCTTAGGTTAGAATTGAAAATCACACCAGAAACACATGTTTCTCTCTATTTCTCTCTCTATATCGAGCGTATTCTTGTGAGTATTTGATACTTTGAGTGTTGCTATACGGTGCAAGTTTCCTTCAACACTATATCTAGTATTCCAGTCAGAAGTACCGTATTTTCGAGGTAAGGGATGTTATTTCTTCTTAAATGATATTATTTTCTTCAATATCATTATGCCGAAGTATTGATCTGAACTTTTTATCAAATTTAGAACTTTTCATGTCGGGGTTACTATTCATGAGTTACTATTCATGAGTTACTATTCACGAGTTATTATTCACGAGTTACTATTCACCGAAAAATAAAATTTTCTTCTTTTCGTCCAAAATATCTATTTTGAGTACTAGCTTTGATTGTATCCATGTTTTGATCATTCTTGAATTTTACTTCACTATGATTGTTTATGAGGTATTTTTGGACATGGAATAGCTGAAATACGAATCCTTAATATTTACTCTTTTGTTTCACTGGATTCGTTTTCTCTAAAATATTTTTCATCATTCTCAGTCCTAAATGATGATGTTACTGAATATCTTTGGCCTGTAGTGCAAAGATTGATGATTTTATGATGAATATCTTTGGCCTGTAGTGCAAAGATTGATGATTTTATGATGAATATCTTTGGCCTGTAGTGCAAAGATTGATGATTTCTGATGAATATCTTTGGCCCGTAGTGCAAAGATGAACAGGTGTTGAGATGAACATGATCGACTGGTGATACAAATGAATATCTTTGGCCTGTAGTGCAAAGATGAATATTTGATTAAAGATGGTTATTGATTGTTGTTACAGGGATAAAATATTGATGATGGACTTTTAAATCTTAGAAGATAGTAGAACTCATTCTCTACTTGACTCTTCTAATGGTTTGTTGTTTCCGCTGTAGTTATTGATTTAAAACTTGTTGTCTATTGTATTCTATTAGATTTTTCCCTGTTAAAGACTAACGATAATTTGTTGTATATTATCTTAGTCATAATATTCTTTACTGGGCTAGTTGAGCTCACCCTTTTCCTTGTTGTTCCATTTTCTTCTCAGGAGGCGAGAATGTAGCGAGTACTAGTCGGGGTGTGGAATGATGGTTCAAGACAGTTGTTTTAGTAGTCCTCACTATTTTGTAAAATAGTGTATCAATAAGTATAATGAGTTCTTAGTTGAGTATGAATACTGTCTAGATGACAATATTTGTATTTAAACTCACAGTATATGTGTTGTCGTATTTTGCACGACAATTGTAATAATAAAGTTGTAGTTATTTTCTGTACCATGTATTTGGCGACTCAGAATGGGTCGGATGGAATGGACCTGTTTTGGGGGCGTCACAATCAGAACAACGATAACCAGTGGAGAAAGAAGAATACGGACAAGAACGACAACCACTCTGGTGGTAATCGTGGCCATGAATATAGAAGAAGCGAGTCGGGAGGAGATTTTAAAAAGAGGAGATTCAACAATGATAATACGAAGACGTCAGCACCAGCAGCAACTGGTTCCAAGGGAGGAGAGCGACCACCGGTCATATGCTATAAGTGTGAAAAGGAAGGACATATCGCTCGAGATTGCACTGTAGCGAAACCAAGTCCAACGGGGGTGGTGACTCAAAAAGTTGTCCCAGAAAAGTGAAAGTCAACGGTTCCTGGAAGAGCATTTTTCGTGACTGGTCAGAATGCGAGGAACCCGAACGAAGTTAGCACGGGTTAGTTAATTATAAATTTTTGCGAAGTCTATATCTTATTAGATACCGGTTCTACCCATTCATTTATCTCTTGCTTGCGTTCAACGTTTAAACTTGACTCCGGAGAAATTAGACTTTGACTTATCTGTTGAAACTCTGTTAGGAGAAATTTTCATCACATCCATTGTTTATAAATCTTGTTTGATCCAAGTTAGCACCATCACATTACCTGTTGATCTTATCTCTTTAAAGATACTTGCTTTTGATGTGATTTTAAGAATTGATTGGTTAACTACTCATCATGCCAAAATTGATTGCTTTCGTAAGGTTGTTAGTTTTCATATTCCTAAGCAACCTGTTATTCAAATTCAAGCAACCAAACCATTGAAGTCAAACTCTTTCATATCAAGCAGTAAAGTCATTCGTTTATTGAAAAACGGATGTCAAGCTTTCTTAGCTATGTTATGGACTTGAACAAAAATACGTCAGATTTGAATGATATTTCTATTGTTAGTAAATCCCTGACGTATTTCCTGAAAAATTTCTTGGCCTACGCGTGATATTGAATTTTGTATCATCTTTGAATCTGGTACAAAACCCATTTCTAAAATCTCATATCGAATGCTATTGAATTTCAGGAGTTAAAAACCCAACTATAGAAGTTGATAACCGAGCCTCTATCTGGTGACTTCCTTTGTGGAATGCACTGAAGCCAGACTCTCCGTAGAGGATACAATATTCGTGTGGTAGTAAACTGATAGGTGTCATTGTGACGTGCTATCCAAGATTGGGATATGAGTCACAGTTGAGAGCAACCTAAGTCAGTAATCGAAATACGTAGCTTTCTAGTTATTATCGGAGATTCGTAAAAGGAATTTCTCGAATCGCTACTCCGTTAACTCAGCTGACTCGGAAGGATATCAAATTCGTATGGAGCGAAGAATGCGAGAAGAGTTTCCAAGAGCTTAAGAGGAGACTCATCTCGGCACCTGTTCTGACAATACCATCTGGTTCGGATGGATTTGTTATCTACAGCGATGCTTCAGGCAAAGGGTTAGGATGTGTTCTCATGCAACGTGGGAAAGTCATAGCCTATGCCTCGCGACAACTTAAAGAATATGAGAGAAATTATCCTACTCATGATCTAGAGTTGGCAGCAGTCGTTTTCGCGCTAAAGATCTGGAGGCACTATCTATATGGGGAGAAAGTGGAGATATATTCAGACCATAAAAGCCTCAAATATTTCTTCACTCAAAAAGAACTCAACATGCGACACCGACGTTGGCTCGAGCTGTTGAAAGATTTCGATCATACCATTCAATACCATCCTGGAAAAGCAAACGTGGTAGCTGACGCGTTGAGTAGAAGATCATATGCAGGAACGAGTACGATGATGTCAAGTATACGCGTAGAACCAACTTTAATCGATAAAGTTAAAGTTGCTCAAGCTACAGACCTGGAGCTGATGAATATAAAGAAGAAGGTGCAAGAATGTGTTATTCTAGAAGTAAGAGTCGATGAAGAGAAGAAAGCTCAAGCCTTCAATTTATTTGAAATCCTCGATCGAGTAGGAACTGTGGCCTATAGACTCGCCATAACGCTAAGTATGTCACGTGTTCATAAAGTTATTTACGTATCGATGCTACGTAAATATGTGGACGACTCGAACCACGTTATTGAGTTAGAACCAAACGAGATAGCTGAAGACTTAACGTACGAAGAGGTACCTGTCAAGATCTTGGATAGGAAGGAGCATGTCCTACGCACGAAGGTCTTACCACAAGTTAAAGTTTTGTGGAGAAACCATGCTATTGAGGAAATGACCTGGGAGTTGGAAACGGAAATGAAACCGAGGTATCCTCATCTTTTCGAAACACCAGGTACGTATGTCAATTTCGAGGACGAAATTTCATAAGGAGGGGAGGTTGTAAGACCCCAAATTATTAATAAATGAAATTTAATTTCCTCTATTTATTATTCTGAAATAGTAAGGGTTAATTTGATTAATGTGGTTAGTTATGGGTAAAATGCGCAAATATTTCAAATAAGCAAGTGGTTCTAAAATATTCATTGTTGTCGGGAAATATTTGTTTGGTCGTGGAATATTCTTGTTGTCGGGGAATATTCGTACGACGGCGCAGCCTTGTGTGGGCCACATAACAGAAAGCGATTGGATGAAGAAAACGACAAAAACAAGTTGTTTATAAATAACGGCGTAGTTGTTACCGTTAATACTGTTGGAATACCCGGTAGTTAAAACACGATAATACGCATTGTTGCATAGTAGCACACGGTATTGCACCAATTATTGATTCTTACGTAAGAAGGCACTACTCAATAATTATTACAGTAATTATTGTTCAATATTGTATTTTATTGATTCAATAATTGCTGCGTTGATATTTTATATTACTGTTATTTTAATAATTGTCACTACACAGTATTTTCTATTATCGGAACAATAATTCATATTATCTGAATAATATTATTAGATAACATTATTGGCAATGTCTAGAAAGTTCTGTCTAAGGAGAGGTTTGGTCATCTAATTGCGCGCCAGTAAGGAGAGATCCTTATTGGAAAGCCCCCTCTTTCCTGGGAACGGCCTGGTTGCCAGTACTGTGATTCTGTAATATTATTTGTGTATAATTAATTATTAATTTATATGATGAGAAAAATATTAATGTGGATATAGATGGAGAAAATTTTTAATGTGACAATTGTTGAAAATTAATATTTTATCTTTTTCTGATAAAATAATTCATTTAAATATATTATTTTAATAATATATTGATGGTGATATTTTTATAATGAATGTGGGATATATGAGTATATGAGGAGGAAGAGTATTTTTATGGCATTAAATGATTAACACATATTTTGTGTGTTGGTGGACACAATTCTTGACCGAAAATTTATTATTGACTGTAAAATTACCCGTTTGTGGATTTCGGTCAATTTCTGTTTAAAATTTGGAAAAACTTTCTTCTGCAAAGTTGTAGAGAATTGAATTTCCTATAAAAACTCGCGAGATTCGGATTTTTTGATAAAAGGGCTATTTATTATGAATTATTGAAGTTCTGAAGTTCCGAAATAATTGGTTTTTGAAAGTTTTAATTATTCTTATTTACAAAATCATTTTTTTTGCTTGGTGGGCTGCATTAAACATGTGCAATGAGCTGAAATCAAATTTCAAGAGGTGGGCTTGATAATTTTGTAAATATAAATATTATTATATTCAATTTTCTGCTTTGGTGTTCTAAGCATTTTCCTATAAATAGGGTGCTTAGGTTAGAATTGAAAATCACACTAGAAACACAAGTTTCTCTCTCTTTCTCTCTCTACATTAGTGAGCATATTCTTGTGAGTATTCTAATACTTTGAGTATTGCTATACGGTGCAAGTTCAAGTCATAACCTATATCCGGTGTTTCAACTAGAAGTACTGTTTTTGCTGAGGTAAGGGATGTTATTTCTTCTTAAATGATATTATTTTCTTCAATATCATTATGCCGAAGTATTGATCTGAACTTTTTATCAAATTTAGAACTTTTCATGTCGGGGTTACTATTCACGAGTTACTATTCATGAGTTACTATTCACGAGTTACTATTCACCGAAAAATGAAATTTTCTTCTTTTTGTCCAAATATCTATTCTGGATACTAGCTTTGATTGTATCCATGTTTTGATCATTCTTGAATTTTACTTCACTATGATTGTTTATGAGGTATTTTTGGACATGGAATAGCTGAAATACGAATCCTTAATATTTACTCTTTTGTTTCACTGGATTCATTTTCTCTAACATATTTTTCATCATCCTCAGTCTTAAATGATGATGTTACTGAATATCTTTGGCCTGTAGTACAAAGATTGATGATTTTATGATGAATATCTTTGGCCCGTAGTGCAAAGATGAACATGTGTTGAGGTGAACATGACCAACTGATGAATATCTTCGGCCTGTAGTGCAAAGATGAATATTTGATTCCAGATATATATTGATTGATGTTACAGGGATAAAATATCGACGATGAACTTTTAAATTCATATATAGAAGATAGTAGTTTGCATTCTCTACTTAACTCTTCTAATGAATTGATGTTTCCGCTGCAGTTGTTGATTTAAAACTTGTTGTCTATTGTATTCTATTAGATTTTTCTCTGTTGAAGACTAAGGATAATTTGTTGTATATTATCTTAGTCATAATATTCTTTACTGGGCTAGTTGAGCTCACCCTTTTCCTTGTTGTTCCACCTTTCTTCTCAGGAGGCGAGAATGTAGCGAGTACTAGTCGGGGTGTGGAATGATGGTTCAAGACAGTTGTTTTAGTTGTCCTCACTATTTTGTAAAATAGTGTATCAATAAGTATAATGAGTTCTTAGTTGGGTATGAATACTGTCTAGATGACAATATTTGTATTTAAACTCACAGTATATGTGTTGTCGTATTTTGCACGACAATTGTAATAATAAAGTTGTAGTTATTTTCTGTACCATGTATTTGGCGACTCAGAATGGGTTGGATGGATTGGACCTATTTTGGGGGCGTCACATTAACTCTATCTCCATCCTTTGCAAGTCACATAAAATGGGCCTTTGCGTTGTTAATATTACACTTGTATCCGCATATGATCTTCTACTCAATGCGTCAGCTACCACGTTCGTTTTTCTAGGATGATATTGGATGGTATGATCATAATCTTTCAACAGTTCAAGCCAACGTCGTTGTCGCATGTTGAGTTCCTTTTGAGTGAAGAATTATTTGAGGCTCTTATTATCCGTAAAGATCTTCACTTTCTCCCCATACAAGTAATGCCTCCAAATTTTAAGTGCAAAGAGAACAGCTGCCAACTCTAGATCATGAGTAGGATAATTTCTCTCATATTCTTTGAGTTGTCTTGAGGCATAGGCTGTGACTTTCCCATGTTGCATGAGAACACATCCCAACCCTTTGCTCGAAGCATCACTGTAGATGACAAATCCCTCCGAGCCAGATGGTATTGTCAGAACAGGTGCTGAAATGAGTCTCCTTCATGTGACGAATACTTTCGGGAAAGTATTTGTCATTAAACAGCTCTTGGAACTTCTCCCAAGACATCTTCAGTGCGGCAGGTTGAGTACGCTTTACCGATTCCCACCAGTAATCCGCCTCTCCCCGCAACATAAAGGAGGCAAAGGGAACCTTTTGCTCCTCGGAGCATCCCAAGACATCAAATACCTTGGTGATCTGCTTTATCCATGTTTCCGCTATAAGTTGTTTTGGCTCTCCCTTAAACTCCGGTGGTCCCAGCTCCTTGAACTGTTTAGCGATGATCGCCTGAGAGTTTCCAGTGTTTCCACCAACGTTTTGGACAAGAGCCGCTCTCGCCTGCTATTTCATGAATTGCATAAAGCCTCTGAACATTTGATCATTCATCATTTGGTCAATGTTGTTGTTTGTATGAGGATTGTCGCCTTCCTGATGCACATTATCCTGATTATTGATATGTGGTGAATTAACGGTCGCCTGCTGCCACAAAACAAAGGTTAATTGATATGTAACATACTATATTCTGACCGACCAATTAAATACCAAAAAAAACTTAGGTAGGTCATACTAGCGAAGAAATTCCCCGTCTCTCCCCTCCTAGTTCTATACTCACATCTTAGCCAGGGATCATATCCCTAAGCTTTGATACCAACTGTGACGCCCCCAAAATTAGGTATACATCACCCATCTTGAGTCGTCAGATATATGGTACAGAATTCAAATACAACTTAATAATACAATTGTCATGTACAATACGACAAAACATAAACTGTGAGTTTGAATACAAATATAGTCTTCTAGAGATTATATAAACTCAAAAGGAGTCCTCATTACAATTATTGTCACACTATTTAACAGAATAGTGAAGACTACTAATACTATCATCTGGTCCATCACTCGGTTCCCCGACTCGTCCCAACTATATTCTCATTTCCTGAAGAGAACAGTGAAAGAAAGGGTGAGCTCAACTAACCCAGTAAGAAATATTATGACTAAGATAATGCAGAATAAATTATCATTAGCCTTCAACAGTGTTAAATTGATAAAATATAATAAACATCAAGTTTAACTACAGCGGAACAAGCAATCCATTAAAAGAGTCAAGTAGAAAATAAAATCTACTATCTTTTATGATTTAAAAGGTTTTTCATGACTTTTATCGCTGAGACTCAGCTTAATAAATAATCCACATCATCGAATCACCCCTGCACTATGGCCAAGGATATTCTTTAGTATCACGACCACAATTATCCATGCACTACAACCAAGAATATTTGTGTATTCATTAATGGTCATGATCATGCCAACAACTGTCCATCAATGCACTACAGGCCAATGAGAACTTTTACACATCATTTGTAACATTACGGTCATGATTACACCGAATAATCCCTGGTCATAATCATACCAAGTCCATCTATGCACGATAGGCCACAGATGACTTTCAACATAATATAAACATGAGGATGATGACAATGATATAGGAATTCAATAAAACAAGTTCAAGAATTAACTTATTCAGGAACTGATAACGTCCAAATTGTCAACATGATACTGTTTTGTAGGGTAAAACTTAAGAATGCTCAGAAGAATATTTCCATGAAAAGATACTATATGAAGCGCAAATATCAAGGATATTCCACTAATTTCATAGAGTATAGAAGTCAAAGTTTTAACCAACTGAGTATAACAACGAATGGAATAACAAAAGAAATCACCATGCATGAGATAGACCACACAGGCAGGTTATTCCAACAGAATAATAAATAACGGAACCAGGTCCGACGTAAAATGCACAGACAGGATATTCCAACAGAATAATAAAGAATGGAACCAGGTCCAGCGTAAAACGCATAGATAGGATGTTCCAAAAGAATAATAATAAAGACGGAACCAGGTCCGATGTAAAACACACAGACAGGATGTTCCAACAGAATAATAATAAAGACGGAACCAAGTTTGGTGTAAAACACACAGACAGGATGTTCCAACAGAATAATAGAAGAATGTCACCAAGTATAGGGTAGACCGCGTATACATGTTATTCCAACAGAATAATAAGCAATGGAATAACAACAGTTCTCTTCATGAATAAGAAAGAATAACACCCCTTACATTAGTAGGAGATTGAATACTGCAGTAGTGTAGTAACAGAATACTCTTTTTCTTTCTCTCTTATTCTCTCTATACTTTATCTCTCTATAGTTTGAATGAATTTGTGAAAAATAATGAAGCACTAGGCCTCTATTTATAGAAGATTTCTAGCTTAGCACTTGAAATGTGAAAAGGCAAGTGGTTTGACGCCTGTAATGTGAAACGATAAGTGGTTCGACGCCTATAATGTGAAACGACAAGTGGTCCGACGCCTGTAATGTGAAACAACAAGTGGTTTGACGTCTGGTAAAGGTAATTACTGTGACGCCCCCAAAAATAGGTATACATCACCCATCTTGGGTCGTCAGATACATGGTACAGAATTCAAATACAACTTACTAATACAACTGTCCTGCACAATACGATAAAATATAAACTGTGAGTTTGAATACAAATATTATCTTCTAGAGAGTATTCATACTCAAAAGGAGTCCTCATTACAATTATTATCACACTATTACATAGAATAGTGAGGACTACTAATACTATCATCTGGTCCATCACTCCGTTCCCTGACTCGTCCCAGCTATATTCTCATGTCCTGAAAAGAACAGTGAAAGAAAGGGTGAGCTCAACTAGCCCAGTAAGAAATATTATGACTAAGATAATGCATAATAAATTATCATTAGCCTTCAACAGTGTTAAACTGATAAAATATAACGAACATCAAGTTTAACTGCAGCGGAACAAATAATCCATTAAAAGAGTCAAGTAGAAAATAAAATCTACTATCTTCTATGATTTAAAAGGTTTTTTCAACACTGTTATCGCTGGGACTCAGCTTAATAAAATAACTCACATCATCGAATCACCCCTGCACTACGGCCAAGGATATTCGTGTATTCATTAATGGTCATGATCATGCCAATAACTGTCCATCAATGCACTACGGGCCAATGAGGGCTTTTACCACATCATTTGTAACATTACGGTCATGATTATACTGAATAATCTCTGGCCATAATCATACCAAGTCCATCTATGCACTACAGGCCACAGATGACTTTAATAAAGTAATCTGTTTTATATAAAAAGATGTTTCTGTTTTATTACGTTAATAATACGAATAAAACAAAACGTCATTATCGCTAAATAATTCATATTATTAACTGACAATAATTGAATCAAACTAAGTGACTTCTCACATAAGCATTAATAATCAATACCGTGTGCTACTATGCAACCATACGTATTACTGTACTTTTACTACCGAGTAGTTCAACAGTATCAATGGTAAAACTTTCGCCGTTATTTTTAATAAAATATTTTTGTCATTTTCTCAATCCGATAATAATTCCGTTGTGGGGTCCACCAATGATTGTGTCGTTGTACGAATATTCCCTGTTAAAACGAATATTCCCCGACCAATCGAATATTATATAACAACTTGTGTACTTTGCAAAATTTATAAATATTACCCACAACTATAACATTATATCAAATTAACTCCATAATATTTAAAAATAATATTTATAGAAAATTCGTCTTTATTTATAAAAGTTGGGGTCTTACAATTACTATTGACGAAGGTAATTACTATTGACGAAGGTAATTACTATTAACGAATGTAATTACTATTGACGAAGGTAATTACTATTGACGAAGGTAATTACTATTGACGAAGAGACTCTCAGATGATGACATATGGGCCCCCATAACATAACCAACTTATCACAAACGTCTCATAATAGACTCTTTATATACATCAAGGATTGAATAAATATTACCACAAATTATTTTATTTTTAATCAACACATATTTAATCTTTCAACAATTATAAATCATTTATAACGTGTCGTCTCAATTATTGATTTAATAATATAACATATTATACAGATGATACTGTGACAATAATTGAATCAATAATATAAGAGATATGATGCAGCAATTACTGTAGCAATAATTGAGTATAGCTGAGTGACTTCTCACGTAAGCATCAATAATCAATACTGTAACGACCCCAAAATAGGTCCATTCCATCCAACCAATTCTGAGTCGCCAAATACATGGTACAGAAAATAACTACAACTTTATTACAACAATTATCGTGCAAAATACAACAACACATATGCTGTGAGTTTGGATACAAATATATACCAAATGTGACTCATGTCTCAACCGTGGACAACACCTCACAATGACACCTTACATAAAGGTATAGTCAAAAACTGTTTTAAAAATTAGAATCTTTGAGAAGTGCTCAAGGAAACCTTCGTACATGGGAGGCCATGCGTCTAGGTTATGATAGATATCATATGGCCACAGAATTATCCTTGGTTGACCCAATAGACCCCAAAGAAAAACGAAAAATTTACTATCATATTCTTCCCAATGGTGAGTCTTCTCTTGACTTATCATTATCTCCACTGTTTCTAATTGAGAATTATACTTCAAACAAACACCAAGATTATATAGGTAGTGCTCGTAGATATACTCAGCAAGTGGATGTGCACAAACCTGTGAAACAAGGTTGTATGTCATTAGACATCTTGTATGATAGTGACAAAACATCCTTCCAACGTTGGGTTTGCTTCACCCTAGATGATTCACCAAATATAACTACTAAATGATGACCACCGTTCTATTCTCCTGTTACCCCCGCTCGACCCAGCTATACTCTTATTACCTGAAAGGAATTGTGAAACAGAAGGGTGAGCACAACTAGCCCAGTAAAGAATATCATGACTAAAGATAAATAAGTTATTAATAGCCTTCAACAGAATTAAATCAGAGATTTAGAACATATGGTAAATGATAAAAATTTCAACCATAGTTACAGCGGAACGAGCAATCCATTAGAAGAGTCAAATAGACTATAAAGTCTATTATCTTCTTCATGTTAAAAATCCACCAACAATGTTTTATCCCTGTAACATCAATCAACAATTCTAGTCCACAATCATATGAATAACTCATAATCATAACTGTAGTTCTAAATTCCTCTTCTCATCCAGGACGAATATAATTTTCATCACCTATCTTTACCGGAAACATCAAAGATCATGGTTACACCAAATCATATTTCATGTTCATAATCATACTAATAACTTCATCTTTGCACTACGGCCAAAGATATTCATTTGTATCACTAATTGGTCATGTTCATCTCAACACCTGTTCATCTTTGCACTACTGGCCAAAGATATTCAACAACATGTCATCTTTGCACTACGGGCCAAAGATATTCATCTATAATTCATCTTTGCACTATAGGCCAAAGATATTTCTCAACAGTTCATATTTGCACTACAGGCCAAATATATTCATATCTCAAAGAAATATATAATCATTTCAGAATTTATATAAACAATAATTATAACCATGTTAATCAATTCATCTTTACACTTAAGCTAAAGATATTCAATTGTAAATTCAATGGTCATGATCATACCAGTCACAATTCAACTTTGCACTACAGGCCAAAGAGAACCCTAGTCATGATCATACCAATAATCTACCCATCTTTACACTCCAGTGAAAGAGAATTTCAACATCAGGGTTATAAAAATATTATATATGATAATAAAAATAATATAATCAATACATAGTTTTAATCCCAAGAGTAATATTCATAACTCAACTATAATTTAGTTAGAAAAAGAAACTAATTTTGTCGTGAATAGTAACTCATGAATAGTAATCCCGACACAAAAAGGTAAAAATTTTACAATAAAATTTATACCAATATTTTCGGTATAATGATATTGAAAGAATAACATTTCTTAAATTTATAAACAATATATTTTAATTATTTACACTTTACTAAATAATGCATTTAATCATCCTAAAATGTCAAACTCATAAAATTTCATTACCAATAATCAAAACCCTCATAAAAAATCTGCATATACCTCATATAGGATTCTCAAGCCATAAAATCCTATTTTCCAATTTTCTTACTTCACATAACATATTTAATTCATTTACTCATAACTAGTCTATTTTCATGAAAAATACCAAATCAGATTCAAAAATATTTCTTTTCTGATATTTAGCATAATATAGTCCCATATTGAACATATATTTTTCTCATAATTTTTAAAATTCATTTACTATTTTTCATATGGCCAAAACCGTCGAATATTTAGACATTTATCATAAATTGTACTTTTATCTAAAAATTCCGAAATTCACAGAGTACACTAATATTATATAGATATACTTCTAATAAAAATTTCATCAATTTTGGAGTTAACCACAAGGAGTTATAAGCGGTTACTTTTAAAATAGTTTTTCCCCGTAAAATTCATAACTCTTAATCTATACATCCAAAAATCGTCATTTTTGGACACAATCAAGAAAACTCATCAAATTATCATTTCAAATTTTTCCAAAATTTTTGAAGGTCAAAAAAATTACGAAACTGAAAAACATAATAACCCTTAAAATCCCTTACTATCCCTTACCTCAAAAGAGCAGCACTTCTGACTGGATATCGAATATGACGCTGAAAGAAACTTGCACTGATGAATAGAAACTCACCAAGTATCTAAATACTCATAAAATATGCTTCATAATATAGAGAGAGAAAGAGAGAAAGCTTATGTTTCTGGTGTGATTTTCAATTCCAACTTAGCCCTCTATTTATAGGAAAATATTAGCACGCCGAAGCAGACTTAACCTGCAACCTGATGGCTTTACCTGCTACTATTCTCACCCACCACATTTGAATAAAAATCTCAGCACATTTCTTTACCAACCAAGAGTGGGGCCCACCAATTCTAGAATTTTCTACCAAAATGATTAACTCCGAAAATTTAACAATTTCTGAACCAGACATCTCGTAAAATTCATAACAAATCATACGTTCATTTTTAACGGTTCAAAATTTGTGGACAGATACTCAACTTATATATGTATAACATATCCAAAAATTACCACGATCCAACGGTCGAATTAAAAATTATAACCCCCGTAAAATATCTCAAAAATCCTAATTTGACTTTCAATACCTCCGTTCCGACAAAAATACAGAAAAAATACCTCAATATTAACTCCTTCTTTTTTTAACTACAAAAATATATCCCTCATTTATATCCACATAAAATAAATATTTCCTTATCATATGAATCAATAATTAATTATTCACAAATAATATTACAGAGTCACAATTATGACAACCACGCCGTTCTCAGGAAAGAGGGGGCTTTCCAATAAGGATTTCTCCTTACTAGCGCGCAATTAGATGACCAAACCTCTCCTTAGACAGAACTTTCTAGACATTGCCAATAATGTTATCTAATAATATTATTCAAATAATATGAATTATTGATCTGATAATGGAGATGATGTGCAACAATAATTATTGAAACAACAATAATATAAAATATCAACGCAACAATTATTAAATCAATAAAATAAAATATTGAACAGTAATTACTGTGACAATTATTCAGTAGTGTCTTCTTACGTAAGAACCAATAATTTCAAAAATACTGTACAATACCGTGTGCTACTATGCAATAACGCGTATTACTGTATTTTAACCACCGGGTATTTCAACAGTGTTAACGGTAAAAACTACGCCGTTAATTATAAAAACTCAATTTTTGTCGTTATCTTCATCCGACCGTTTTCTGTTATGGGGCCCACAAATAGCTGCGCCGTGTACGAATATTCCCCGACAGAAAGAATATTTCACGACCAACGAATATTCCCCGACAACAATGATTATTTTATAACCACTTGTTTATTTTGAAAATTTTTGACATTTCACTCATAACTTTAACTTTTTATCAATTTAACCATTTACCGAATTGTAATTATAAGAAAAATTGAATACTTTTATTTCATAAAATTCGGGGTCTTACAAATACCGTGTGCTACTATACAACCACGCGTATTACTGTACTTTTACTACCGGGTAGTTCAACAGTTTTAACGGTAACACCTCCGCCGTTATTTTTATAGAAAGATAATTTTATCGTTTTCTAACTACGACAATACTTCCGTTGTGGGGTCCACCAATGATTGTGCTGTAGTACGAATATTCCCCGATAAAAAGAATATTTCCGACCAAACGAATATTTTATAACAACTTGCTTACTTTGCAAAATTTATAAATATTACCCACAACTTATAACATTATATCAAAATTATTCCATAATATTCAAAAATAATATTTATAGAAAGTTCATCTTTATTTTTAAAAGTTGGGGTCTTACACTTTTGGGCAGTTGATATATTGTGGTGAGATCGCAAAAAATGTGTTTTTCGTGGAGTTGTTAATGGGTGACAATGACCCTCAACAAATATACTAACAACATATAAGTCTGAAGGTGTCATCACAATAGCAAGTTTTGCTTTACAACCCTCTTTAATTGATCCCCTGCACCTTGTTGCCTCAATGTTCGCTACTGTTGTAGCATTCCCCTGTTTCCAACAAACAAACTCTTTCCTTATGATCTCATTACTTCCCCGTCTCTTTTTTCAGACCAATTTCGAACACTAAAGCCACTCTCTTTTGCATATGCATTGTAGAAACTAAAAGCATCATCTATTGTTTGAAATTATTGACCTATTTTCGGTTTCAGCTCTTGTGCTACTTGAGGATTATACAAATTATCTGAAAAATTAGGACCTAACTCAACACTAGGTTCCTCATTTAGCCCACTCTCTAATTCAAAGTCTACATTTCCCCCTTCTTCCCGCTCTAAATTTTCTCCCATCCAATATTTTGCTTCCACGTTATCCATGAGAGATTAAAACCTGTAATGATCAAATTTGGTAATTAACTTTTCAGAATATGATAAAAAAAAATTTGGTAATTAACGCAAAAATATACAATACAGACTAGCAGACACCCAAAATGTAAAAAAAAAAAACAAATACAAGACTATCAGCCACAATCCAATAAACAACTCTAATTAAACAAATATGGAGAAAAACTTTGTTTAAAACTATCAAAATTTGGTGATATCAGAAATTTTAGGAGATAGAATCTCACTGACCTTACGATTTGCAAACCCTAGCTTCAAAGGGGCTTTGTGTTCAGCGAATCCACCTTACGACTTCGCGAATCTATGTCCGACGACGAGTCTGAATCTACTTACGAATTCGCGAATGGAAGAGAGGGTTCAGATGGGTTCGAATGGCAGAGGGTTACGAATTGGAAAAGAAAGAGATTGAGGGCTCTGGTTTAATTTGTGATCCGCCCGTTTTTAATTTGTAAACCTGTACCAGAGAAAGAGAGATTGAGCCACTTTTTTACGACCGGATCTGTAAAAATGACCCGCCCCTTTTATTTTGAGACCCGCGTGCTTCTTTTCTCATGAGTCCGTTAGTTGGTCCGCTTTTTGAGTCCGCTGGAGATCTTGGCTATATATATATATATATATATGGAGCTCCTTTAGGTGGACATGAAAATTAGATACGAGTATATTTGTATTTTATCTATTTATATTTTTACCCACCATTGGAGATCAAATTACAAATAAATAAAATTTAAAATACACTCGTATCCACAAAGAATATATAGGAGATGAGTTGATAGACGAAACCAAAACTCATGTGGGTGGGTTAATTAAATGAGTCCTTTTATAGGGACATTTTTATTGGATTGGATTATTGGATATTTTCAAAAAGAAATTCTTGTGATTTTTAAAAAATGTATAATATTTAATCTAATTGAAATTTTTATAGAATATAGTGTTATATGTGTAATTTAAATATATATAAATATTTATATATACTCCATCTATCCAAAGATAAAAGTTCTGGTAAATTTTTCAGGCATAGGAAGAAGAGGAATAAAATGACGAAATTGTCCATAATAATATATTATTAATCATTTCCAACGTAGGTGAGAGAGTGACTTTCTAACTTTTCAATTCAAAATGTTTTCAATATATAACTAAATATACATATTAAATATGGAGTGAGAATTAGAATAAGAAAAAATATGAGATATTTAATGCTAAGGGTATAATAGAAAAAATTGTGTAAAAATTTAGTTATTAAAAGAAAACGAATATTTAATATAAAATTATTTAAAATAATAATAAAGATTTTTATCTTGAGATGGGAGACTAGTATTTATGTCCGACTAAACTTATTCTAATTAAACAGGCCTTCTGCACCAAAGGTCAAATCTCTAATTCAGTTGGTGGACGTGGACGTATTAGTTTGCAACACTGACCAAGGTAAAAAAAAATTGTTGTTCGTACTTTTATTATTTTATGAGTAATATTGATATTGATGGATCTTCGTACGTTGTCATAACCATGCAATAGTTATTGGTATGGCGTGGAAATGGAAGTTATCAATACGCATTATTAGTGGAGAGTTGTGACTTCTTTATTTATGACGATGAGACTATACTCTTAAAATGATAAATTTATAAACTGGGCCTAAATTTAATATATATGAAAAAATTTGAGTATTAATTTAATATATTAAGAAATTAAGTTCTTTAATTTAATATTAATCGATAATGAGATTTCTCCGATAACCAGCTTTGATAAGATTTATAAACTAGCCCAAGTTTAATGTATAAATATAGTAAGTTCTATAACTGAAAATTAATTAAAATAAAAATAAGTTGATCTCAGTCATTATATACTATATATATATTTTTTAAGATATTCCATATGAAACAACTAACATTAAATACAAATTTTAAAGTAATATAACATTCTATCTTAAGTAATTTAAAATAATATTATTTCATCTCTTTCACAAAAAGTACTTATTTATAATTTTGTTTTGCTTTTTAAAAAATAGTTTCATGTCTTTTTATAATAAACAATTCCCAATGAAACATGAGTTACGTGTGCAATAACCGTAAAGATATAATAAAAAATCAATCAAATTTTTGAGATTAAAAGAGTTAAAAAAGATGAAACTATAATAAAATCAAACTTGTAGAATCAAAAAGAAAAACAAATTTGTGACACAGTATCAAGTAGTGGTTTTTTTTTTCTCCCTTAATAAAATAGATGATGTAATATTTTTAATTTTTTATTATAATTTCTTAATCATATAGCTTCTATGTACAAATTAAAAATTTAATATTTCTAAAGATATATATCAAATATAAAATGTACTATTAATTTTTATAAAATTTAAAATGATACAAAAGATCTTTCGTGCATAGAATATAAAGAATTTTCTTGAAATTAAATATTCATATTCCTAAATTTATAAATTGTAATCCTTTATAGTTAATTACTCAACCATTACACGAACATAGTAAAATATTATAAATTTTAAGATATTAGTATTTCTTCACGTAATTATTAAAAAAAAATTCCATAGAGTACATAATTGGAAATTAAAATTATTTTTTTTAATATTCTTATACTGTTGCACATCAGGCCCACATATTAATTAGTGTATCAAATTTTTATTAATTAATACGTGAATTATAGGTGAAACTATTAAAAAATGAGTCTATCCCTATTACCTAATACCTATATTATACCTGCAAATCAGTCTATCCCTATTCCCCCTCTATCTCTCCACTCTAGGACAGCCCATTTCTCTGTACAATCCAATATATACACAAAATTGCTTATATTCATACCTCTTGGTTCAGATTTCCTAACAAAATTTGCAATCTTTCAAAAATCCCAACTGAAAAGTTAGGGCTTTTTTCAATTTTGAAGATGAAGATTCACCCAGTTCCGAAGAAGCGGAACATAACATTCCGATACGATATCGCATCCGCTCTGTCGCAAAACCTGCAAAAGAAGCTCCGAAGACTCCCTCACATCTTCGCTAAAGTTCTTGAGCTTCCTTTCCACTCAGACGCCGATGTTTTGGTACAAGAAACCTCAGATTCTATGCGTTTCGTCGTCACCACCGACGATGATATCGGCGACGATATCACGGCCCACCCGATCGAGATCTATCCGGGTGTTACCAAGATCGTTGTTAGAGGAACCAACGTTCTCGATTTGTCCATGGATGAGCTGGAGCTAGATGTTTGGCGGTTTCGCCTTCCGGCGGCCACTCGGCCGGAGCTCGTTAGTGCGGCGTATATTGACGGTGAGCTGGTGGTGACGGTACCTAAAGGAGATAATTCGGATGAGGAGGATGGGGATAATCAAGAACAGATTTTGGGCGAGGGGAATGGACGGCTTGTTCTTGTACAGTAATAATTGCATCTCTCTTGCTTAATTTTATGTTTTTGTTTAGATTAACAAATGTTGTTTGAGGTTCATTAACTGTTGCCCTCAAGGAATATGCTTTGATGATGGTTAAATGAAAGGAATTCTCCTTTTAATTAGATCGTATATTTTGGCTTTCAATTTTGGTTTTATATTATGCTTGAATCATTGTTAATTAATTACTTATGCACATTCCAAGTTTCTTGAATTCATAACAAATGGAAATCTAATTGGCTCAATGGCATGTGCTCCATCCACCATAATAAGGGGGAGGCCACATGAACAACCCCTGCCAACTTTAAGGGGTATCCACACAAGCTTATGCCTAGATTTACATGTCCTGTGCACACAGAGCTAGTGGGGGATGTGTACAGATTAGTCGAATCCTCTAATAAGAGGTTCCAACACACATCTTAAAAAAATAGAAAATAAAAATAAAATCTAGTTGATATGTATGAATCCTAATTTTGCTCAAGACTTCAGAACCTTTGGTAATGGGTTATTTTGATATAGCTGACTTAGCGAGTAGCTTGCACCATATACATATATTGTGTAGAAGCTGGCTAATCCCGTCTTTATGAATTTGGTTAATTATCATAGAATTGTGCATGCATGTGCACATACAGACATAATTTAAATCTAGGCTATGTTTGTTTGTAAAAAATATGTTTGAGATTGGACTTTTTGTCTTAATTTAATATTACTTCGGACTGTTTAATCCTTTTACGAGGGACTATTAATCCCTTAATGTGGGACAATTAGTTCGGACTGTTTAATCCTTTTACGAGGGATTATTAATCCCTTAATGTGGGACAATTAATTACGTAAAGCTATTCGATAGCTTAAAATTGGGGAACTATTAATCTTACATCCATAATGGGATTATATAATAATTCCTCATAAATAGCCCTAGGAATTACACAAAATAGGCCATAGGACTATTTAAAGGACTATTAGTCCCCCATTATGGGATAAAATAGTTTGAAGTAGTGTTAAATTAAGACAAATAGTCTAATCTCAATTATATTTTTTGCAAACAAACATGGGCCTAGTGCTTTAGTTTCAAATAAGTCATCTTCGGTTTGATTAATGGAATTGAAATAATATAGTAGGATATGGTTCTATATCTTTCTCTAAGGTTTTCTCTCTCATCAGTGTTTATCCCTCTCATTTATTGTTTTATTTTTTGGAAAGATTTCAACTGATAGGATGATTTGCTGGCTATTATATGCTTATTTTTCAATCTTTTCCTAATCCTAAATATGCTGAAAAAAATAAGTGGGGTCATTTCTATACATGTTACTTCCATCCTTTCTCCTGAATCTTGATTATCAATTCCCATCAATATTGCTTAGGATAACACTCAATAATTTTTTTTGGAATTAAGTGTACATGATAATGATCAGCTCCAGTGTTTCTGCAGTGTTCTGTGATTTTTTTATTTTGTCTTGAGTTTTTTGCTTATAGTGTTCATTTACAGCTATATAGGTCCTTTCAAAATGCATTATACGTCTTAATATAGGTCTGGGTCTTGTTGTTGCTGCTAGGTCTTGGATGGTCTTCTAAAGACTAGGATTCTAACTAACTGGTTGTGCATCACCTCTATTGTTGAGATACTTCATACCTTACATTGTGCTTCACTTACTACAGCAGCTCTGGATTCGCTACGTATCTTGACCTGGTGTATGCATAAAAATTGATGGTGTGCCTCCAATTGCTGAATGCATGAAATTTTCTCTTCCACTGTTCAAACTGCTTGTATGGATGCAAATTGTCCAATAAAGTCTTCTTTTGTTTGTGACAGTTCTCGACACCTGTAAATCAATGGTGGCAGACATGGATATGGAGCAGTGTCGTTAGTGCTGCACAGTGACCCTTGAAAAGGGATTATTATTTGTTCTTTTATAGGCACATAGAAGATTCTACACTACAGGAAAGTTGAATAGATACCTGACCTTCAAACTACCTTTACCTAACATTTTCAATAGAGTTGTCTATTAGAATTTAAATGTTATTTTTCCAGTAATTACTTGTTATTGGAAAAAATTAATGGCAAATCTATAATGAAATGGATTCATTGGCCATATTCTTCATGTGACACCAATATAATACGATACCTTATGGTCCTATATCTTTGTCTAACATTGGACCTATATCTTTGTCTAACATTTTCTTTCTCTCGTCAGTGTTTATACCTCTCTTTTATTGTTCTCTTTTTGGAAAGATTTCAACTGATAGGATGATTAACTGACTATTATATGCTCATTGTTTAATCTTTTCTTAATCCTCTAGATATGCTGAAAAATTTAAGTGGGGCCTTTTATTATACATGACTAGTGCTTGCTTTTTTAATCCTTCGATTGTGGGCATTTCTCAAAGCTGAGAAAGGGGAAACTTTTCGCTTTCTAGTTCAAAGCTGAGAAAGGGGAAACTTCTGGATTTCTAGATCGAAGATGAACAATGTCTACGTGTCTTTTTGCTTTTGAGGTAATAAATTCTTCCACTTGGTGCAAGTTAAGCTGGACCACTTTGGACTTTCTTCTAAACTGGGATATGGCACAGATTCTACTTTGGAGAGCATGGAGTCTTGATACTGCTCTTCTACAATTTGCTTTGATGGTTGTTTAACAATCTGTCTTACCGAATGCATTAACTTCTCTTTTGGATTTTATTTTTTTCAGTGTAATCATGTTTTACCTAGTTTTAAACTTAGGGTTAACTTCAGATGACCACCTGGGGTTTGGGCGTTTTTCCACTTAATCACCTGTAGTCAGTAAAGCTACATTTAAACACCCGACTTTTTGAGGTGAAGTGAAAACGTCACTTTTTCCGTCAAAATTAACTGTGAGTTGGCTAATTACTTATTTACCCTCCAATTTCACAAACAGAGCCCCTGCTCGGGTGCTCCCTTTCATTCGACCCAAAGAAAAGAAAGAAAAATAGGCTCTCTCATCTCCTCCATTCCAAATTCAATTCAAGCATACCATAAGAAAAATACAGTTAACAACTGAGTTGGGGAAACTTGGAAAGCAATTACAACAAGAATTCATAACACTGCTTCATTCAAAAATATTTGCAAATTCGAATGCAAAGTCACCATTTGCAAAACACCCGAAACCAACAAACACTATAGCCTAAACTTGTCAAAGTCCAATCTCGACATACCCACATTTCCAACCAACTGAAACAGAAACTTCCCAAATCTATCCAAAAATTCAAATCCAAAATCAAGAACCCAATTAGGGAAAACACCAAAAACAATCATAAGCCCCAACAGAAACCCTAGAATCCCAAATAGAACACTACCTACATATATATAGGAGGAAAAAAAATAAGTAAACTAAAAAAATAAACACACTGAGAAAAATCAGTTCACCGGAAAGTGTAATGGCGGGGGATCCGAATCCCTTTTACATAGACTAAGTAAAATAGAAAATTACATAAATTGGGGGTCTAAAACCTATCTTATACATAAACTATGTCACATTCAAATTAATAACAGTACTCCCAACTGTAGTTTCTATTTTGACTTTCATATTCCTGAGTATTTGTATAGGTATACCAGGAAAATGTTTATGTACCTGAAAGAAGTTTCACTCCTTCAAGAAAGTTTTCCGGTCTATGGGATACGGCGAGAATGATATTTCATTAGTATCTTTTCAGTCGGTCTCTAAAGGTAAGTTAGTTGGGTTTCGATCGGCGATTGGAGGCTTTCTTATTCAGATCGGCGGCGGTGGGGTTTCTTCATTTTGGGGCGGCAGCGGGGGTTGGAGGATACGGCCGCGGCCGACGCGGATGTCTCTAGTGGTGATGGAGGCGGGGGCGAAGGGGCCGAGAAGGAGGGAGAAGGCGAACCGGAAGAAGATGGATTGGAGGGGCTCGGATTGGAAGTAAAGGAGAGAGAGGAAAAAGATTGAACAAGGATTCATGGAGTGAGAAATGAGAGAGAGGAACGATGTTTGAGGAAGATGAAGGATAATTCGGACATTTAACTGTCTTTTTTTGACTGTTATACTCCTTTCTCACGCGCTTTTGGCGTTTGACTTACACGCACGGTTAATTTAGACGGAAAAAGTGACGTTTTCACTTCACCTCAAAAAGTCGGGTGTTTAAATGTAGCTTTACTGACTATAAGTGGTTAAGTGGGAAACCGCCAAAACCCCAGGTGGTCATCTGAACTTAACCCTAAACTTAGAACTAGTGTGTTTATTTTTCTACTCTTTGCATAATTATATTGGCTTGAAAAAAATAAATAAAGAGAGGAGAATTTTTTTCCATACCTTCCATCTTTTCAGATTGTACTGACTACTGAAAATGAAGGAGGATAAAGTATATGTAATCCTAAGGTGGTGTTTAATAAAACTGAGTGTTAAGACCTGAACAGTTTAGACATTTGAATAATATAGAACATCTGAATAGAATTGTGTCTGAATGAAAAAATGTTGTTTGATAATTAATTTTTTCAAAATGTCTGAATAATGGTATTTTACCATTTTAACATTCTGAATAGTTTAAATAATAACTGTTTGATAATCAGAAGGTCTGAATAGTATTTTAAATACATATTTATAATATTTTGACCACAATATGATAAATAAAAATAAAAAACGTATGAATTAAATTAACTTCAAACATAGTATCATGTCCCAAAAATATCAACATAGCATAATAATTCAACCATACAAATTAAATTAATTTCAAATAGTTGTTAAGAGTTGAAGTACAATTTGTTCACGTAGATTAATCATAAATTTTACGCCTTGATCACCCCATTATGGTTCATCTTGTCCCTCATCTTCGTTTCCTTCATTTTGCTCCGCTTCATCGTCAAACATGTTATCTCGATGATCCATGTAAGGATTTCATAACAAAAATATAATAACAATAAAGGGTATGAATCCGTACAGTCGAGTTCGTTCTTTCTCAATTGCAGCTTTGTTTCCAAGCTGCTGTCAATTGGGTTTTTTATTATTTAGTAGTCAGTACACAAAACAAAAAAAAACAAAGAATCAATTTAACTCTCAGCTTGGTTGCCAAGAAAATTAAGGGCATTACTGTAACAGTTCTTGAACAATAGGATATCCATTTGCAATTTTCTTTTGTTCCATAAAAATAGTCCCCTTTTCTTTTAAAAATAAATATTACCATCAAAATTCCATTACCAATTTATCATACCACCAATACTAAACACAACACTAAACATTCAATAAATTTTAAAAAGGGGACACTTTTTGTGGAACGGAGGAGGGAGTATCTTCTATGTGGTGTCAATGCTCAACTTGGGCAATTATTTAGTGTTGTTTGTCTTATATATTTACAGGTTTTGTGTTTAAATTCCTTTATTAACTTGTGATCCAAACAGAAGAGGAAAATGGAAGATTGAAAAACCTGGTAAAAATCGAAGAATCGATTAGAAATCAAGTGAAAAGGATGGTGTGAAGGGATGAGAGAGAAAAGCTTCAGCTTGTCTTCTTCATCTGTGAAGAAAACTCTTGAATTCACAGTAATCGCAGGTCTGAGAGAAGTCAGTCGCTTCAGCCTCAACATTTTCAGCAATTGAGACTCAATTCAGCAATCGATTACATATTCAGATCATATATATTAATAAATAATGAATTTAACTCAGATCGCACCTGTAGCTTCGGAGGTGAAGGAAGAGCGACGGAGGTGAAGGAAGAGCGGCATATCGAAGTGAAAAAAGCGGGAGAGATAATAGGATTCAGTGGACAGAAGTGGGATTTTGTAATATAGGTGAGGTTATTTTTGTCCCTAAAAAACTAAAACTTGGTAAGAGGGAGCTCTTAATGGTTTAGAATTGTATTTGAATCTTACCGATTAAGAGGCATTAAGAGGCAATAATTTTTTTACCAAACAAGTTTTGTCTCTTACCGATTCAGAGGCAAACCTATTAAGAGGTATTAAGACCTTATCAAACACTACCTAATTGTTTATTTAATTCAAATCATGTCCACGTCTCTTTTCTCGGTGCATAACAAATTAAAAACATTTTCGCTATCTCGTTTATCTCTCAACTTAAAAACACCAAGGTAATCTTTGTTTGCAAAAAACTTGTTCAGAAAGTCTAGGGGGACCGGGATTTTTCGACCGGGGTAGTGACCGGCCGAAATTTTTTATTTTTTTGCTTTTGACTATAAAATAATTAATGTGATTTATTAGAACTGAAATTTTTACAAAATGCAGTAATTTAGGTGTCATTTGGATACACGTAAAAAACAGAGTTGTACAGACTGTATAACCCTATTTTTTATGTGTATCCAAATAACACCTAAATCACTGCATTTTGTAAAAATTTCAGTTCCAATAAATCACATTAATTATTTTGTAGTCAAAAGCAAAAAAAAAAATAAAAAAAATCCGGCCGGTCACTACCCCGGTCGGAAAATTCCGGTCCCCCTAGAAGAACTCAAACTTGTTTGATATAGGACTATTTGTTTTAATTTAATATTATTTTTTTGTCATTTTTAAAGTTATTTACGAGAAATTATTATATAGTCCCCTCAATTTAAGCTAGCAAATGGTTTCATGGGACTAGTAGTCCTATATCAAGAGACTAATAGTCACTCGTCAAATGATTAAATAGTTTGGAATAGTGTTAAATTATGACAAATAGTCTAATTCCACGCATGCTGCTTACAAACAAACATGACTCGAGGGAAATAAAACGCAAGTAAAATGGAGTAAAATTTAATTTTTCTAATTTTCCCCTTTTTCCCTTAAACTTTCTACTTAAAGCAGAAGTCTTAATTCATTTCCCATATCATGTCTTGTGGACATTAGACGTTTTAGAAAGAGTTACCTGCTTAACTCCAAAAGATGGTTTAAGTGTTGAAGGTTTAAAATCTTGCAATCGTTAATTCAAGTTTCTTTGGCTGTCAATAAAACCAGTGAAATTTGTAATTTTAGTTTGAAAAGTCCTATTTTTGGATTGTAACGAAGACAAAGAATACTCCCAGTTCTAAAAATAAGACTTGCTCAGTTCTAAGAATAAAACGTATATCCTTCAAATTTTATAAATGAGACTCTTTTAATTAATGAAAAGAGAGATTAATTTATAAATAATTGTGTCAGGCCAGATGAAAAATGTCATTTACAAAATCCACCAACGAAATAAACTCTCTTTCATCATACTCCCATAATCGACCAAAACATTTCTCTATTTTAGACGCAACAACTCTGTTATTGTATATTTACACATATTCCAGGTCCTAGCTGCAATGGAGAAGCAGACTTTTTGAGTCGCAAAGAGACAACTCGAACCCTCTCTCACATTAAGGGGAAGAAAAATACAATTTTGTGCACTGAATGCTTGAGAATTCAGGAACAGGAGAACAAAACAGGACTGAAATTGCAACCCCTAGGAAACTTAAGTGAATCCCGCCTCAAGGTTAGATCAATAATATCAATGATTTGAAAAGGAGGTGAGGTTAGCTCAACACCTTCAATGATTTGAACAGACTTGAATAAATGATGGTTGAAACACCATAATATCATTGACACCGGCTCTCTTATGAAATCAAACTAACTTTAGAATATCTCAACATTACAGAAATTGTAAAATTGTCTAAAGATAAATATATATTAAACTTGTTTGATAATAGATAAATCCAACAGAACTGAAAGAACAATGGAGAAAGAGAATGCAGGTAAAGTCTATCGCTTCTTGGAGACACCAACAGTCTTTCCCCTGCGGCCAGTAGTCTTGGTATGCTGTCCACGCACTCGAAGACCCCAGTAGTGGCGGAGACCACGGTGATTCCTGTTAAAATTTAAATGACAAAACATGAAGAAAAAAAAAAAAAACTCCAACTAGGCAGCCAATTCTTTCTACATTTATAGGAACAAAATTCATAACTCCAAAAGAAGAATGCCTGACCTAATCTTCTTCAAGCGTTCAAGATCATCTCTCAGTTTCATGTCCAGGGCATTTGATGTCACTTGAGAGAATTTCCCGTCTTTGTAATCCTTCTTCCTATTCAAGAACCAGTCTGGTATTTTGAACTGACGTGGGTTAGAAACAATAACCATCAAGCTATCAATTTCAGCAGCTGAAAGTTCACCAGCCCTACAAGTGATCAAAGAATAAGGTTAGATAATCAAGCAAGCAAAAATAGCTCAAGAGCAGATACTAGAGAGCCTAATAGATAACTTGTACATCCAACAGAGCTCAATAGATATTACAGTTGTGTATGACCAAAAAGACAGAAAAAGTTGCCAAAAAAAATTTGCTAGATACTCCATCCGTTCCTAAAAGATTGTCGTTTTAAAAGAAAAAATTTGTTCCAAAATGTTTGTCGTTTACAACTTTCGAGAAGAATAAATTATTTATTTTCTTATATTACCCCTACCTTCTCTCATTGTCCCAAGAAATTCTTTTCCTTGTATTAATAGTTTTCAACTTCCCATAAAAGGGTAGTGATAGAATTTCAAACAAATTTTACTTGGTAAATGATACTTTCTTAATCCATGTACAAAAATCTTAAACGACAATCTTTTAGAAACGGAAGTAGTAAATGACAGTATCTATAGTCTCTTATTACCAGCCTTATTTATATACGTTTAAATAATCAATAACAAAGGCTACACCAATCACTCTTCATTCTTTAGTTACTATACTTTGGAACTTAAACTGCATCAGGAAATCTAAAAGAAGACATTAAATGGGACAATAATTAATTACAAATTAAGTGCTGACAAATATGATTGACTTGGATCAAGAAAGTGAATACTACACTTGTTTCAAAGATTATCTCTCCAAAATGTCAAAGGAAATACAAGCTTTTCCTATATGCTTTTCAAAATTTGCAACTACAAGAACGTAAACTAGTAAATCACTTTCTATCATTACATTTTTTATTTCATAAATTGAATAGCTACTAGAATCATAAATTCATACTCATATATAAACAAAAAAATCCTATAGTAAGACTTAACATAAACACAATTCACATTTGAGCTGTAAACTAAAGCAAATTCAGGTCATATCACATTGCATTTATATTCAGATGTGTAATATACAAGGGATAAATTAATATACCAGAAATGACAAGACCAGTAATAGTCATTACAAATATAAAACTAATAACAGATGCATATAAAAGTAATTATTATATTTTCAAAAAACATTGATAAATCTATTAAAACTGAATCAGTTAAATTGACATGTACGAAGTTACCCATATGTAATCAACAGAACAAAATAAAATTAGATTGGTCACAAAAAATATTATGACAATGAAAAACAGCAGAGCAGGAAACGTTTACCTTTTGTTCATGTCGACGTCGGCTTTCTTGCAGACGATGTTGGCGAAACGACGGCCGATACCTTTAATTGAAGTCAGAGCAAACATAATCTTTTGCTTTCCATCGACATTCGTGTTTTGCACACGAAGAATGTGTTGAAAATCTTCATTTGCTACTAGCGACTGCAACCAAAATTAACATCAAACCACAATACAAGATTAGATACAGAGTGTAAGTACGAAGCCTGTTGAATCTACTGAGAAAACCCACTGACCATGGCTGCCTGGGATTGAAATCTCGCTAGCCGGTGCTAAGGAGCTCAAATATGGTCGCGGCTAGGGTTTTGAGTATTTGTGAGATTTTAGATCTGAATTTTATAGGGGTAGTGAGCTAGTAGTATTTTAAACACTATTAATCGACATGTTGCAACAGACGTTCGGATTTTTTCCGTATTCGTTGGATTAAAAATTTAATTTAAAAGTTAAATTATTTAAATATAAATAAATAATTTAATTTTTTTAATTATAATTATTTTTATTAATATTCAAATAATATTCATTTAAAAATTTTAAATTATTCCGATTCGAAAGTTTTTGTAAATTTTATAAAACTTAAATCCTTTATATTTCTTACTTTATGGCCAGAGTCATTGTCGCAAGTTTTAGAGCACATATAACTCTCATAAATTAGGAATTTTAAGTTTGTCAATTATTGAAATAGATCGTATTTATCATTTATAATTAAAAAAAATATAAAATATTTTTGTTATAAATTATTTTTAAATTTTAAGAATTGAGTGACAAAAATGCCTCTTGTATAAATTATTTAACAATTTATCCCATATCATTGATGGAATTTATATAGGTCTAATTCTGATTCAAATGTGCTTTTAATTAAGTTAAAAAATTTGTTTATTAAAAAAACAAAACATTATTTGTATTCTTTCTTACTCCATCATTTTCAAGATACAAAACTTTTAGAATTAATTTATAATTCTAGTAATGACGGTTTGATAATAGAAAAATAATGCCAAATTCAAAAAAAAATGTATTCCAATTCATACTACGAAAATAAAAAGTATATATTATTCAGAACAGTAAATAAAATATTTGTAAATTTGGAACGAAGGGTAAGCAAGAGTTCACTTTTATCTTACTTGTTTAGTCATAGTTATGGTTTTGACAAGGAAACTAAAATATAGTTTTTAATTAGTTTATTAATAGACAAAAAAATCTTATCAATTATATTTAACAAAATAGTATTTCCTTTATTAATAAAATTATGCCTAAATGTGTTATAACGAAACTTGAAATATACAAAGTAATTTAGAGTTACTTCTTTAATAAAATAAAGTACATAATGTTGATGGTAATTAAGAAAAGAAATTAAAATATTTGAATAAAATCTGAAAAATAGGGATAGAAAGTTGGAGAAATAAAAAAAAAATTTGGAGGTAAAAACCACATATAGTAAAACATTCTGACATACCAAAATCCATAAAGCTAAACATTGCCAGAGAAGAGATTGACACAATAGCATATTGGCTGCAAGCCAAAAACTATTTCAATGTAATACTCTTTAACAACGGCCTAAACAATGCCAGGAAAGAAAGAAAAAAAAAAAAAAATTATCCTATGTGAGGTCAGTCACTTCATTTACAATAAGAGAAAATGCAACTTGTAGGAAGCTAAAGTTGCCATTATACTATTATGCCCAAGAACAATGTGAAGTTGCACTTTTTTTTAATCACCAAAATCCAAAGAGTATCTTTAACTTCTGAAGGGCATATATGATCAATGACAAAATAACAAAACTCTACCATTATCATCTGCACTAAGCATTCATTCCCCATGTTGGTATTGAAACTCTACTGTAATGTATATCATCTTTGCTTGCTATTGTATGTCTTCGCCAGCCAGATACAACAAAATCCTGCAGCAAGCAAGAGAGAGAACAAAAACTAGTAAAACAGGTTGAAACCAGTTCTTCTAAACAAAAACAAGCGCCCACAGATTGTACTCAAAACATTATGTCAATTTCGCTATTGAGTTGGACCTTTTCTTTAGCATAAACATGCGACAACAAATGAAGCAAAAATGCTACACAAGCTCAAGTTTTCCATCAACTTGGCCCGCTTTGGCAACCTAGCACATAATGGGACACAGATGTTTCAAAAATTTCCTTCCCAAAACGTAAGCTACCAGATACAGGTGGTGCCGGATGCCAAGAGCAAGAAAAAGTATTTTGGGTCTGCTAATTGCGCCACTGCTAATGCAAACCCGTTCATTTAATTTGGGAAGTAGGGAGTAAAATATTTTTCCTAATTAGGATCTCAACATCTAGTTGATAAGAAAGTACAAAAAACATGGACCAATAGGAAAAATTAAAGTAAGAACAAAAAAACATACCTCAAAAAAGATACTCTGTTTCCCTTAAAGATTAGTATTTACATTTGTCATAGACAGGACTCCACAGCTGATAAGTTAGAATGCCAAAAGCTTGGGGTGTGCTTCATCTCTGGCAACCCAGTTAAAATTTCCCTAGAACCCGTTTTCAAGCAAAAGTTTTATTTACAAACATCTACTTTCCTACGACTGATTAAAACGTCCAAATAGTAAATGGAGAAACCTTCCAACAAGCATACATGCTCTTCAACTTTAGCATTTAACGCTTTCATAAGCCAGATGAAGATTTAACATAGCTTACCACTCTTCAGCAGTCTACAGGGACCAACCTGTGAAAAAATAAGGACAGTCTTGTAAGATAACATTCTACTGTTAGTAAAAAGATGTTGACTTACCAACAAGCCTGTTAGCCAACACGATGCAATAAGAATGAGAACTGAATAAGAACACCAGCCACTTGAAAAAAATGTCATAATGAAGAAAGCACTTCTATGAGAGAAATATATAACACTTGGATGTTTAATGTATTACTGATATACGTAAATGTATTGAATGACAATTGCCAGTGAGTCATCAAAAGTTCATTTTTAATTTGGATGTCCAAATTCATAAATATTTATGAAAATTAATTCTAGTCTTCAGCTTAATGAGAAGATCAACTGAAGCTTAATTGAAAACAGGCCAAAACACAATAAGTCAGCAACATGTTTTAGAGAGTAATCACCTCAGTAACCCCAAGTGTGCTACAACTGCTAGAAGTACATAGACGATTCACATCAGGACAGGAGTTTGAGTTGCACAAGCGTACAGAATCATCTGGAGTGAGAATAGAGAGATCAACCTCGGACCCTGACTTAGACTGCTCAAAAGGTTTGGAGCAGAACTGAGGCTCGTTCGTAACGGTATTGGCATTGAAAGAAACGTGATTACTTTCAGCAACAACAAAATCTTCTTTCAGGTGATGCATAGCCTCGGAAGAAGTGTCACAGGTAGCACCAATAGGGCAAGTAAAAGAAGATGAATTTCCACCAGCACTATTATCACCACTATCCACTCCTGGTTTTAAGTCTGAGTACTTGCGAAATCCGTTATTCATGCAAGAAGCATCAGAGCTAGGTCCAGTAGTTGAACTGGGGACGGCATCAGCCAAGCAAGGAAGTTGCTTCATGTCACATAAAGCAATAACTTTGGGTTCACAAGTAGTAAGATAATCCCTCTCAGAAGAAAAATTAGGGATATTATTGCCAGCAAAAGAAGCATCTAAATCATGTGCAAAATCTTGTATTTTTCGAGGAGATGAGCAAGTATCATTCAATAATCCACCAAGAGAATTTTGCATTTGAGTTCCGCACTCAGCATCAAAAGACATTGTGCAACTCCCAGAAACCTGACACCCATGCACAACATTGACGTCCAGAGAATGTTGCAAATTTTCATCAGAACTGTGGAATGAGTCTTCAGCAACAGATATGCAATTGTGTTTAAAGTATTTAACTTCTTTCGTCTGCTCAAATTCAGTGGCATCTTTACCCTCTTCTGTTGCATAAATAAGCTTTTCCTCGAAATTTGATACATCAGAATCAATCTGAGGAAAAGCAGACTCCACACTCGTCTTATTAGTAAGCACAGTAGTAACAACAGATGTGACATTTGGACATTCCGTCATTTTCTCTGGAGTTTGTTGTCCATTAAGTTCGAGAGCATCACAGATGGAACCAGTAGAAATCGTGTTATTTCCATCATGGTTCAAACTAAGATGAGATAGGCATGATTCTTTATCAGCAGATTCTCGCAGAATGACTGAACCACTTTTCCTAAATATATCAATTAGACTATCAGGGGGATGCAATATGGATTTAACAGCACTGGCTTCTTCATTTATTCCACGTGCATGTTGAACAATGACCTTGCAGGAAGCACTGGTATGGCACCCAGCCATGTCAGAATTATCAGGTGTTCCATGTACATCTTGATGTTCCATGCTAAAGGCAGAGGACTTCCCAACTACTAAACAAATGTGGTTCAGAAAACTAATAATAATGTTGATAAAAGGACAATAAAAGCTTACAATAAATACCTGCAGCTGAAATCAAGTTACAGTTAGGTATCTGCTCTTTCAGTATAGGTTTCTGTAACATATCTGTTCCAGGGAACACAATCACGCTCATATGTTTCATTTCTTGCCTCTTTGACTCTTCAAGGGGCTTGAAACCAAAAACCGATGTCCATGTTTGATGAAGTTCAGAGATAGCAGGTATCACCAGTTTCTCAACATCCAGAGAGCAAAGAGCCTGACACCAGATTGAGATATAGTGACACCAACACACAAGCAATGTTGCTACCGATGGTCTTTATGATATATTATACTAGTACTATAAAAGAGAGGAATAAAACTAGGAAGAAAAGTTGTACCATCAATAAAAAGAAGTTCAGTGAAACAACATATACAATTGGTAAGGGTTATGCATGAGAAAACAAACTGAAAGGAGGCACTAAAAAACCAAATAGAAGTTCCAAGACCATTATCTCAAGCAAGTCCTATCAACTTTTTCCACTTCTCTCAAACAAAAACCACAACCCTCTTGCTGTTTTTTTTGTCACCAGCTGCACGAAGGTTTTTAATCCTGCCAAGCATAAAGTAACTGCAACTCTATCAAGCATGGAGGTTGGCTCAGAAGAACAAAATCCAGGATACTAAATTCTAACCCTTATGCTTACTTAATAAACTTATATTCAATTTAGACCTTATGAAAAGATAAATCTTTATAATACAGTAATGCACACTTTACGTGAGTATATTCCTGCCAATTCTCAATTCTGGTAGTCGTCCTGTTGCAAAATATAATATGAAAAGTAAAAACTGTTTCACACTTTATTATAAGGAACACCGGCCATCTAAACTTAAAGCAAGAAAAGGTACACAAAACGCCCAAATATTGTATGGAAAGGAAAATGTGCATCAGATAATTTGCTATGATGAATAATGTCTTAAAACTTGAAAGAGGTAGTTTATTTTGGCAATTCAAATGTTAAACATAGGTGTGATAACACAAGTTTTACATTTATTTTTAATCCAACTTTTGTTAAGTATAATAGATTAAGTCATCCAAAAACTGTACAGCAGAAAAATATTAAGCATTCAATAGAAGTTTACATAGAAGAAGTCAACATACCAATTCAATTGCATTTAGAAGCCTACGGCACATCCCTTGACGCCTATATATATGGCGAGTCCCGATGAATGGCATCTCTGCTAACAGATTCCCATGGATCCTATTTTGAAAGAGGTAGCAAAAATGATATTGTTTGTATTAAATTTCTCAAGTCACCAAAATAACCATAAATAGGACAAACAGATAGATTCTCCACTAAATAATACTGCATTTCATTATGGGCGCAATAGTATAAAAGACAACAAAACATTTAAGGTGTATTTGGCATTGAATA
Source organism: Panax notoginseng (assembly GCA_016801055.1). Taxonomy (NCBI): domain Eukaryota; kingdom Viridiplantae; phylum Streptophyta; class Magnoliopsida; order Apiales; family Araliaceae; genus Panax; species Panax notoginseng. The sequence goes on from CM029013.1 coordinate 9,856,010, forward strand.
CGAAACACCAGATAAAGAAAAACTAAGCCAATGTTAAGCTACAATTTTCAAATGCCATACATGTGCTTTCATTTCAAGGATGAAGTGTATGATGAAACAAAGATAAAGACTTCATTCACGGACGCTTATCTCTTTTAGTATTGGATTTTGGAACAGAAAGATTTTTTAAAAATACGTCAAATTTGTGAGCAACTGAAATTCAGAAGTCATTAAAGATTGTGTCGGGAAGGGGGGGGGGGTTTGAGGCCCACAGGGAAGCTACAACAAGATCCACTATGCATACATAGACCATAGTAGTCAACCTCACAATTTAATAACAAGTTATTCAAGATTTGCAATCTAGGAAATAAAAGCCATCATAAAGTATAACTATACATGCAAACATCACTTGACCATATAAAGAAGTTACCACAAGCTGTTATTAGTATGCACAATACTGTTCTCAAAATACAAGATATGAAGCATAATGATGATTTAACATCACAAGTTATAAATACCACGAAAATATGGATATTAGAGATGAGACAAAGCACATCATAAAGTACATGCACCAGTAGTCCAACATAAATTTCTTATAATTCATGATTTATGCATGATTTGAATCTGAATTTAGTATGTACTAAACAACTCCCTTAGTAGTGATTCAATTTTATTTATAATGTGCATAACAAAAAACTAGACACAAACTTAATTATAATAATCAGCATTATAATTGCATGAAATGTTATGAATTACTTTTTTTTTAAAAATATATGAAATATTAGACCACAATTTCTACTCCGGCCTATGACAACTCTATCACATTCATAGTTATTAAATTTCCAAAACACACAAAGGCATCGAAGTCTCCGAGGGCAAGGCGCGACTCATTGATGAGTGAACAAAGGTGCATATGATATGATGTCACATACGATGAGTTGAAGCTTATGCTCTTGAACGAGTGACAACAAAGACGGTTTATAGTTTTGCTTTTGTTGCGATGCACAAAATAATAATTTAATTGTATTGTTTATTAAATATTAATAATAAAAGTCAAACTAATCCCTAAACTATCAGTCAATTAATTAGTCAAAAGAATAGTAATTTATGTGACATAAAGAAAAATTAGTACAAAATAATTGTCATACATTTAAAAATGAAACATGAAAAAAAAATCCAACAACCATTAAGAAAACAATAAGACACGCTTAATAGAAAGAAAAGGAGAAACATAATTGGTAATAATGATTATACTATAAATACATATAAAGTATAACTATAATGTAATACTCCCTCCTCTCTCCGTCTTAGGACAAAAGTTTTAGTTGACTTTTTGCACATATTAAGAAATATGATAAAATAAAAAAATTGTTCATATTTAAATTCTCATTTTATTGTTTATTTTTTTGCACATGACTAATGATACTCAATAAATATTTAGAAGATAAAAATATGACAATTAATACTAAGGGTAATATAGGTAAATTAATGTAAAAAATAGATTATTTAAAATAAGTAGACATTTAACTTAGAACTATCTAAAATAATAATGACTTTTATCCTGAGACGAAGAGAGTATAACATAACAAGGCACATATTACAACTTTTTTGATTTAATTGTGAATACAAAATAAGTCTAAGGGATTAAGTGCAATTTGGTCGAGTATAATTTAAACATTTGATGTATAAAATGGTAAAAGATCATAGATGGAATTGTTGTGGTGGATCTCATCACACCTCTATTTTCACAAACAACTCGTACCCATAAAACTCATCTCACCTCCGTCTCCCAAGAAGTCGAACACCCCTAGCCAAGTCAACAGAAAGAGATGTTCGATGGTGATGGATATGGAATCACTCAACGACAATGATGGTTGAAGCCTTGAAAGGGAGTTGCTCAACAACGACAGTGGTCAAAGAAGACTCGATTAATGGCGATATCAGGTTGCCATTCTTTCTCCTCTTTTTTTTTACTTGTTCTATACCGAGTCAAATACGAGTACCACAAAGCAATCGAGTCTCAACACCTACCAAGTTATACACTCCACAATTCTCAATCACACACCAACTCGGCTCGCTAGTCAACTCGTCCGAGACAAATCACTATAACAACTATGGGTGTGCTAGGACACCCATAGTTATTGGGCTTGAGATTATGCAAAGCGCTCCATTAGAGATTTGCTAGAACCAATTTAAACAATATGATCACAATATCCAAGTCATGATGGTTTCAACTAAAAACTCAAATGGGAAGGCAAAGCCATTGTCCTAATAACCCTTCAATTATGATGCTAAAGCAAAAAAATATTAGGGGCTTACAATCCTATAACTTTGTCATCATCGCAGTTAAAAATCAAAATTTTCCTTGTCATGTATGCAAAGGTGTGCAAAGATAATTTGGCCTCAGACCACAAGTGACAAGTCCCAAGATCAAAATGCTAGAAATTTCACATTTTTTAGTTACTTCACATAATGGGTGTTCAAGCATGTAGAATTGGCTTACAAACTTAAATTTCAATATGGAAATATAGTTTATGTTCATAATTAAGATAGAAAGTTTAATGAACCCGAAAGTAAATAAATTCTTAAAAGGCAACCCAATTATCAACTAATAAAGTCAATCCATAATTAATGATAACTAAAACTTCCTTCCAAGCTCCTACCACATATGAGGTAAAATTGTATTCTTAGGTATGACACAAAGTCTACCACCAATTGCCAAATTTTAACAAAAAAAATCAAATCGTAACATTAAAAAATCTTTTACATCTTAGAAAGTGTCCAACTCTAACGAAGCATGAAATCGAAAAAAAAATCAAAAAACATGTAGGTAAAACGAACAAAATGCATTGTACATCTCTCAAGCACTTTACCAATCCAGCGAAAAGAGATATCTATCTATGAAAGTCAAAACATGTAAATAAATCAAGAAAATATTCATGTAAACACTTCGCAAGTATTTTAATATCTTGCAAGATACTTCTTATAGTAGAATAGAAAGATTAACTTCTAAACTTAGTAAAACATAGTGAATTTTAGAAACCAATTTTTTCTCACAGATTTCGCTTTTAACACTTGTTATAATTTATCTTTCATCATGTGTTAATTAAAGGTTACTCAATTCATTTGCATATAGGTTTTGATTATGATTTCTTCGACACATATTATTTCATTACAAAAAAAAATGTCCTAGTATTATTCTTTAGTTAATACATTCCTCTTAAAATTTAGTTTCTATCACTTGTTATAATTCTGGATCAATTGCTACTCAAAGACCATTAAGTCTATAGGACCTCAAACAAAGTTCATCCTAATGATGTCCAAAAAGTCTCTATTTTGGTCTTACGGTTTAAAATAAGATTAACTAAATCAAATCAAAATTTAATCACCCAATGACATGTATGTGAGGATATCATAACAAATAATTTCCACTACTTAACTTACCAATACAAGTATAGATTTTTTTTTAAAAAAAATTTTGATGAACACAAAAATTATTGATAACACTATTTATTCACATAATCGATTACAAACAAACTCTAGCTCCAGTGGTATAAAACTCAACTTTACATAAAAATGGTTAAGGGTACAAGCCTCGATAACATTATTTGACCTAGCCTCGGTGGAGACATTATTTTATAGCATACAAGGTCGTATTTATTGTAGGTTTGAAGTAATCAATTCAATGTGATTTTAAAATTCAAGTATGTAAAGAGAGAACAACACAATTTTTCCTAACCAATTATAGAACTCGAAAAGAGCCTAAAGCTACCAAGCACATATGGTTTTCTCTACCATAGTGGTGGTTCAATAGCTAATAATAATTGATAAGCAAACATATTGCGAAAATGTACTGTGAAAGATGAATATTGGCACTTTTCAGACATCAACAAACCTAAAAACTCCTCTTAGTCATATTTATAATTCAAAAATGAGATTTTAATTTCAAATGCATTGAGTAACATATAGCATCTTGAATGCACACCACATATTGGAAGTTTATATTTGAACTTTTTCAGCCGCTATTGAAATATAATTGGTAGGATCAATCAAATTAAAAAAGTAGAACAAAATCCCTTGAAAATTGTCTCATTTTCTTTTTTTGAAAATTGAGATGACCTAGACTCTTGTTCACTTTGACAAATGAAACCATCATCAACACTACTTTTTCAAATTTAAGTTCTTATTAATGCAACAAATTGACGATACTTCGCAAAATACCCACGTAATAACGACACTTACGAATTAGGAAAAATATCATCAATTATTCAATAGTTTGTATGTATTCAAATTCGCTTTCCTATATTTGGGTGCAAATCATTCAATAACGAAGCGAGTAGTTTTTATCGTTTAAAACAAAAATTTCGAAAGAGAATAAGCAACAATTGATATAATGTCATCGCATTTTCCGTATCTTCTTTTCATATAAACATAAATTGAGGTTTTTGTCTCGCCAAATCAACATGTCATGTCTACGTCTATTTTCATGTTTCATGGGTTCAAATTTCACCAATATAAATACACGAGATATGTTTCAAATGGTGAAAACAAATAGCGAAAAGTTGGTACAAGAAGATAAAGAAGGTAACACCCTTAAAGAATTTGATTATGGTAAATCTTATTTTAGTTTGGAGGTTAAGGTAGATTATTCGTATTTAGTTTCATGTACAACGTTAAATACGAAAGGCAAAGATCCAAAAGCTCGTATAGACTATATAACCCTTTGGTCATTTGACTTGTTAAGGAAGATGTATAAACTTGTGTTAATATCTTCGTAAAGAATTTTCAGTTCTTACCTAGGGTTTCTTATAAACGAGGTTAAAGCACAACCTAAACATAAGCTCACTAGCTAAGTTACATGAACATAGATGGCATGTACGATTGGCCACAAATACTTTAAAGAGTCCGACACAAATACTTTTCGATTTGCCAATTTTTTACTGTAAAATGAAGTATCTAGCATTCATTCCTTTATTAAAGTATCCAATGTCAAACACGAGTACTTCGAGAGAGAGTGAAGAGCTCATGTAACATAATTCAATAGATTTCGAAAAATCTAGCATAACCATGATAAAAACATGGACGTCATTATATGCAAAAGACAAGTTAATAAACATAATATGTATATCAAACAAGAATTGTACAAACTATAAGAGAGAAGTTTGAATATTTCACCATTACAAAGGAAAGAAATTATCTTCATGAAACTAAAGCAACGAACAATTTGCACGAGTACAAATTCTACCCGTGAAGCCTCCACAATGAAGGTCATGATTTGTTTTTTGCCTGAAAGTTGTATAGCGAGATCACGTACCACAACTTTTCCTACAAGGTCCGTGTCTATAATTCACAAGGAACAACCCACATATCCTTAATCATTCACTTCATCATGAAGTAAATCTGAAGAGTTCCCCTTAAATGCAGCTTTCCTCATTTGCTCAAGTTGTAGAAATCCCCATATGCACAATCACCTTCACACTTAGTAGCAAAATTTGTTAATATGCCCAAAAGTGTAGACAGCGTAACCTGCATGACCCTCATGATACCACCTATGACGTTCACATTTGAATTTTCTAAAGAACACCTTTTGATATTGAGTTTTATTCCAAGGAGACAATGATCCTGATTTGGCAAAGCGGCAAGCTTAATAGGCTAGCTTCTAGTCTCGTTAGATTAGTGAAAATGGAAATGCCCTTCAAGTCCTTTGCAAATTGCAATACACAAAAATTGATTAACTAGCAACAGTACACAAAAAAGAATCATTCCACCAATTATATCCTCGAAGGATGAATACCCAGAAAATTGAAGATATATAGATATGCTCAAAAGTTGTTACACCTAGGTCCTTAAATGCCTCTACAAGCAAGATTTATAGTGTTACTGAAAAAACAAAAGCATGATTATTTAGTCAATGCTTCACAATGAAAGTAAGCTCAAACTCTTGCCAGATTCAATCCAAATTTATATTGTAATCTCTCTTAATCCCAATAACTATAGCATATTAGAAACTAAAAGCATATACACTTCCACCAAGTAAAATCTCCCATGTCGGACACATGACGAACAAGCTAACACTCTCAAAACACTATTAGACATTTGTCCAACAATTTCGGATCCAAATATTACTATTTCGTGTTCAGCGCTTCAGGAAACTTGTCTCGCTATGCCACGTGTCTCCGAGGAAGAGATGTGCTCCTCCAGCCAAGATGTCACCTGGCACAACCAAGGAGTGGCACGTGTCCAACGTGAAGTCACAGATCACTTGTACGATAACATGGACGCCTCGCTTGGCTCCCAAGGGAGCACTTCAACCGCTAGGAAAAGCATCTACTTCTTGGAGGAAATCAGAGTATGTACGCCTCGATTGACCTAAATTATGTTTTTTTACCTATTTGCTATGAAATTAATAAGTAAGGATATGATTAAAAGCTAGAGAGATATAGTAGCTCAGGTGTATGGGAGGTTTCGATCTGATCCTACTTGGCCAAGTATGGCTTATAATGAGCACACCAGGCACATGACTGGTAGGTGGCACAAGGCCAAGTGGTACCTTGAGTCATATAAATACCCTCACTATGTGATGATGAGAAGAGGATTATGAAGCAAAATATATCGTCAGAATCTTTTCTGCTAGACAGTTAACTTATGAATTATGAAAAGCTCATAAGTAAAATTTGAAAACTAAGCTGGTCTATAAGCTTTGCAACAATAATAAAAACAACCAACTTTACTTCTATTTTGACAGCTACAAAGTCAGTTCTAGAAATGCAATAAGGAATCTGCCTATTTTCTGCAAGAAACTGATAAATCTGAACAAAGTTAGAAATAACCTTATAGATGCTGCTGATATCATATCATCACCCCTCTCTAGAATAATGGTGAAGAATCCACCGAAATTTAGCCGACTGAAGTTTGACCTGACAATAGTTTTTCAAAAGGAGACATTATTACCAAGTAATACTGGAATTACAAAGATGTAAGTAATTAATAATTTGTTACAGCTTACACAAGTTTCATAAATGCAGATCATTAAATAGACACTGAAAAATCAATGAAGACACCAAGAAAAAGTTGGACAATATAAATTAAACCTTGACAACAAAGTATTAAAAGCCGAACAACCAACATAAGATCCACGAGAACAACTTAACCAACAAGGAAATCCAAATATAAATGTTGAATGTGCACCGCCAAGTTACAATCGCATTTAGAATTTAGAACATTACATTGTCACTGCTATTATGGTTTGATTTAGTAGTACCTTCTTAAACAGGAACTCAACTCAATTACGCCTTTTATCCCAAACTAGTTGGGGTAGGCTACAAATGAATCCCATATGACAGCGAAAGAATAGAAGGATAAACAAACATTAAATAAATTCAGGGAAAGATTTAGAACATAAACAGGATGTCCATCAGCAAAACTCTAAAGAAATACCAAAAAGAAAGGGACATCGACATTTAGTTGTCTACATTACAATTAATATTTTTGTTAATCTTCTGTTAGTAGCATGGGCTTACACATATCCAACAGTGCTATCAAGGTGTTATAACTCATTTTAATGCACTTCGTACCTAAGTTGAATCTCACTTCTTGGATTAGTATCTGAGCTCAACAAAGAATTCAAAAGATAGTTGTTTTCCCAGCCAAGAAATGAAACACCTGATCGACTTGTTGTGCAATTTTAATTATTATGACAATTAATATAGATTAATAAAATATAAATGTATAGCCCAGTGTTAATGAAATCTCAAAATAAATCAATCATCATTTTCCCATTTTAATCATTCTTATTCTTTAAGAGGCGAAATGGCGCTCTGAGAAATTTAATTGTTGTTTTTAGAATTGAAAGAGTAGGACAGCTTCAGATAGAATAACTTACAAGGAAAAATCATTAACATTCAATGAAACTCTCACACTAACTGGAGCATAACAAGACAATAATGGAAAATAATATACCTGCAATATGCAACAATTGTCTAATGCAATGATCACACAAATCATTGCAAAATGTTCAGTCGCAAGGATCAAGAGGAAAACTAGAGGGTTCTATCCAATAAAAGCAACAGCAACCATCTCCAGTTGATTATATGTGTGTCTTATAATAAGATATTATATTAGCGAATCACAATAAGATATCAGATTGGAATCAACTCAAATCTCATATGCTATATGTTGACTATGACATGAATTCTTGTTGGATTTGGATTCAAGTATTACCTAAAATCCATGTTGGTTTAGGAAAGTTATATTTCCTAGTCATACTCAATTTCGTATTTCCTATCCTATTTGGTTATGGAATTTTCCTATGGCCTAAAAATATAGGAATTAGGCTTTTAGAGAAGAGACATTCAGAAACATTCTAATAATAATCATAGTTCTCTCTTTATCTTGCATTCTTCATATTTTTATTTAGTGGATTTTTTCTGCCTTTCTCCGTGGTTTTTTCCCAATTTGAATTTCCACGTAAAATCTTATGTTTTTGTCTTTATCTTTCTACGTTGATTTATTGTGTTTGTCATAGTTTGTCATAACACTATATCTGAAGAGAATAATAGAATCCAATTCCAGTATTTAAAGAAACATTTTAGCTCAAAATTTGGACTACTAACACCCATCTGTAAGGAATGAACTTCAAAATCAAAAAATAAGACGGCAAACTGGAAGGTTTCAGCTTCATTTCTCAATTTATAACACGGAGGTTCAAGTAGCAACAGTCATGCAATTCTTACCCACAACTGTAGACAACATTGTGAATCATATTGATCCCACTCCTCTGGTCAACAATGGGGCAGAAGCACTCGTCCATAATAGAAAATGCAACAGCTAATTTAGCGTTGCACTCAAGCTTAAGCGGACCACCACTAAGTGACATATCTTGACTAACATCAGAATGCTGAAGAAGAGTCCATGAAAATCCTTCTTCCATTTGATGTTTAACCCCGAGTAGCACATTAAGTTGCTCAAACAGCTGTTGAGAAACAGGTATAGATTCACTTAAGCGAACAATAAGTACAAAAGAGACATCATTTCATTCTAAAATCTTAATATTTTTACATCCACATAGATAAATATATGACCTTACATTATGTAAATCTACCAGAAAATAAGAAGACAGGGAATACAGAGAAAGACACACTCCAGGTCCAATGATCTACAATAAACACTGTTGATCAAAAATAGGCATGTCTACTTCTCTGAACTGCTAGTTATGCATAATTCAAAATTAATTTACAAATCTCTAAGATAATTCAAAGGTCAGGTTGCAGCTGCAACCAAACAGCAATATACATAATAATCGTGATGAAAAATCTCCATTAGGATATATCTATAGCTGGGACATTTAATTATTCTGATCTAAATTATTAACACGCTCAACTCATCGAGTACAAAAGTTTATTAACAATCAAGTACAAAAAAGTATTAAATATAATGGTGATCAAAGAAGGCAATTCTAAATAAGCATCTCTTTATTTAATGATCACATGATCAAAATCATAAAGAATTCAACATAACACAACAAAGCTAATATTTACTACATGGCATAAATTTTGGAGTCAAATTTTTCATGCGTCAGCATAACCAAGCAACTACCAAAATAATCTTCCCCGATTAGTTATGTGATAATATAGGATCCATAAAGACCAAGAGTTGTTTAATTATTTAACTAATACTACTCTTTGATTTTGACCATTTTAGAAATAGTTTGCTGAAATCGATGCAATATGCAATAAAAAAACACTCTGTAACTTACTTTAGATCATAAAGCCACCATATACTATCCTATAGTATGATATTGTCAGGCCATCTATTCTTCATCTTAGCAGATTGTCTTTCATCAAGTTAGACCTTATTATAGCATACTAAGAAGAGCTTAAGATTAATAGCCACCATGACATTTTAGGATAGTCCTAAGTTAACATCAATTACTTCAGCAGATATTCATTTTCAACAAATCAAAATATATATGCTGAAATAGCTTAGAGAACTTTTATTATCAGAAGATAAGCACTACTCTTATACAAATATAGCCACAAACGTTAAAGAAGTTCTATTAATCTTTCAAAAGCAAGGCAACAGTAATGCATTTACACTAGTCAACTCAAAACTATATGTCAACCACAATACCTTTTGGCAGCTTGTCCCACAGAAAGATGAACAGTTGGGATTAACTTTCATAGCATCCTCCCCTGGGATACAAAATTGGTGGACTACATCGGGCAATAGTTGTTAATGATTGAGATACAAGTACCGCTTTGATATAATAAGATAAAACCGACGATAAAAAGCTAGGCATATAAAAACAATTGGAGAACTACTAAAACTAAAGAACATACATTTCTCCTCACACAAACGGCATGTGAACAAGTCAGAGGGTGTTCTGTGATTATCATCCATTTGTGAGACGTTCCCATCAATCGTCTTGCAGAATTTGCATAAACAGTATATGCATCGCCACTCTCCTGAAGGAAACTTCTGCAAGACAAAAATAAATAAGTTTTCTATCCACCAGAGTAAAATCAGTTGACAAATAAAATATGTCAATATTATATTACACCAGATCCAAATTGTTGGCTCTTGTGAATGACCTATTATACCAATATTATTCCAAAATAAAATATAAAAAGAAAAAGAGGGGGCGGGAGTGGGAGTGGGAGTGGGAGTGGGAGTGGGAGTGGGGGAACAAAAACTAAAACAAGGTGGTGTGATCTTACTTCAATATCTAAGCAACTTTGATGAAATGTTGACGGGCAACCATCGCAACAGATCAAGTCGCCCCCATCAGCGCAGATGTTGCATGTATCGTCATTGGGGTCCTCACCGCCAACATCCACAAAACAAAATTTAATTGGATCAAACTCCTCTTGTTTACTCCATGAATTCACTAAGCACTGTAATAGAGAAACTCCAGACCCTAAATGTATATCATTAAGTGGATGAGAGTCATGAGATACACTAGTTCCAGTGTGGGAAATAAACTCCAAAACCGGGACAATGTAATTACAACAGCCACAAAGAATTCCTTCTCTGGTAATTTTTCCTTCAACCAACACTTTTGTCCTACTATCCATATACTTCACCTTTGCACCACAAGGAGCAGTTCCCAAATCAATCATCCAAGACCACAGGCTGCGCTCCCCATTATATGATCTAAAGCCATCACTATCTGGATGTGAACCCTTTGCAGCGCTACGAGCCAACAGAGCACATGGTTTTCTGCCTTTTCTAATTTCCTGATGTGATTGTGGCATTCCCCTACTATAGTAGCCAGCTGAATCATCTTGTTTACGGTCAGATGCATCTCCTTTCTTTCTCTTTTTTAATGATTTCTTACCTGTTCTTAAGGCAGAACTCAGTTTACCTTTGTGCTTTGAGACACTTGTGCTCTTCGTATCATATTTTTTCTTTGACGACTGTTTTCCAGTGATTGTTTTGCCAGTCTTACTTCCACTCTTCCCTCCTCCCTTCAATTTCTTACCTTTCGTTGTCACCCGGAATAGTTTGCTAAGTATCTCCTCTGGTATTGTTATAAATGCAGAAACAGCCTTACTGTCAGCATTTCCATTTTCAACTTTCTCCTTAAGCTTACGGTAAGCCAGGGTGACTGACCAGTAAGTTCTTCCTTCACAATCAACATATACTGAATCATGGTAATCTTTGCCTTGCCTTCGTCTGTGATCAATGGTCCAGCCTGCATTAATAAGTATGCTGATTATTTGCTCTCTCAGTAACTGCTTCTCTTCCCTACGACCCATTTCCCCTGTTTTATTTTCCTTGGTTGTTTTAATTGGTTTTCCAGTATCATTTTGTTTTTCAATCTGTGAGGCACTATTTAGCTTGTTCTGCGTTCCATCTACTGCAAACTCTGAATCCTGAATGGCGAGTTTGACTCTTGGCTGATCATTATTTTTCATGAACCCAGTGACCTTTTGTTTCTCATTAGCGATCACCTCTGATGTCCTTTGTTTCTTCTGCATCTTGGGAGACTTGGACTTGATAATAATGTCTTCCTTAATCACTGCCACTGTCCCATTTCTCCCCTGCACCTTGGGGGGTCTTCCACGGCGACCTTTTAACTTTTTTGGTGTGCCAATAGGACGAGACCTTTCATCCTTCTCAGTATCAAGGATTTCCACCACACCACCACTCCTGGACTGCATTACCCTTCCACTAACCTGCACTGCACCAACCCTGTCCGTCTTTCTTCCATCTCTGTCATCCTTGTCGCAGTCAAAACTCTGATCAACATTTTTCCTTTTCCTCCCCCGACGACCTTTGGAAAGCTTTTGTTTACCTTCATCCATATCAACCCTACCATTGGCATCAACCCTACTGTTGCGGTCAAAACTCTCAACATTTTTCCTTTTCCTCCCCCGACGACCTTTCGAAGGCTTCTGTTTACCTTCATCCATATCAACTCTACCATTGGCATCAACATCTTTAAGGCATTCTATGCCTTCAGGCTCACACTTCTCCTCCTTCCCATATCTTTCTAGGGCAGAAACCTCAGAATCTCTGGAAGGACCTATACAATTTGAATCCAACGAAGGTCCTCCCTCCTTTTCAACACCTTCACCAAATTCATCATCGCCATTCTTTGGACTCCCAACATTTTTTCTCTTTCTTCCCCTCCTGCCTTTGCCAACCGTATTCGTATTTTTACTTGTCTCAACAGTGGCAACAACATTACCATTGACACTAAATTCAACATCATCATCATGTTGGTAATTTAAAGGGCCCTCGGCCTCAACATCACCATTGACACTAACATCAACATCAGCAACAACAGCATCATCATGTTTGGCCTCAACATCACCATTGACACTAACATCAACATCAGCAACAACTTCATCATCATGTTTGCAATTTAAAACGGCCTCGGCATCAACATCAATGTTGACACTAACTTCGACATCAGCAACAACAACATCATCATCATCATCATGTTTGGCCTCAACATCACCATTGACACCAACATCAACATCAGCAACAGCATCATCATCATGTTTGCAATTTAAAAGGGCCTCGGCATCAACATCACCATTGACGCTAACTTCAACATCAGCAACATCATCATCATGTTTGCAATTTAAAGCATCAACATCACCATTGACACTAACTCCAACATCAGCAACAACATCATCTTCATGTTTGCAATTTAAAGAGGCCTCTTCACTTTCATCAGACTCGCTCTTGGCATCAACAACCTCGCTCTTGGCATCAACAACCTCTTTTGGGAGCTGCAAACATTTTCGTTTTCTCTCGCGCATGACTTTACCGAGCTGATTTCCAACTTTATCACCATTTGCATCACCATTGCCACCCCCATTACCACCAACATCAGAATTTTGCCTGCATTCCTCATTTTTAAGCTCACATTCTCCCCTCTGACCCTTGACTTCTGAAGAACAAATAGCAGTATCACCAAATGAATCCCCGTCATTAGACTTGGACACCTTCTTCCCAGATCTCAATCCCTCTCTCATCTCATTCAGCAATCTTTAAACAAAGTCCAATTTCAAAACCCACGTCCTTAATTCAATAAAAAAATCACCGAGTAAATTATATAATAAAACCAGAAACACCCACAATCTTTAAAGTCTCAATCAACACAATGAGCTGAATAATCTCTAAAATTTCAAAAAAAGAAAAATACAAAAATCAATAAAAACAGATTTAAAGAGAATTAAAAGATTGTAAAGAATCAATTCGACAAACAGAAGAAGAAAAGAGTCTTACCAATGACACAAATCCTCCTGAGCTGTGAGTTGGCCCGAGAGGAGTATATGTATGTTGAAGTGTGAACGGAGAAGATGAAGAGAGGGGATCGGGAGGAATTTGGGGTTTTAGAGAGAGAAAGAAGGGGAGGGGGGGTTTAAGAGAGAGAGAGAGAGAGAGAGAAAGGAGTTGGGGATTGGTGTCGTTTGTTGGATTTTTTTACTTTCCTGGTACGTTTATTTTGTTTGTATTACAAAGTGTCAAATTCTCAGCCCTCGGGCAATGAATGAGGAGGCGGGATTAAATTTATTTCCAGATTTTCCCTCTCTCCCCAAAATTGAATTAAGGAGTATTTTTGAGTGCAAATATCACCAACTTTTACAAAATAGACCGGGAAACACACAAATTAATTTATATAAATTATGGTGTAAATATCACTTTTATTTATAAATGTTTTGTTTTGCCCTACATATTTTTTGATAGGAAGTGATATTCTTACTCATAGATTGATTTTTTCACAAAATCTGGAGCCACTTATTTTTCAATTGAATAAATTAATGCAATATCTTGGATAACTTTTTTATTTATTGAATAAACATCCTCATTAACTCTAAAATTGCATTTATATATATTTTTTCTGTGCTTATAATTTTAATCTTGGTACAAACGTTTAAATTGTGATATCATCACATGTTATGCCCTTGTTTAACTTTTAAGTCCCAAACTTTCCTCAGTTCGTTTGAGCCTTTTAAGTCCCAAACTCAACCCACAAAAAAGTGATGCTGTAAGATTGATACTTGAAAGCTGCATTTTAAAAAAATTTGTAATTATGTATATTCAGAATGTCTTATAATCGTCTTCAAAAATAATATAAACTGGCAGCTGTTATAGTGGTCTGAGGTTGGAGCCTGGAGGGGAGCCCAGTTCAAAAGTTTATATTGATTACAACCCAATTCCAATTTAAGAAGAAAACTTGTATGAAAGATATAACTAAATTATAGTATTCGGTCTAAAACTCAACATTTACATGCCAAATCTCATCACGAGAAAATTTAATATATAATAAAACCCATTGCATAAGAACAATCTCTGCATTTGGCTGCACAATCACATTCCAGTAGCTCATTTCTTCTTGCCAGCCTTGGCTGCGTCTCCAGCCTTGGTCTGCATATTTAATTACAACGTCAGTTAAATTTGAATTTATATCTTTTTACTATCCATAACTCGTCTTTTGAGTCTAAATTATTTTGGGGTATTTAAGTCTGCAATGATTTGCTACTTTTGGAAGTAGCAGGAAATTAACAAGGGTAGGTTTTGACTAGTTACTCTGGATCCTACAAAAGCTAATGTTCTGAACCTTTTAGTGTCTATTTCAATAATACATCAATTCTCCTCTCTTGTTAATAACGAATTTCAGATCTTTTACTTGGGTTTGTAAAGTATTAAACCTCTGGTTCAGATTTCCCCTCATTAATCTTTCTATAAGTAACAGTTTCTGGCTGCATCAAGTGTCCAATGACCATAAAAACCGGAATAAATTATTTCCCTTACCTTCTTTACACCACGGATCTTCTTGGTCCTGTTTTTTCTCTCCTTCAGCTGCTTCCTTGACCTCTCCACCTTGGTATCCAGACCATTCTGCCAAAATTAAAATTAAATAATATAATCAGGGAGGATGAAATATGACGAGATAGAGAGCCTGGCTCTTTAGTGCATTCTATTTTACAATAACTCAACGAGTACTCAACTATATAAAAACATCAATTAATGAATATATCAATGATATTTTCTTGTGGAAGAACACAATACAACAACTTGATTATTTATATTATTAATTACATATAAAAACATAAAGCGAGTATAAACTAGACTTGATACCCGAGGAAAAAAGAGCAGGGTATGAAAAAAGAAAGTTCGAAAAGACAATAGCTTTAATTGTTAGTTATGTGACTGGTATGAAGAATGCCCACTACACCTTTGAGGAATATGTGCAATTCAGTTAAGAGAACACTCTAATTAATTAAGTTGGAAAGAGGGAGGATGCAATTTGTAAATCCCAAATTCAGCAGTGCTGATGGTTTGAGACATGGAACATAAGACAGGCACTTCCATTAAGGAAGATTTAAAATATATGGCGATATAACTAACATTATTATACACTTCAATTTGTTTCTTGAACTAGCCGATGGCGAATAACCAAAAAAATTGATACGCGACAGCCGTCCCAAAAGCACAGTATAATTATAATCATAATTGGACTAAAACTACAGTAGATGGAGAAGCATACAATTGCTAATTCTTACTTGAATCCATTTCCATGAAGGCTACATATTAAATTCCACTTCTTATATCTATGATATTATAAAAAAAGTAGCCCCTAATAAAATTGTATGCAACAGAGAATTGTACTCTTTAATTCTCTTGAAGCAGTTGGATCCCATATAGAAAACCAAACCCTGGCATTTTATAAGTTGAAAATATATGTTAGCACATTAGATCAAGTAAGTAGAGAGCCGGCAAACCAATAAAACCAAAAAATTGGTCTATTGTTCAACAACTGAACTGGAAATTCGAAAAAAAAACAGCTTAAGCTATTCAGCAATTAGCAGCAAAAGGTGACAAAAGTAAGGCATAACACTAAGGAGTGTTTGATAAAAATTGAATGAATCTGAATGAGCTGAATCTGACTAGAAAAAAACTGTTTGATAATTAACATGTCTGAAATATCTGAATGACATAATTTTATTATTTTACCCCTCTGAAAAAATTCAAAGTTGTTATAAATTTATTTAATATTACTTAATATAATAGTTAATATTTTTTTTAATTTAACTTTTTTTTTTACTTTATCCAGCTGCTCATTCAACAAAAAAAAATCTGACTTAGCCGTTCAACTCAATCATCTGACCGATTCAACCATTCAGACAATTTTTTTTCAAAACAAACGCACTTAATGGTTGACCGATTTAGTCATTCAACCATTTAGATGTATTCAGTCCGTCCTAAACAAACAGCCCTTGAATATTTCACCAGAAGAAAGGATTTTAATGTTAACTCGAACAAAATTAAGATGGTGTTCGATTGCATCTTAACAGTCAACCTTTTAATGCATCTTAACAGTCAATCTTTTAATACATCTTAATGTTTGAAATTGGGATAAAAAAATTCCTTAATGCCTCTAAATCATTAAGATATAAATATGAGTCTAAACTATTCAAAGAACCTCTTAATACAAAAATGTGATGGATTATGTTAATTAAGATGCAATCAAACATCACCTAAACCTAAGATGCATACTAGCATAAACACAAGGCGGTTAAACAAGCAAAGGTAATTACCCTGATGAGCCGATACTTTGGTTCGTACTTCTTCGCATTCTCGACCGAATCATAGATCAAACCAAAACCAGTAGATTTGCCCCCTCCGAAATGGGTCCTGAACTTGAACACAAATATGGAATTTTCTCTCACATCATACACGGTTGCTAGTTTCTGCTTCAATTCCGCCTTCAATGACAATAGAAAATGCACAAAGCCAAAAAAAATTAATTAAACAACAAATCTGTATGGTAACAACCAATGAATAATCACATGCATCACATGCCAGTATGCCACAAACATTAAAAGAAATCAAGTATAAGAATTTATAATCAAAATCAAAATCAAAATTAAAACAAAACCATATATCTAGAAGAAAAAAATTCATACTACACATACATTAATAAAAATAATCAAACCAACGCCCTGTAATATTCATTACTTATTTACATTGCTATCCTTTAGTGACCAAATAAATAAATATTTCTTCCCTTCAATACATTTTTGGTACAAATACTACTTCAATCTAGCTCAAAATAACAAGTTCTTAATAAAAATTGAATTTAAGCAGCTAACCATAGTAAAATACATATACAACTACATTTGTTCTAAAAAAATACATTAGAGGAAATAAAGTAAGATATCAAACCTTGGAAACATTAGCCTTTCCAGGATGTAAAACATCAATGACCTGCATCATCAAACCAAAAAGAAATGAAAAGTCAGAAAAACACATGGAGAATCAAATAGAAAATAAATGTTTACGAAGACTCACGAATTGCTTCCTGGAGAGGAGCCGATTTGTCATGAACTTCCTCGTGCGAATTGTAAATACCGACTTCTTGTCCACCATTGTTATCCTAAAAATTACATCAATGTTATCTTCACGAATGTTTGTGCATATAAATATATATTACAAGTACATAATTAATATATAATATATATATATATATATATATATATATATATATAGATAAGGAGATGAAAGTTACTCTTATTTCGTCTCCCTTTCGGTGCTCTGTTGTCTCGCCGCCGCGAGGTTATTACCAGTGCCAGAGTGACCCATTTTTGGGGTTTAGACCTTTTAGGGAGCTACAGTATGGGCTGGGCCCGGTCGTTCATTCAGATGAACTGCTTTATATTTTGGGCCTTTGGAATTCTCTTCTAAGGTTTTAATTTAAAATAATAAAAAATAACAATTAAAATTATGAGTATTACTACACTCACAAAAAAATAACTTATAAAATAATGTGTCAAAATTTTAATTATGAGTATTATTAGACTTACAAAAAAATAACTTATAAAATAATATATCAAAGTATAATTACTAGATAATCCACCGTACATAACCAACTACAATAACCATATTCTTCATACATCAAAATATTTGAGAATAAATACAACAAAAATTAGTCTTCCTTATGTCGGAGAATAGTCAAAATTATATTGCCCCCTCTATTTTAGAAAAAGAGTTTTTTTACAAGATTTATCAACTTTTAAGTGTATATTTTTGAAAAATAGACAAATATAATCTCTATCTTCTATTACAATTATCAAGGACCACCATTGTGTTTGGAAGTCCGCTAGTTATTATAATAACGGACGACAAATCTGATTTTTTAATCCTGACCCTTGATACTTGTAATGGAAGGTAAACCCATTTTTTGTGTGATTTTAGCTCGTCATCATATTTGAGTTTTTAATGGTTGGTTGTACCGCGTGCTCTCCCTTGGGTTGCTAACTATTACTAATGTTTTGCAATCAATTCTATCTTATTCTTTCTTCTTTCTAGCGGACTCGGTGTTTTGGCCAGATTGGGTATTATCGTCCAAAATTATTTTTGATCCAGTCTGCTAATTATTGCGGACGACAAATTTGATTTTTTAATCGTGACCCTGATAATTATAATAGATGGTAGAGATAATATTTACCTGTTTTTAATCCATAATACTATAATAGCATCATTGACACACACATAAAATAAAATGTTCTTCAAAACATCTAAGTCAGATAAATAATTAATGTCCTTCTCCATCTAAGTCAGATTTTGATGGCAATTGCTACAATTACAGGTAATTGATACCGAGATAAAGTTTCCATAAAATGTGAACGAAGGGAAGGTGTTAAAAAAAAATCCCTCCACTGGGCTTCCTTGATTAATCACAAACAAAACAAATTGAGAAGTGACATCTGAAAACAAGTTGAGAAATGGCATCCCTAAATTAACATGGAGCTTCCAATAGATTTACTTGTAAATATACTTTGGCCTCCAATAGTCGAGTCCTAATAATATCATTATATTTCGATGATATTCCAAAAGTCTGACGAATTATTTGAATCTCCTCCCTGAATCAAGGATAAATTAGCACGTTAAAGCAAAGGGAAGGCCATATATAAAATAAAAATACTGGAGAAACAATCAAAGGTCTACTTGATCATAACGAAATACAAAAGATGAATTGTATGTGCATCCATGCACTACCTCCATTAATTATCATAATGTTGGTCTTTTCTGGTTAGAAATGAGACCTGGCTCAAATTGTTTTACCTACTGAAAATTTAGGCAAAAAAACTCATCATAAACATTTGCATACAAGCTACTGACGGTAAACAGTGGTGAATTCTCAATTTAAAGAGAACAGTAAATTCCCAAATTTTAGAAACTAAACACAAAGCTGACACTTCCCCACAAGTGTGTGTGTGTGTGTATGAGAGAAAGACAGAGACACACACACAGAGAGAGAGAGAGAGAGAGAGAGAGCAAATAAAAACTCACGGAGTATACTGAGAAATCGCCCTCACACAGACAGAAAGTCCACCTCATCTGAACTTTCCTCATAACCTACAAAACTGGTATCCCGACTATCCTCATTCCCACTGCCCTGGTCGCTATTATAGCTACTCTCAGATGTATTCATGAAAAATGATCCATCTGAAGTAGGACTGCTTAGCTGTGATGGCAGACTCACATCTACATCACTGCTGATCATTTGTTCAACTTCGATGAAACTGCAGCAGAATAAATAATGAAAAGGTGCTTGTACATAGTCTACTTGCTCATTTTTCATAGAAGAAAGAATAACCACCGGACAAACCTTCCTTCAAGAGGAAACTCGGCCAGCAGACAGAAACCAGGCCTTTCTTCATATAATTTCTTTATAGGAATGAAACTGCACATACAAGAAATAACAATAAGAAACCCAAACATTAATAAGAATCAGAACGTCTAGAAGGGGAAGAACCACCTTGGGCTGTAACACCTACTGTACCAATCATCTTCAGATGCTAGACCTTCCCGGTTGGATATGTCCTGTTTGAAGTACACGGAGTTATTAAAAAAACAATTATATAATATTTGGGCAATATAATGTTACAAAAGATCAGGAAAACATAGTTCTACTAACAAGATGTCTAAGGAACTTAAAATCTCCTGCAAGAACTGCTGAAATAAAACGTTCAACTTCCGCCTGCACATGAAAAACTTTTCTGAGACACTTGCACTCTGCATGCATACGACACAGATAGAGGAGAGATAGATATAGAGAGAGAGTGAGATACGGAGGGAGGCTAAAGTTGGTACATACTTTTTTAAGATGCATACAGTCCCGTAAAATCAAAACCTCCAACAAGTTCCCACCTGAACCACCACTAAGCTTCCTAAAAGATGAAAGGTAATGAGTGTCATAGTAAAGAACCACTAAAAGATAACTAATGTGACACCTCCAAATCCCTGTACTCGCTAAAGGCTATTTGGTGGTCACTATCTCAATACTACAACAATATAAGCTTATATTACAAGCTAAAAGCCATCTTACAACAGAATATAATACATCACATTGTTCAACTGGTCTCTACTTCTATTACAAAAGTTGGATACCACTATCCAAAAACTATACACTATTACAACCTTTATTAACTACTCCTCCACCTTGAGAACTCCCTTAACCTTATCTTGGCTACAGGGAGAGCCTGTGTTGTACAATGTAATGTATTATATTATGTTGTAAGATTGCATTTAGCCTGTAATATAAGCTTATACTGTTGTAGTATTGTGAGATAGTGACCACCGAATAGCCTATAGCAAGTATAGGGATTAATTATTACTTTATGCAATATTAAAAAGAATCATCCGCAAGAACGAACTTACTTTAAAAAGACGCCAGTGATTGAGTATGATGTTGAAAAGTCGAGATATTTCAGCTTACGAAACCCCTGCATATGTATATACACAGACATATAAAACACTCTGAATCAAAAAAGCGTCTGCAACAGCACAAAAAGGAACCAATTCTTTTGAATTCTGTCTGTGGACCAACAAGAGTATATGCAGATAAGCAGTGATTGGGTGCTTTTTAAACAAGATTTTTCATCACCGATATTAGTTCTGGTTAAAATATTAGCAGTATTAAGATCAGCATTCACAATATATAATAATAGGATACTATGTATAGATCTAACATCACCCCGCATCCCTGACTGAAAATTTGGAATTCTTCAATACAGTCTTATACTACATTAAGAAAAAGGATGGGGACCCTCTGAATTTTCTCCAATATACAGCCCCTAAGCATTTGTATAACAACGAACACTCTTCTGTGTTCCCATATCTACCAACAAAGTCCCAAGTGACAAACATTGCTAACTTTTCCTATCAATACTGCTGATGTCAGCATAAAACTTTTTATGTAAATTAAATTTACTCACGACTTGAAGCAATCAACAAAATTGGGACCCAGTGGTCAAAAATTCCGTCCATATATTACCACTCAAGCTGTTAAATGTGCTTCCACTCCCTAACGAGCCACTACACAGTAGAGTTTTTTTTTCTTCTTCTTTTTTCCCTTTTTGTAAGTGATGGTTCTAATTGGAGATTTATCATTCAAAGAAATGAAGTATAAGCTCATAGGTACTTCTGAAAGAGTAAACAATCATAAAATTGCATCATCCTCCACTATTTTTACAGCTTTCAATCCTGAAATCACTTATCCATATGAAACTTCATCTAATTATTTTGTCTAGCTCCTAGGCAAGAGTTCCAAGTTTAACAATACTATGATACTATCCACCAAAAAGGGCTGGTCTTCTTCATTGGTCGATGCTGGGTCCTTTAAACTAAGACGGAGAATAAAATTTTTAAAAGGCCCGTCCCTGAAATTAGAAAGTTAAAATCAAGCAGCTAATCTTGAGTGCAATGAATGGCTAGGACCAGTTCCCTAAAATTAAAATTGAACTACAAAGCAAGAGGAAATTACTCATTAAAAGGGAGAAAAAGAAAAGAATGGAGTCTAGAAATGGGGAAGAATATATAAATATTTGTTTACCTAACCATAAATTACCTTAACGAGTGCTAGAACTTTGAAGTCCTGCAGCTTGAATCCCCTAAGTGCTAAAGAGTTTAGATTAGGACAATTGTGCACTAAATCACTGCAGGTTGGGGACAATTTCAAACTGTCATCTCTACCTACATATAAGACATCAAAAGTAAGCAAAAATTTATTTATCCTTGAAAATCCAGATCACCACATGTCTAAAGAATATTACCTGTTTTTGAAGATTCGAAAAAGAGACGCTCTATCAAATGACAATATTTGCTTACCGACTCCAAAGTTTGCCTCAATTCAACATGACTGCCATGATAGAATTTGTTCCAGTAAACAATATAACTATTCAATTAAGAATAACAAGATGCAGAAACAGGTCGGATGAACTCAATCATAAAATAGATTTCACTTCATTGGTATCCTGACAATGTCATAGGGAAAGCAATATGTTTACCAAGTTGACTGAATAGATAAAAAAGAAAGACTACATTTTGAGAAACTTATTCAAATCCTGAATTACTGCTCAATAAATATAAACAGTGTTGAATTCATCTGAAGTTTAGAATGCGCAAGTGCTGGAGTCCAGTTTCCAACACAACCACTCTTCAACAGTGACGAGGAAAATAACATGGAGATCCGAGCATTAGGGGCATGGCACAATGCCAAATAAAGTAAAATGTTTAGCAGCCAAATAAACCCATAAAATACCATCAAGGAGTTTCAAAGTTTCAAACCACAAAGCAGCAAAGCCACCCCTCCCATCAAATAAATACAAAAAAACAAAAAGGAAAAGCAAAAGAAAACTTAAATGGGACTTACAGGCCTACAATCTCTAGATCAAGGAGAGATGGGCAGACTGATAATGCTGCAGAAAGTGCTGTATTATCCATCCGTTCAATATTATATAGGTGCAACCGTCTCAACAGAGCCCTTAAAATAAATAAATACGAAAATACTTAAAACACAAAATAAAGAAAAATTAAATATAGAGCAGGATTTTTCTTTTGGTAAAAAAGACTAGAACAATACCCTGGAGCACCTGTGTCCAAACTTAAAGAATTTAAACAGGACCGTGAAAGAATAGACGATTCCCTTCCTTGTCTGGATCTCTTATCATTCCATGAGAAACCTGATACATCTGTGGAGTTCCTCATACTATAAACTAATGGTTGAGAAGAACCAAGTGATGCAGTGGGGCCAGGCACTAAACCAAGCTTAATAGACCTGAATCCAGGGGAAAATGTCAAAACAAAAATAATTATTAATAAAAGCCACAGAGAAATGAAATGCAGATTAACGGATGGCAGTACAAAAAGCAGCAAGGAACACATAAAACATAAACATAGCAAGTAACTAACAAAATTTGTTCATGTTAGGCTCATAGTCATACATATCTCAGTCTAGAACAAAGCACAATATGAACTTAGAACCATTATTTGTTCCACACATACACGAGAATTAAAAATGCCATCCTCGTTCCTAGTACCTTTCCACCAATATGACTTGCTCATACTGAAGCATATGACTCACAAGTGTACTACATTTATTTTATTTACTCAATTATTTTGAAGGAGGAATGGGATAAAAAAAACACTGTCAGTAAGGCTGAAACAATTGTTAGAAGAAAAATTTGGAATGAACTCAACTGTAATTGCTATAATCCAAATCAGTAAACTAGAGACTGTGGTTATACTTACAATAATCAAATAGAGTCATCAAGGTTCTCACAAGACTATGACCAAATGAAGCAAAGAAATAAAGGTATGATAAAACAGCAGCAATAAAAAGAAAAACTATATGCCAATATGAATGAATAAATAAATCTAACCGAAGTGCTTTTCCAGCTCGTTGAATCATTGTAGAAACTACAAGATTATTAACTTTTGGGACTACTGTCATCAAGTCAATACTGGCATAGCACAACGGATCCAAGGCACACTTGTGGAAAAAGGAACAGACTGCAGCAGCATAACACACGCTTTGAGTGTCAAGCATAGAGAAGACCTGGAAATCAGCATTACAATAAAGCCATTAGAATGTGATACTTCCAGCACTATAAAAAGGAAAAGAAAACCTGTATCCTGAAAACTGAGAGCTCACCACTTCATATTTTGTATGTCTTAAAAGTAATTCCACCTTCTAAAAGAATACCAAAAAAGTGACATACTCCTCTCAATTTACCTTAATGATAAAGCTAGTAATATCAATGTTGCTATTTAAATTGAGTTAGGCAGATAGACTGAAATTTGACAACTCCTCCAAAAAATAAAACTTTAAAAGTCCTCTCAATGTTAATATGTATATCCAACTTTTACTTGCGCTAATTTTGTTTCTCATAAAACAACAACTATAACTTAATAAAAATAAAGAAATAAATAAAATAAGCAATGCAAGAAGAATAATGAATAAGCACAATAAAGTTATACGCTCAAACATGAGCAACTGTAGAAAGAAAAAATGCAGAAAAAATGTGACTGGAAATATCAGAATCATTAACTTTCACGCACCAATTAAATTATCAAAGACAACAAGCAATGCAGCAGAAAAACATTCAAATTCACATAACAATATGAATAAAGATAAAACTAAGTGTTGGATTGTGGATATCCAATTTGGGCGCCCATGGAGGGTCCGACCTATTTGGGTTAATTAACCGTTCTCTAATTGACAAGGTCAGTAGAGAACGTGGGATTGAATATGGGATTGATTGATCATGGGGAGAAAGTGGGAAAGCGGTTTTAACCACTTACGTATTAAATACTCATTCTTCCCCAGTCGATCGATTCATGCGCATTATTATTCAGTTGGCCAAAATATACAGAGCTTCCAATATCGAGACCAAAACCCTGATTGTTACGTCTTGTGATTCAGTGCTCCGTTCTCGATCGTAGTTCGGAGACGCTGTTGGGTTAAAGAACAGCAGGAGGTTTTCCGCATCAAAGACTTAATCACGCTTCAAAAGGTATGTCTTTGATTCTCCTAATTATGTGTAAACATGAATAGCATGCGTATTAAAAACCCTTCATTGGTAGCAAAGCAAGATTTAACGATCTCATGTATGCTATGTATGTAATATTTACACTTTATGCCATGATTGCATGTTTAAAAAGCTTGAAAACATCATTAATGGCAACCTTAGATACACTAAATGTTAGGGGCTAATATTGTAGTATATTGTAGCCTAAATACAGTGTATATGATCTGCATAATTTGGGTTTAATTGGATAATTAATTTAGAATTAATTTGAAACCCTAATTTGCAAACAACCTTCTTTGAACAGCCATAACTTTTTCTGTGTTTGTCCGATTCGACTGATCTTTATATGTATGCGTAGTACTCGTTGTAAGCTTTCCAACGATATATTATGGGCCTAAATCGGAGTTATATAGAGTGAGATATGGCTTCTCAAAATTTTAGTCGCGAAATGACATTTCTGTAAATTTTGGTGTCTGGAGGTTGAAATGACCCGCGACCCGACCCGCGCGTCTGACCCGCGTGGCTGACCCGCAATCCTGACCCGTTTTGACAGATTTTTTATATTTAATTTCCAGAAAATGATTTATTAATTGTTTTTTAACATGGAAATTAATTTAAAAATAGTAACAGTGACTATTAAATTCTGAAAAATTAATAGAAATTAATTATTGGCATATATCTAATTATTAAACTGGAATTTGAAAATATTGACTGTTTTGGATATTTTTGGTTAATTTTCTACCTATTAATTAATAGCTTATTAATTATGAAAATTAGCAAATATATCACGAAAATTCCACGAAAATTCCAGTGACTATATGATGATGTTTAGTTACTGTTAGGATTTTTTCAGAGGGAAAATAACTGTTTTGGATAGTTTTGGTTAATTTCCAATTAATTGTGCAACAGTTTATTAATTATGATAATTAACATGATTATCAGAAAATTACAGTTATCCTTTTATAATGATAAGCTACTGTTATAAAATTTTTTGGAAGAAATTAACAGATTTGGATATCTTTGGTTAATTTCCATCTTTTTATGCATGATTAATTAATTGTGATAATTAGCAAAATTATCAAAATAAATTCCAAAAAATTACAATAATGTTTTATAATGTTTATTTACTGTTGAAAATTTTTTGGATTCATTTTAATATTTTTATAGCATACTTGGTATATTAATTGAGTAATATAACCCATTGTTTAATTCATTTGTTAATATTTATGGGATATTAATTTTTGGTGCTTGGAATTAAATTAATATGCTATAATTACATGTTCCTAGTGGGAGTGATTTAGGTTGTAATAATTTAATTAAATTATTCTTAAATTAAATGTCTTGTGCGCTGAAAAATTAAATTTAAATAATTAAACATTTATATTGATTGTGATTCCTAAGCTTAGCCAAGTCTACCTTCTATATTTATGTCTCATTATTTTTATGTTAATTTGATTCATGCGGCAAAGATATCTTATAGACTGTGGTGAACATTCAATCTCTAATAAATCCTCATATTTTAATCAAAGCAGAAAATGGCTTCAAAACACATTATCGCAGACCTTAACCAAGGAAACAAATTAGACGGAGATAACTATGACGTGTGGCACCGGAAAGTCAGGATGGTTTTGGACGAGCAAGAGGTTGAAGAAATCCTACTGTCCAAAATGGCTAAACCAGAGGGTGAAAATGCAAAGGATCCGATCAAAGTTGCTGCCTTCGAAAGCTGGCGCAAAAAGGATCGTATCTCTCGCATAACGTTGCTGAGCTGCATGAATAATGACTTTCTGCTTGAGTATGAACAATACTCTACTGCACACGAAATGTGGGAGACTCTCAAAACTAAGTTTGGTGGCACCTCGTTGACAAGGATGAGGGAATTAGCTATAAGGTTCAATGGTTACAAAAAGAAAGATAACCACACTATGAAACAACACCTTCGAATCATGGCTAATATGATCCGGGAGTTTAAATCTGGAGGTACTCAATTGTCAGACGAACAGCAGATTTCAGTGATGGTTCGCTCACTTCCCGATAATTGGGAACATATGCGGGTCAACATGACTTATAACGAGAATATCAAGACCTTTGATGATATTCGTCGTCACTTGGAGCTCGAGGCTGAGCGCCTTGATGTTGTCAAGACCTCCACGGCATATGTGGCTGAATCAAACTCTCGTAAAGGGTTCAATCCTAAGAAGGGGAAGAAGCCTGCTCATCCTGCTGCGCCTAAAAGGGCCGCGAGTGGGGGTGCTGTCAAGCGAAAGAGAGGCAAACGAGGTTCTGGTAAAAAGGACAAAACCAAGATGACATACTACAACTGTGGCAAGGCGGGACACTTCGCTCGTGAGTGCACTGAGCCGAAGAAGGTAATTCCTAGTCCTAATCTATCTATGTGCTTAGTATCGAGTACTGTTTTTGTTGCTCATTCTCTCCATATATGGATTGTAGACTTCGGAGCAACGGACCACATAGCTAGAGATCGGAGTGGATACGTGGAATACCACCGAGTTCCGACTGGCAAAAAAGTATTCATGGGAAACGATTCCAGTGTGGATGTACTAGGCATTGATACTTACAAACTGAAAATGCGAGGATGCTCAGCATTGATCCTTTATGATGTACTTTATGCGCCGGATGTCCGGCATAATTTATTTTCTGTTTTATCAGTACTTCGTTTAGGCTATTCAGTTAGTTTTGAGAACAATTCTATAATAATTTCGCATGGGACGAATGTTTTTGAACATGGTTTTATGATGAATGGTTTTATGATTTTGGATACTATTGATTCTAGCAGTAATAATAGTGATTATTATTCCTTGTTGAAAATGATCATGATGGGTCAATTCAATGGCATGCTAGATTGGGCCATATTGGACAAGATAGAATGGTCAGGTTAGCTCGAGCAGGTCTTTTAGGCCATGAGGACTAATCAATTTAAATCTGGGACTTGGTTGACCTTCCACCAGGGCGAAAGGTCATTGAGAACAAATGGGTTCTTAAAGTCAAACGCAAGGCGGATGGTTCCATTGAAAGGTACAAAGCTCGTCTTATAGCCAAGGGCTACACCCAGCAAGAGGGAATTGATTACGAGGAAACCTTCTCACCAGTTGTGAGGTTTGCCTCAATTCGCCTCATCTTAGCGATTGTCGCACATTTAGATTTGGAGTTATATCAAATGGACGTTAAGACAGCCTTTCTCAATGGAGATTTAGCTGAGGAGATATACATGGATCAGCCAGAGGGTTTCGTCATGGAAGAACAAGAGTGCAAAGTATACAAGCTCAAACATTCTATCTATGGTTTGAAACAGAAGTCCAGACAATGGTATCTGAGATTCCATCGAGCCGCCATTAGTGATGGGTTTACGATGATCGAGGAAGACCATTGTGTATATATCAAACGGTCCAAAGATATATTCCTTATCTTATCTATGTATGTCGATGACATCCTTCTAGCTGGGAATGATAAGGAGATGATTGTCGCCACCAAAGAGTAATTGTCCTCTAACTTTGAGATGAAGGACATGGGGGGAAGTAGCTTATGTTCTCGGAGTTAAGATCTTCAGAGATTGCTCAAGGAAGCTTCTTGGTTTGTCTCAAGAGACCTACCTTAAGAAGGTTCTTGGGCAATTCCAGATGAACAACTGCAAACCCATAGACACTCCTATCGCTAAAGGCGACGCCATTGGACCCGAACAATGCCCTACTTCTCCCGAGGAAATTAAGAAGATGTTCCATTATCCGTATGCCAATGCTATAGGAAAGCTAATGTATGCAGTTGTGTGTACTCGGCCTAATATAGCATATGCAGTCGGATATCTCGGTCGGTATCAATCAAACCCTGGGATTGCTCATTGGAAGGCAATCAAGAGGATCTTGCGATATTTGAAAGGTACTTTGGACTACATGTTATGCTATGGAGGACCGAACCTGCGATTAATTGGTTACTCCGATGCTAGTTAGGGAGGTAACCAGGGGATGCGCAAGTCGACCTCAAGATATGCATTCTTGTTACATGGTGGTGCCATCACTTGGTGTAGCAAGAAACAGACTTGCGTTGCTCTTTTTACGATAGAGTCGGAGTTTGTGGCTTGTACGTCAGCTGTTCAGGAAGCCACGTGGCTGAGGAGATTCTTCGAGGATCTTGGTGTCGTCTCTCATGCTTCAGATCCTGTGACTTTTTACTGTGATAGCACGGCGGCCCTAGATTACACTAAGGACCCCAAGTATCACAGCAGGACGAAGCACATCGACTTGAGGATGAACTTCATCAGAGATATCATAGCAAATAATGAGGTGATATTGGAGTATATGCCCACTGGTCTTATGGTAGCCGATCCTTTGACGAAGCCAATTCCTAAATATGCTTTTTGTAGGCATTTCAGTTCATTAGGGCTTCGTAGGATTTGATGTACTTTCTATTATTTCCTTGTATATCACTCATTATTTGGCTTGTATTAGGGACATTCATTGTTATTTTGAGATATTTATCATTTATGCGAGTTTCATTTATTTCCACTTGTGTTTGGTTAATTTAGCGCATATGATAAATTTTAGATGTTCACACAGTTTATTATGCATATTGGATATGCACACATTAAATATATGTCAACAGGTTGATTAGCTCAGTCACACGAGCAATCACCCTTGGCCCTTTGAAAAGTGAGCAAGGTTGAGACAATTCATTTATTGGCACTTTGAGTAACGAGCTGTTGATGCTTTTGTTAGCAATCAATTGGCGCTTAGTAGTGAGCAAAATGAACACGACGTCGCCTTGGCATGAGCCAAGATGAGGTTAACTTGGATTTACCAAATATAGTATGTCCCACCATCTATATTAACCTATACTGATAGCCGGATACGAAATTTTAGGTTTGGCGCAATCTAAAAAAAAAATCGAGTTAGGCGCTTATGAAGCGACTGAACTAATATCCGTACGGCACGACCATAGGACATATGCTCATGTAGATGAGATTGTCTGTCGTAACATGATAACCGGATGTGAAGTTTCAAATATGGCGCTTAGATAAGCGAGCAATTTGAAATATTCTAAGGTCCGCACAACAAGGCTATAGAATAATATGTTGTGAGCGAGTTACATGTGCTTAGCAACCATGTAAAAGAGGTGAGAGAATGAATCCCTGCTTCCTCACCGTATGAGTCTTGTAGGACAAGTTTTGTTCCTACGTCAAGTGCTCTTTGTGATCTTTGACTATACTGCAAAGACATGGATTAATGTTGCTACTTTGGTTTCGATTCCTAAGGTCAGGATTGATGAGACTATAAGGACCGATTCTAGGAAAGCAGTTGATTCATTTCTGAGTAGTATTAGGGCAAAGAGAAGACAATTTGATTTCACCTCGTTCTGCACTTATTGTCGACAACTATAGCGTTTTGATAGCCATATAGTAATAAGTGAGATACGAAATGAAATTGGGCCCAAAGGTGGTTAAGTAAGGCTCTCTGAGGGGTTAGAGATGCTTAATCTAGTGAAAATTCAAATGTGTCTGGGGTACTCTGAGTTTATGGGTTGTAGTCTCTACGTGAACTAATTAAGTTCGACGTGAGAGCTCCCGTATTATTTCTTTGAAAGGGTAGATGTCTCTATGTTGGCCCTAACAGGTTTAATATAGAGCTCCCGCATTGCAGGTGAACTCAGCGATCGCACGATTCGGCAATTAGAGGTTTACATGTTTTGGTTTGAGCTGGTTTTGACAGATATGAGGATCACATCGTCCCCACCATGGGCGAGTGGAAGATGTTGGATTGTAGATATCCACTTGGGGCGCCCATGGAGGGTCCGACCCATTTGGGTTAATTAACCGTTTTCTAATTGACAAGGTCAGTAGAGAACGTGGGATTGAACATGGAATTGATTGATCATGGGAAGAAAGTGGGGAAGCGATTTTAACCACTTACGTATTAAATACTCATTCTTTCCCAGTCGATCGATTCATGCGCATTATTATTCATTTGGCCAAAATATACAGAGCTTCCAATATAAGACCAAAACCCTAATTGTTACGTCCTGTGATTCAGTGCTCAGTGCTCGATCATAGTTCAAAGACGCTGTTGGGTTAAAGAACAGCAGTAGGTTTTCCGCATCAAAGGCTTAATCACGCTTCAAGAGGTATGTGTTTGATTCTCCTAATTACGTGTAAATATGAATAGAGGTATGTCTTTAATTCTCCTAATTACATGTAAATATGATAGCATGCTTATTAAAAACCCTTCACTAAGGAATAACAAAAATAACCTCACAATTCAAAATCACATTCTAAAGTCGCGATCAGAACAGAAAACGAGCTAAAATCCAGAGAGACAACGGAATAGTATAAAACCTTGATGGTAAGATCAGGAGGGAGGGGCCAAACGCCGGCGTTCTGGACGGAAGCACGCTTACGAGCAGATCGTTTGCCTGCTTCTAGTAGCGTGGAGCCTAACCGGAGAGCGCGCTCGATCATGTTATGCTGATCGGAATCGGAAGGTGCAGATTCTATCAATCGATCGAAAGAGAGATCGAGAGAAGGAGAGGAAGAATCGGAGAGAGATAAGAAAGATTCCAAAAGATCGTCTATTTCGAGGAATTCGTGGCGGCGTTTGGGAGACATTGGGGAGGTTGAATTTGAGGGTTTTGGGAGGATTTGGGGATCTGGCGTCGTGGCGGAGGAACAGCAGGGACGTTTGGCGGAGGATGGGGAGTAGAGGAGGTGGAGGAGGGTATCCGTTTCGAGTGGAGGAGAGGGGGGTTTTAGGAGTGCGTGAGATTACGGACAGAGGTCGTCATCGACTGCCACGTCGGTGTTGGGAATTTGTGTACGTGTAGGTGAAGCGAGTGAGTATACGCAAGCGCGAATCGGTGACCGGCAAGGGGGCTTGTGATTGCGTCACCTACAGAGGAATGAAGTCGTCGAGTTTTTAAACGTGGTTGGCTTTTCTAAACAGTGGATTAGATTTTACAAGCTTAACTTGGCAAACGGGACGGGCCGGATTTTTAACCGGCCGAATCAAAAAATTAAGTTTAAAGCCTGTTTTTTATGATCGGGTCGGTTCGATCCGGTTCGCAGGCCTAGATTAATTTTTAACCAATTTTTGATATATTTGTGGACCTAGCCCAAACGGGTCAGGCCATAGCCGGGCCGGCCCTTTGTCGGGCCGGGCCAAAACGGTCCGAATTTTGATTGGCTAAAAAAATTAAGCCTAAAACCTACTTTTTGACGGGCGGGTGAGCCCGACCCGCGGGTTTGGGATAATTTTGTCAGGTCTACTTACGATTGTGTGAGGCCTGGTTAGTTTCTAAAATAGTTTTAAAAATATTTTATTTGTATTATTAAATATTAAAATTTTAGATATATTTTTGTTAATTTTATAAATTATATTTTAAAAAAATTGAAGAAATTATTAAAAAATGAATAATTTATATTAATTATTTTGGTAAAATTTACCGATTTGATCGTACCTTCTACCATTTTGTTGCACGTCTTAGAGCATTAACAATCGTTTTTCTAATCAACTCTATCCTCAATTTTGAATAATAAATCAACAAATCATTATCCAACAGTTTCCTTATCTTTATTTGACTCTCTATTTTAATCTCTATATGAGATTTTACTCCCTAATGTGAGAGTCAAAAAACTGTTCTATATTTAGAAAATAACATTTCACACCCTCATTTAAGTTGACAACTCATCAATCATACACATTTTAACATTTTTTACTACTTCATTTTCAAATTATAACTTAATATTGACTTATTTTTAAAAATTAATTTCAAACGTATTCAAATTTAAAATTGATATAAATTATTTTAATTTACGTCAATATAATTATAAATATTATAAAAGTACTATTAATTATTAAATTTAAATTTAAAAATATATCAAATTAACTTGTTAAAAGTTAATATTAATCTTATGTAAGACCCCAACTTATTAATGAATAAAATCAAATTTTCTCTAAATATTATTGTGAATAATAAGGTGTTAATTTAATATAATGCTTTGGTTATGGGTGAAGTGTGCAAATTTTACAAAATAAGCAAGTGGTTATAAAATATTCATTTGTTGTCAGGGAATATTCGTTTGGTCGTGGAATATTCTTGCTGTCGGGGAATATTCGTACGACGGCGCAGCCTTGTGTGGGCCCCATAACGGAAAGCGATTGGATGAAGAAAACGACAAGTATAAGTTGTTTATAAATAACGGCGTAGTTGTTACCGTTAATACTGTTGGAATACCTGGTGGTTAAAATACAGTAGCACACGGTATTGCACCAATTATTGATTCTTACGTAAGAAGGTACTACTCAATAATTGTTACAGTAGTTACTGTTCAATATTTTATTTTATTGATTCAATAATTGCTGCGTTGATATTTTATATTATTGTTGTTTCAATAATTGTTGTTGCACAGTATTTTTCATTATCAGATCAATAATTCATATTATTTGAATAATATTATTAGATAACATTATTGGCAATGTCTAGAAAGTTCTGTCTAAGGAGAGGTTTGGTCATCTAATTGCGCGCCAGTAAGGAGAAATCTTTATTGGAAAGCCCCCTCTTTCCTGGGAACGGCCTGGTTGTCATAAATGTGATTCTGTAATATTATTTATAAATAATTAATTATTGATTCATATGATAAGGAAATATTTATTTTTGTGGATATAAATGAGGGATATATTTTTGTGGTTAAAAATGAAGGAGTTAATGTTGAGGTGTTTTATCAGTATTTTTATCGGAGTGGAGGTATTAAAAATCAAATCAGGGTTTTTGAGAAATATTACGGGGGTTATAATTTTTAATCCGACCGTTGGATCGTGGTAATTTTTGGATATGTTATTCATATATAAGTTGAGTATATGTCCACAAATTTTGAACCGTTAAAAATGAACGTATGATTTGTTATGAATTTTACGAGATGACTGGTTCAGAAATTGTAGAAGTTGCGGAATTTATCATTTTGGTGGAAAATTTTAGAATTGGTGGGCCCCATTTTTGGTTGGTGAAAATGTGCTGAGATTTTTATTCAAATGTGGTGGGTGGGAATAGTAGCAGGTAAAGCCATCAGGTTGCAGGTTAAGTCTGTTTCGGCATGCTAACATTTTTCTATAAATAGAAGGCTAAGTTAGAATTGAAAATCACACCAGAAACACGTTTTATCTCTTTCTCTTTCTAGATTATTGAGTGTATTTTGTGAGTATTTAGATACTTTGTGAGTTTCTATTCATCAGTGCAAGTTTCCTTCAACCTTATACCTATATTCCGATCAGAAGTACTGATATTTTGAGGTAAGGGATATTATCTTCTTCTTAAATGATATTTTCTTCAATATTATTATGCCGAAATACTGGTATGAACTTTTTATCAAATTTAGAATTTTTTGTGTCGGGGTTACTATTCACGTATACGCCACTATTCACGAATACGCCACTATTCACCGAAAAATAAAATTTTCTTCTTTTTGTCCAAGTTGTCTATTATGGTTACTATCTTTGATTGTATCCATGTTTTGATCTTTATTTTTGAATTCTGCTTTAAAATTGGTTATTTCGGAATATTATTGAACTTGGATAAACTGTAATACGAATCCTTAATATTTGATCTGTTATATCACTGGATTCGTTTTCTTTAAAATATTTTTCATCATCCTCAGTCCTAAATGATGATACAAATGAATATCTTTGGCCTATAGTGCAAAGATGAATGATTACCTAATGAATATCTTTGGCCGTAGTGCAAAGATGAACAGGTGTTGAGATGAACATGACCAACTGGTGATACAAATAAATATCTTTAGCCTGTAGTGTAAAGATGAATATTTGATTCAAGATGTATATTGATTGATGTTACAGGGATAAAATATTGATGATGGACTTTTAAATCTTAGAAGATAGTAGAATTCATTATCTACTTGACTCTTCTAATGGTTTGCTGTTTCCGCTGCAGTTGTTGATCTAAAACTTGTTGTCTATTATATTTTATCAGATTTTTTTCCCTGTCGAAGACTAACGATAATTTGTTGTATATTATCTTAGTCATAATATTCTTTACTAGGCTAGTTTAGCTCACCCTGTTCCTTTTTATTCCATTTTTCTCAGGAGGCGAGAATATAGCGGGAACTAGTCGGGGTGTGGAGTAATGTTTTCAGTCAGTTGTGTTAGCAGTCCTCCCTATTTTGTAAAATAGTGTTTCAATAATTGTAATGAGAACTTATTTGAGTGTGGATATTGTCCTGAAGACAATATTTATATTTAAACTCATAGTATTTGTGTTGTCGTATTTTGCACGATAATTATTATAATAAAGTTGTATTTGTTTCTGTACCATGTATTTGAAGACTCAGAATGGGTGATATATACATATTTTGGGGCGTCACAGTTGGTATCAGAGCTTAGGGATATGATCTCTAGCTGAGATGTGAGACAAGAACTAGGAGGGGAGAGACGGGAAATTCCTTCGCTAGTATGACCTGACTAAGTTTATTTGGTGTTTATTTGGTCGGTCAGAGTATAGGGATAATATATGACATGACTATTAACTCTTGTTTTATGGCAGTATTTGAGAATGGCAGCTGAAAACGTAATAATGGAGTAAATCAGACCGTGGATACACCTTTGATCACCACCCAGGGGAACATGCAACAGGAAGGCAATATTCCTCCTGTAAACAACACTACTGAGCAAACGATGAATGATGGAATGTTTA
Source organism: Panax notoginseng (assembly GCA_016801055.1). Taxonomy (NCBI): domain Eukaryota; kingdom Viridiplantae; phylum Streptophyta; class Magnoliopsida; order Apiales; family Araliaceae; genus Panax; species Panax notoginseng. The sequence goes on from CM029013.1 coordinate 9,892,030, forward strand.
GGAGCTTTTTGCAGTTCATGTAAAATCAGACAAGGGAGACTCGTGTACAAAATACGGGTGGAATTGATAGCAACGCGCGGTCTGTCACAGCCAAGCAGTTCAAAGAGTTGGGACCACCAGAATTTAAGGAAAAGCCGGATCCGATCATGGCGGAAACGTGGGTCAAGCAAATTACCAAGATATTAGATGTCTTGGGATGCACGGAGGAACAGAAGGTTCCATTCGCCACCTTTATGTTCCGCGGTGAGGCAGACTACTGGTGGGAGTCTGTGAAGCGTACTCAGCCTGACGCACTCAACATGTCCTGGGAAACATTTCAGAAACTGTTTAATGACAAGTACTTTCCTGAAAGTATTCGTCATATGAAGGAGGTAGAAGTTTATCAGACTGGAACAAAATAACATTACGGTGTCCCAGTACGAGGCGAAGTTTGCAGAGTTATCCAGGTTTGCACCTCATTTGGTCGAAAATGAAGAACGAATGACAAGGATGTTTCTGAGAGGTCTAAAACCCGAGATTCGGCAATATCTTATCTCTCATAAATTTTCTTTATATTCAGATGTTGTAAACAGGGCTCAATTATTAGAGCGAGATAATGAGTATGTGCAACCGAGAGACCACAACCAGGGTCATACCGGTGACAGCAGTCATCAGAGCGATGATAACCAACGAGGAGGAAAAAATACGAACAAAGGAGGTAACCACTCGGGTGGTCATCGTGGCCATGATAATATGAGAGGTGAGTCAAGTGAAAATTTTAGAAAGTGGAGATTCAACAATGACGGGAAGACATCAGCAGCAGCACCAGCACCAACAACAAATTCTAGGGGAGGAGAACGACCGCCAGTTAGATGTTACAAATGCGGGAAAGAGGGACATATCAGCCCAAACTGTCCACAACAATCTAAGTTATGTTACAACTGTGAAAAGGAAGGCCACATAGCTCGGGATTGTTCTGTAGTAAAACCAAGTTCAACGGGGATGGTGACTCCAAGGGCTATCCCGGATAAGTCGAAATCAGCGGTTCCTGGAAGAGCGTTTGTTGTGACTGGCCAAAACGTGAGGAACCTGAACGAGGTGATCACGGGTAAGCTAATTTTGAACTCTTGCGAAGTTTATACTTTACTAGATACCGGTTCTACCCATTCTTTTATCTCTCCTACTTGTGCTCAACGTTTAAACTTGACTCCGGAGAAATTGGACTTTGACTTATCTGTTGAAACTCCGTTGGGTGAAACCTTCGTTACATCTACAGTTTATAAATCTTGCATGATCCAAGTTGACACTATCACATTACCTGTTGATCTTATCTCTTTAAAGATACTTACTTTTGATGTGATTTTAGGAATTGATTGGTTAACCACTTATCATGCTAAAATTGATTATTTTCGTAAGGTTGTTAGTTTTCATATTCCTAACCAACCTATCATACGAATTCAAACTACTAAACCACTAAAATCAGTCACTGTCATATCAAGCCACAAAGCTATTCGTTTATTGAAAAACGGATGTCAAGCTTTCTTAGCCCATGTTATGGATTTGAACAAAGACAAGTCAGATTTGAATAATATTTCTATTATTAGAGAATTTCCCGATGTATTTCCTGAAGAACTTTCCAGTATACCCCCAGAACGTGAAGTTGATTTCTTTATTGACCTTGAACCTGGCACAAAACCCATTTTTAAAACCCCATATCGAATGGCTCCTATTGAACTTCAGGAGTTAAAAGTCTAATTACAGGAATTGTTAGACATCGGTTTCATTTTGTCCTAGTACGTCTCCTTGGGGTGCTCCTGTTTTATTCGTAAAGAAGAAAGACGGGAGTATGTGACTTTGTATCGACTATCGAGAATTGAACCATGTCACCATCAAGAATAGGTATCCGCTACCTCGCATTGATGACCTGTTCGACCAGTTGCAAGGAGCACAATTCTTTTCAAAGATCGATCTTCGTTCTGGATATCATCAACTGAAGATTAAAACTGAGGATATTCCAAAGACTGCTTTCAGAACTCGGTACGGGCATTATGAATTCTTAGTCATGTCGTTTGGATTGACTAATGCTCCCGTTGCCTTCATGGATATGATGAACCGTGTGTTCAAAGAATATTTAGATCAGTTCGTTGTTGTCTTTATTGATGACATCCTCATCTATTCCAAAAGCCGTGAAGATCATGAGCACTATTTAAAGCTGGTACTGCAAAGGCTTCGTAAAAATAAGCTATATGCCAAACTGAAGAAATGCGAGTTCTGGCTTGAGGAAGTAGCATTCCTTAGGCACGTGGTGTCAAAACATGGAGTATCTGTTGACCCGGTGAAGATTGAAGCAATACAAAGTTGGGAGCAACCGAAGTCGGTGACCGAAGTACGTAGCTTTCTGGGCTTAGCTGGATATTATCGGAGATTCGTGGAAGGATTTTCTAGAATCGCTACTCCATTAACTCAACTGACTCGGAAAGATACAAAATTCGTATGGAGCGAAGAATGCGAGAAGAGTATCCAAGAGCTCAAAAGGAGACTCATTTTGGCACCTGTTCTGGCAATACCATCTGGTACGGATGGATTTGTTATCTACAGCGATGCTTCAGGCAAAGGGTTAGGATGTGTTCTCATGCAACATGGGAAAGTCATAGCCTATGCCTCACGACAACTCAAAGAATATGAGAGGAATTATCCTACTCATGATCTGGAGTTAGCAGTAGTCGTATTCACGTTGAAAATTTGGAGACACTACTTGTATGGGGAGAAAGTGGATATTTATACGGACCATAAAAGCCTCAAATATTTCTTCACCCAAAAAGAACTCAACATGCGGCAATGACGTTGGCTTGAACTATTGAAAGATTACGATCACACTATTCAATATCATCTAGGAAAAGCGAACGTAGTAGCTGACGCATTGAGTAGAAGATCATATGCAAGTACGAGTGCGATATTGTCAATGCAAAGGCCCATTTTGTATGACTTGCAAAGGATGGAGGTAGAATTAAAGACTCCAAGTACCCACGTGATGATATCAAATATACGAGTAGAACCGACTTTAATCGATAAAGTTAAAGCTGCTCAAGCTACGGACATGGAGCTGATGCGTATGAAGAAGAAAGTGCAAGAAGATGCTATTCTAGAAGCAAGAATCGATGAAGAAGGAATACTTCGAGTTAACTCCAGACTTTGTGTTCCTAACGATTCTGACCTGAAGCATAGAATCATGATGGAGGCACACAACACACCGTTTGTAATCCATCCTGGGAGTACCAAAATGTATCACGATCTTCGACATATATTTTTGTGGAGCAATATGAAAAGAAGGATCGCGGAGTTTATCTCGAGGTGTTTAACTTGTCAACGTGTAAAAGCGGAGCATCAAGTACCAAAGGGTCCATTGCAACCACTTGAGATTCCGAAATGGAAGTGGGAACACATTACTATGGATTTTGTTCCGGGTCTTCCCAAGGTTTCTCAAGGCATAGATGCGATTTGGGTCATTGTTGATAGATTAACCAAGTCTGCCCATTTCTTGCCTATATGTGAGACTTATTCCCTTGAACGTCTTGCTCGTTTGTACGTGAATGAGATTGTGAGATTGCATGGCATGCCAGTATCCATAGTTTCGGATCGTGACCCAAGATTCACTTTAAGATTTTGGGTTAGCTTGCAGAAAGCTATGGGCACAGATTTACGATTCAGTTCGGCATACCATCCTCAAACGGACGGACAATCAGAGATGACTATTCAAACTCTTGAAGATCTATTAAGATTCTGTGTTCTAGATTTCAAAGGGAGTTGGGATAAGTGTGACAACCCCAAAATAGGTCCATTCCATCCAACCTATTCTGAGTCGCCAAATACATGGTACAGAAAACAACTACAACTTTATTACAACAATTGTCGTGCAAAATACAACAACACATATGCTGTGAGTTTGGATACAAATATATACCAAATGTGGCTCATGTTCCAACCGTGGACATCACCTCACAATGACACCTTACATAAAGGTATAGTCAAAAACTGTTTTAGAAATTAGAATCTTTGGGAAGTGCTCAAGGAAACCTTCGTACATGGGATGCCACGTGTTTAGGTTATGATAGATATCATATGGCCACAGAATTATCCTTGGTTGACCCAATAGACCCCAAAAAAAAACGAGAAGATTACTATCATATTCTTCCCAATGGTGAGTCTTCTCTTGACTTATCATTATCTCCACTGTCTTTAATCGTGAATTATACTTCAAACAAACACCAAGATTATATAGGTAGTGCCCATAGATATACTCAGCAAGTGGATGAGCACAACCCTGTCTTATGATGACACGAGGTTGTATGTCATTAGACATCTTGTATGATAGTGACAAAACACCCTTCCAACGTTGGGTTCGCCTCACCCTATTTTCTTCACCAAATATAACTACTAAATGATAACCACCGTTCTATTCCCTTGTTACCCCCGCTCGACCCAGCTACACTCTTATTACCTAAAAGGAATTGTAAAGCAAAAGGGTGAGCACAACTAGCTCAGTAAAGAATATCATGACTAAAGATAATTAAATTATCAATAGCCTTCATCAATAATAAATCAGAGATTTAGAACATATGGTAAATGATAAAAATTTCAACCATAGTTGCAGCGGAACGAGCAATCCATTAGAAGAGTCAAATAGACTATAAAGTCTATTATCTTCTCCATGTTAAAAATCCACCAATAATATTTTATCCCTGTAACATCAATCAACAGTTCTGGTCCACAATCATATAAATAACTCATAATCATAACTGTAGTTCTAAATTCCTCTTCTCATCCAGGACGAAGATAATTTTCATCACCTATCTTTACCTGAAATATCAAAGATCATGGTTATACCAAATCACAGTTCATGTTTATAATCATACTAACAAATTCATCTTTGCACTACGGGCCAAAGATATTCATCAACAGTTCATCTTTGCACTACAGGCCAAAGATATTCAACCACGGATCATCTTTGCACTACAGGCCAAATATATTCATCAACAATTCATCTTTGCACTACAGGCCAAAGATATTCCTCAACAGTTCATATTTGCGCTACAGGCCAAATATATTCATATCTCAAAGAAATATATAATCATTTCAGAATTTATATAAACAATAATTATAACCATATTGATCAATTCACCTTTGCACTTAAGCTAAAGATATTCACTTATAAATTCAATGGTCATGATCATGCCAGTCAATAATTCAACTTTACACTACTGGCCAAAGAGAACCCATAGTCTTGATCATACCAGAAATTTACCCATCTTTACACTCAAGTCAAAGAGAAATATCATCATTAGGGTTATAAAAATATTATATATGATAATAAAATCAATATAATCATCATATAGATTTAATCTCAAGAGTAATATTCATAAACCAACTATAATTTGGTCAGAAAAAGAAACCAATTTTGTCGTGAATAGTAACTCGTGAATAGTAACTCATGAATAGTAATCCCGACACAAAAAGGTAAAAATTCCACAATAAAATACATACCAATATTTCGGTATAATGATATTGAAAGAATAATAATTCTTAAGCTTATAAACAATTTATTTTAATTGTTTACACTTTACCAAATAATGCATTTAATCATTCTAAAATGCCAAACTCATAAGATTTCATCACCAATAATCAAAACTCTCATCAAAAATCTGCATATACCTCATATAGGATTCTCAAGTCATAAAATCATATTTTCCAATTTTCTTACTTCATAAAACATATTTAATTCATTTACTCATAACTAGTCTATTTTCATGAAAAATATCAAATCAGTTCCAAAAATATTTCTTTTCTGGATTTAGCAGAATATAGTCCCATATTGAACATATATTTTTCTCAAAATTTTTATAACTCATTTACTATTTTTCATATGGCCAAAACCGCCGAATATTTAGACATTTATCATAAATTGTACTTTTATCCAAAAATTCCGAAATTCACAGAGTTCACTAATGTTATATAGATGTACTCCCAATAAAAATTTCATCAATTTTGGAGTTAACCACAAGGAATTATAAGCGGTTACTTTTAAAATAGTCTTTTCTCATAAAATTCATAACTCTCAATCTATACATCCAAAAATCACCATTTTTGGACACAATCAAGAAAACTCATCAAAATATCATTTCAAATTTTTTCAAAATTTTTGAAGGTCAGAAAAATTACGAAACTGAAAAATATAACAACCCTTAAAATCTCTTACTATCCCTTACCTCAAAAGTGCAGTATTTCTGACTGGAATGCAAAGCCGAAGGAAACTTGCCCTGAATAGCAACTCTCAAAGTATCTAAATACTCACAAAATATGCTTCATAATATAGAGAGAGAAAGAGAGAAAGCTTATGTTTCTGGTGTGATTTTCAATTTTAACTTAGCCCTCTATTTATAAGAAAATGTAAGCACGTCGAAGCAGACTTAACCTGCAACCTGATGGCTTTACCTGCTACTATTCCCACCCACCACATTTGAATAAAAATCTCAGCATATTTCTTCACCAACCAAGAGTGGGGCCCGCCAATTCTAGAATTTTTCACCAAAATGATTAATTTCGAAAATTCAACAATTTCTGAACCAGTCATCTCGTAAAATTCATAACAAATTATACGTTCATTTTTAACGGTTCAAAATTTGTGGACATATACTCAACTTATATATGTATAACATATCCAAATATTACCACGATCCAACGGTCGGATTAAAATTATAACCCTCGCAAAATATCTCAAAAACCCTAATTTGATTTTCAATACCTCCGTTCCGATAAAAATACAGATAAAACACCTCAACATTAACTCCTTCATTTTTAACCACAAAAATATATCCCTCATTTATATCCACATAAAATAAATATTTTCTTATCATATGAATCAATAATTAATTATTCACAGATAATATTACAGAATCACATTTATGACAACCAGGCCGTTCCCAGGAAAGAGGGGGCTTTCCAATAAAGATTTCTCCTTACTAGCGCGCAATTAGATGACCAAACCTCTCCTTAGACAGAACTTTCTAGACATTGCCAATAATGTTATCTAATAATATTATTCAAATAATATGAATTATTGATCTGATAAAGGAAAATACAGTGCAGCAACAATTATTGAAACAACAATAATATAAAATATTAACGCAGTAATTATTGAATCAATAAAATAAAATATTGAACAATAACTACTGTAACAATTATTGAGTGGTGCCTTCTTACGTAAGAATCAATAATTGGTGCAATACCGTGTGCTACTGTGCAATAACGCGTATTACTGTATTTTAACCACCGGGTATTTCAACAGTATTAACGGTAACAACTACGTCGTTATTTGTAAAAACTCAAATTTATCGTTTTCTTCACCCGACAGTTATTCTGTTATGGGGTCCACAAATGGCTGCGCCGTCGTACGAATATTCCCCAACAGAAAGAATATTCCATGACCAAACGAATATTTCCCGACAACAATGAATATTTTATAACCACTTGTGTATTTTGAAAAAAAATTCATATATCACCCTTAACTTTAACATTTATCAATTTAACCATTTACTGAATAGTAATTATAAGAAAAATTGAATACTTTTATTTCATAAAATTCGGGGTATTACAATAAGTACCTATCATTGGTGGAATTCTCCTACAACAACAGTTATCAAGCAAGTATAGGCATGGCTCCATTCGAAGCGTTGTACGGAAGAAAATGTCGCTCTCCAGTATGCTGGGACGAGGTGAGAGAAGCAACGTTGTTTGGACCAGAATTAGTACGCATGACTACAGAAAAGATCCAAATGATTCGACAACGTATTCAAACCTCACAAGATCGACAAAAGAGTTATGTTGATCTTCATAGAAAGGACGTGGAGTTTAATATTGGAGATCATGTACTGTTACGTGTTGCACCATGGAAGGGAGTTACAAGATTTGGAAAGAGAGGAAAGCTCAATCCAAGATTTGTTGGTCTATTTGAGATTCTTGACAGAATAGGAAATGTGGCCTATAGACTCGCATTACCTCCAAGCATGTCTCGTGTTCATAATGTTTTTCACGTATCTGTGCTTCGTAAATATGTGAAAGAGCCGAATCACATAATTGAGTTAGAACCAAATGAGATAGCCGAAGATTTAACGTACGAGGAGGTACCTGTTAAGATCTTAGATAGGAAAGAGCATGTTCTACGCACGAAGGTTATACCACAAGTTAAGGTTTTGTGGAGAAACCATGCTATTGAAGAAATGACCAGGGAGTTAGAATCAGAAATGAAAGTGAGGTATCCTCACCTTTTCAAAACACCAGGTACGTACGTCAATTTCGAGGACGAAATTTCATAAGGAGGGGAGGTTGTAAGACTCCAACTTATTAATAAATAAAATCAAATTTTCTCTAAATATTATTGTGAATAATAAGGTGTTAATTTGATATAATGCTTTGGTTATGGGTGAAGTGTGCAAATTTTACAAAATAAGCAAGTGGTTATAAAATATTCATTTGTTGTCGGGGAATATTCGTTTGGTCGTGGAATATTCTTGCTGTCGGGGAATATTCGTACAACGGTGTAGCCTCCCATAACGGAAAGCGATTGGATGAAGAAAATGACAAGTATAGTTGTTTATAAATAACGGCGTAGTTGTTACCGTTAATACTGTTGGAATACCTGGTGGTTAAAATACAATAGCATACGGTATTGCACCAATTATTGATTCTTACGTAAGAAGGTACTACTCAATAATTGTAACAGTAGTTACTGTTCAATATTTTATTTTATTGATTCAATAATTGCTGCGTTGATATTTTATATTATTGTTGTTTCAATAATTGTTGTTGCACAGTATTTTTCATTATCAGATCAATAATTCATATTATTTGAATAATATTATTAGATAGCATTATTGGCAATGTCTAAAAAGTTCTGTCTAAGGAGAGGTTTGGTCATCTAATTGCGCGCTAGTAAGGAGAAATCTTTATTGGAAAGCCCCCTCTTTCCTAGGAACGGCCTGGTTGTCATAAATGTAATTCTGTAATATTATTTGTGAATAATTAATTATTGATTCATATGATAAGAAAATATTTATTTTATGTGGATATAAATGTTGGATATACTTATTGTGGTTAAAAATGAAGGAGTTAATGTTGAGGTATTTTATCAGTATTTTTATCGGAGTTGAGGTATTAAAAATCAAATAAGAGTTTTTGAGAAATATTGCGGGGGTTATAATTTTTAATCCGACCGTTGGATCGTGATAATTTTTGGATATGTTATTCATATATAAGTTGAGTATATGTCCACAAATTTTGAACCGTTAAAAATGAACGTACGATTTGTTATGAATTTTACGAGATGACTGGTTCAGAAATTGTAGAAGTTGCGAAATTTGTCATTTTGGTGGAAAATTCTAGAATTGGTGGGCTCCACTTTTGGTTGGTGAAAATGTGCTGAGATTTTTATTCAAATGTGGTGGGTGGGAATAGTAGCAGGTAAAGCCATCAGGTTGCAGGTTAAGTCTGTTTCGGCGTGCTAAAATTTTCCTATAAATAGAAGGCTAAGTTAGAATTGAAAATCACACCAGAAACAAGTTTTATCTCTTTCTCTATCTAGATTATTGAGTGTATTTTGTGAGTATTTAGATACTTTGTGAGTTTCTATTCATCAGTGCAAGTTTCCTTCAACCTTATACTTATATTCCGATCAGAAGTACTGATATTTTGAGGTAATGGATATTATCTTCTTCTTAAATAATATTTTCTTCAATATCATTATGCCGAAATACTGGTATGAATTTTTTATAAAATTTAGAACTTTTTGTGTCGGGGTTACTATTCACGTATACGTTACTATTCACGTATACGCCACTATTCACGAATACGACACTATTCACCGAAAAATAAAATTTTCTTCTTTTTGTCCAAGTTGTCTATTATGGTTACTATCTTTGATTGTATCTATGTTTTGATCTTTATTTTTAAATTCTGCTTCAAAATTGGTTATTTCGGAATATTATTGAACTTGGATAAATTGTAATACGAATCCTTAATATTTGATCTGTTATATCACTGGATTCGTTTTCTTTAAAATATTTTTCATCATCCTCAGTCCTAAATGATGATACAAATGAATATCTTTGGCCTGTAGTGCAAAGATGAATGATTACCTAATGAATATCTTTGGCCGTAGTGCAAAGATGAACAAGTGTTGAGATGAACATGACCAATTGGTGATACAAATGAATATCTTTGGCCTGTAGTGCAAAGATGAATATTTGATTCAAGATGTATATTGATTGATGTTACAGGGATAAAATATTGATGATGAACTTTTAAATCTTAGAAGATAGTAGAATTCATTATCTACTTGACTCTTCTAATGGTTTGCTGTTTTCGCTGCAGTTGTTGATCTAAAACTTGTTGTCTATTATATTTTATCAGATTTTTTCCCCTGTTGAAGACTAACGATAATTTATTGTATATTGTTTTAGTCATAATATTCTTTATTGGGCTAGTTGAGCTCACCCTTTTCCTTTTTATTCCATTTTTCTCAGGAGGCGAGAATATAGCGGGAACTAGTCGGGGTGTGGAGTAATGTTTTCAGTCAGTTGTGTTTGCAGTCCTCACTATTTTGTAAAATAGTGTTTCAATAATTGTAATGAGGACTTATTTGAGTGTGGATATTGTCTAGAAGACAATATTTATATTTAAACTCACAGTATTTGTGTTGTTGTATTTTGCACGATAATTATTATAATGAAGTTGTATTTGTTTCTGTACCATATATTTGGCGACTCAGAATGGGTGATGTATACCTATTTTGGGGCGTCACATCTTATGTATATTTGTAACTACAATCCATTCAATACTCACTCCATAAATTACTTAAAATTTAAAATAAAATAAAATTTATTTTACGGTGGAATATACTTGATAAATTTTACTTTTTTTATAAATTATAAGATTATTATTAATTTGATGTTTTGACGGTTAGAACTTTTAAATTTTATTATTTATGGAATCAATATAAGGAACATGTTGGGTACATAGTGAAAATTTTGAATCCCTATTTTGCAGAATGATCCAATAGCACTTGTAAAACTCCGAATTTTATGAAATGAAAGTATTCAATTTTCTTATAATTATTATTCTATTTAGTAAATAGTTAAATTGATAAAAGATTAAAGTTAAGGTAGATATGCGAAAATTTTGCAAAGTAAGCAAGTTGTCATAAATATATTCGTTTGGTAGAGAAATATTATTTTTGTCGGAGAATATCCGTATGACGACACAATCATTAGTGGACCCCACAACGAAATAATTATCGGAGTTAAAATACAACAGAAATAGCTTATTATAAAAATAACGGAAAAAGTTTTAGCGTTAAACTATTAAAATACCCAGTGAGAAAAGTACAATAATACGCGTGGTAGCACAGTAGCACACGGTATTGTACAATATATTTGATTATTGATGCTTACGCGAGAAGTCAGTCAGTTTTATTTAATTATTGCCACAGTAATTGATGCGTAGTATCTCATATTATTGATTTAATTATTGTCACAGTATCATATGCATAATGTTTTATATTATTAAATCAATAATTGAGACGATAAAGTTATTTTATATTATTATTTGTATTATTGACAATGTCTAAAAAGTTTTATCGATGAAAGGGGTTTGGTCACCTAATTGCGCGCCAATAAGGAGAAGTCCTTATCGAAAAGCCCTCTCTTTCCTGGGAATGATCTAGAGGTTTTTTTATGAATTATTTGTTATTAATGTGGCTTATTACATGAACCCCCACTGACTCATTTTTCAAAATCATCGATAGAAAATTATATATAAAGTGTGAGTGTGTGCGTGTGTGCGTGTGTGTGAATATATATATATATATATATATATATATATATATATAATAGAATATATTATATTTTATTATTTGCATAGTACTGTATAGTGTTGCATAGTACTGTATAGAGTTTGCATAGTATTGCACAGTGCAACATAGTAAAAATCATGTGAAATGAAAATTTTTGTCGATGAATTGCACCCGTGATTCCTACACTGTGCGTCTGTGATTTTTCTTTTCAAATAGTATGCTGCCATTCTCCTATAAATAGGATGCTTAGTTTAGAATTGAAAAACACACCAAAATTAGAGAATTCGTCTTCTATAATATTGAGCGTATTTCTTTTGAGTTAAGGAAACTTTGAGTGTAGCAAATAGTGCAAGTTTTTCTTCAATAATATATATGCTATACCAGTCAGAAGTACTCTCTTTTTAAGGCAAGGGATATCATTATTATAATAAGGGTTATTATTTATTTTATATTCAGAAGAGATATTATTTTTCGTATTCATAAGGAATATTATTTTCGTTCAATATTCGCAATGAATGTGACACCCCCAAAATAGGTATACATCACCCATTTTGAGTCGTCAATAACATGGTACAGAAATAACTACAACTTTATTAATACAACATAAAAACTGTGAGTTTAAATATAAATATTATCTTATAGACAATATCCACACTCAAATAAGTCCTCATTACAATTATTGACACATTATTTTACAAAAATAGTGAGAACTACTAAACAACTTTCTAGAACCATCATTCCATACCCCGATTAGTACTCGCTACATTCTTTCCTCCTGAGAAAAAAAATAGAACAGAAAGGGAAAAGGGTGAGCTCAACTAGCCCAGTAAAGAACATTATGACTAAGATAATATAGAACAAATTATCGTTAGTCCTCAACAGGGAAAAATTAATATAATACAATAGACAACAAATTTTAAATCAATATTCGCAGCGAAAATAATAATTCATTAGAAGAGTTAAGTAGAGTATGAAATCTACTATCATCTATGAATTTAAAAGTCCATCATCAATATTTTATCCTTGTAACATCAATCAATAAATATCTTGAATCAAATATTCATCTTTGCACTGCAGGCCAAAGATATTCATCAGTTGGTCATGTTCATCTCAACACCTATTCAACTTTGCACTACGGGCCAAAAATATTCATCATAAAATTATTAATCTTTGCACTACATGCCAAAGATATTCAGTTATATCATCATTTAGGATTGAGGATGATGAAAAATATTTTAAAGAAAACGAATCCAGTGAAGCTAAAGAATAAATATTAGGGATTCGTACTTCGGTTTATCCATGTTCATAAACACCCCATCATATACCATAGTGGAGTAAAATTCAAGAATAAAGATCAAAACATGGATACAATCAAAGATAATAACAAAAATAGACATCTGAGACAAAGAAGAAAAAATTTCATTTTTCGGTGAATAGTTCCGTATTCGTGAATAGTGCCGTATACGTGAATAGTAAATTCGACACAAAAAGATAATAATTTCACAAGAAAAATCTTACAAATATTCCGGCATAATGATATTGAAAGAAATAATATCATTTAAAAAAATAACATCCATTACCTTGTAAAGACAGTACTTCTAGTTGAAACACCGGATATAGGCTATGATCTGAACTTGCACCGTATAGCAACACCCAAAGTATTAAAATACTCACAAGAATACGCTCAAAATATTGAGAGAAAAAGAGAGAAAATTTTAGTTTTTTGGTATGATTTTCAATTCTAATCTAAGCACTCTATTTATAAGAAATTGCTTAGAACACCAAAGCAGAAAATTTAATAATATATATATATATATATATATATATATATATATATATATATATATATATTAATTTCCTACGCCCACTTTTTTAGTCAAAGATCAACCATTCAAGTAGCTTACATCACAAAAAACGTTTTTGTGAATTAAAATATTTTAAACTTAAAAAATTAATTATTCCGGAACTTCAATAATTCATAATAAATAGCCCTTTTATCAGAAAAATTCAAATCACATATCTTTTTTTATAGAAAATTCCATTATCTACAACTTTGCAGAAGAAAGTTTTTTCAAATTCCAAACAGAAATTGACTGAAATTCATAAACGGGCGATTCTACAAGCTATAATCAAATTTCAGTCAATAAATGAGTCCACAGACATGTTTAACATGTTTTAAATAACTTTTGCAATAAAAATACTCTTTCTCATCATATACTCATATATCCTACATTCATTGTAAAAATATCATCATTATTATATTATAATAATATAATAAAATATTATTTTATCAGAAAAGATAAAATATCGATTTTCAACAATGGTCAGTTTAAAATTTTTCTCCATCTATATCCACATAAAATGAATATGTTCCTCATCATATAAATTAATAATTAACTATTCACAAATAATATTACCGAATCACAATACTGACAACCAGACAGTTCCCAAGAAAGAGGGGGCTTTCCAATAAGAATTTCTCTTTACTGGCGCACAATTAGGTGACCAAACCTCTCCTTAGACAGAACTTTCTAGACATTGCCAATAATATTATCTAATAATATTATTCAGATAATATGAATTATTGCTCCGATAGTGAAAAATACTGTGTAGTGACAATTATTGAAACAACAGTAATGTAGCAATTATTGAATCAACAAAATAAAATACTGAACAATTATTGAGTAGTGCCTTCTTACGTAAGAATCAATAATTGGTGCAATACCGTGTGCTACTGTGCAACAATGCGTATTACTGTGTTTTAACCACCGGGTATTCCAACAGTATTAACGGTAACAACTATGCCGTTATTTATAAATAATTTATACTTGTCGTTTTCTTCATCCAATCGCTTTCCGGTTTCAAACCTCTTAAAAACATCCGCGTCATTCTCTCTTCATTATCCACCAAGTGGGATGCAAATCGGGACAACTCGGCAAACTTGGCTTCGTACTGCGACACGGTCATGTTATTTTGCTCCAACTTGATAAATTCCACCTCCTTCATGTGACGAATACTTTCGGAAAAGTACTTGTCATTGAACAGTTCTTGGAACTTCTCCCAAGACATCTTGAGTGCGTCAGGCTGGGTACGTTTTACAGATTCCCAGCAGTAATCTGCCTCTTCACGCAACATAAAAGTGGCAAAGGGAACCTTTTGCTCCTCGGAGCATCCCAAGACATCAAATATCTTGGTGATCTGCTTTAATCACGTCTCCGCCTTTAGTGGTTCTGGCTTTTCCAAAAACTCCGGTGGTCCTAGCTCCTTGAATTGCTTAGCGGTGACCAACTGTGGGTTGTCATTGTTTCCTCCTTCATTTTGGATAGGAGCCGCTCTCGCCCGTTGTTGCATGAATTGCTCCTTGAACTGCTTAGCGGTGACCGTCCAAGAGTTATTTTGTTGTTGCATGAATTGCATAAAGTCTCTGACCATCCCATTATTCACCATTTCATCGGTGTTATTATTTTCTTGAGGATTATTGTCCTCTGGTTGCACATTACCCTGAGCATTGATCGTTGGTGATTCAATGGTCTCATGTGCTTCATTGTTTATCTCAACATTTTCGGATGCCGTTTGCAAATACTGCAACAAAACAAGGGTTAATTAACATATAACATATTATCCATATACTTTGACCGACCAATTAAATACCAAATAAACTTAGGTAGGTTATACTAGCGAAGGAATTTCCTGTCTCTCCCCTCCTATTTCTATTCTCACATCCTAGCCAGGGATCATATCCCTAAGCTCTGATACCAACTGTGACGCCCCCAAAATTAGGTATACATCACCCATCTTGGGTCGTCAGCTACATAGTACAGAATACAAATACAACTTACTAATACAACTGTCGTGTACAATACGACAAAACATAAACTGTGAGTTTGAATACAAATATTATCTTCTAGAGAGTATTCATACTCAAAAGGAGTCCTCATTACATTTATTAACACACTATTACATAGAATAGTGAGGACTACTAACTAATACTATCATTCGGACCATCACTCCGTTTCCCGACTTACCCCAGCTACGTTTTCATTTCCTGAAGAGAACAGTGAAAGAAAGGGTGAGCTCAACTAGCCCAGTAAGAAATATTATGACTAAGATAATACAGAATAAATTATCATTAGCCTTCAACAATGTTAAACTGATAAAATATAATAGACATCAAGTTTAACTGCAGCGGAACAAGCAATCCATTAAAAGAGTCAAGTAGAAAATAAACTCTTCTATCTTTTATGATTTAAAAGGTTTTTCAACACTGTGATCGCTGGGACTCAGCTTAATAAAATAATCCACATCATCGAATCACCCCTGCACTACGGCCAAGGATATTCGTGTATTCATTAATGGTCATGATCATGCCAACAACTGTCCATCAATGCACTACGAGCCAATGAGGACTTTGACCACATCATTTGTAACATTACGGTCATGATTATACCGAATAATTCCTGGTCATAATCATACCAAGTCCATCTATGCACTACAGGTCACAGATGACTTTTAACATTTTATAAACATGAGGATGATGACAATGATATAAGAATTCAATAAAATAAGTTCAAGAATTAATTTATCCAAGAATTAACAACGTCCAAATTGTCAACATGATACTGCTTTGTGGAGTAAAATTCAAGAATGCTTAGAAGAATATTTTCATGAAAAGATACTGGATAAAACACAATTATCAAGGATATTCCATAAATTTCATGGAGTATAGAAGTCAAAACTTAACCAACTGAGTACAATAAAGAATGTAATAACGAAAGAAATCATCATACATGCGATAGACCGCACAGACAGGTTATTCTTAACAGAATAATAATAATGGAACCAGGTCCGGCGTAACCGCACAGACAGGATATTCCGACAGAATAATAAATAATGGAACCAGGTCCGGCGTAAACGCATAGACAGGATATTCTGACAGAATAATAAAGAACAGTATAATAAATAATGGAACCAGGTCCGGTGTAAAACACACAGACAGGATATTCCGACAGAATAATAATAAAGACGGAACCAGGTCCGGTGTAAAACACACAGACAGGATATTCCAACAGAATAATAGAAGAATATCACCAAGTATAGGGTAGACCGCGTATACTGGTTATTCCAACAGAATAATAAAGAACGGAATAACAGAAGTTCTCTTCATGAATATAAAAAAAATAATATTCCCTACCTTAAAAGAACTGGATATTGGAAAGTGAAGTAGCAGAATACTTTTATTCTCTCTCTCTTATTCTGTTTATACTTTCTCTCTATATAGCTTGAATGAATTCGTGAAAAATAATGAAGCCCTAGGCCTCTATTTATAGAAAAACTGAGGGTGGCTCTTGGTCTTAACGAAGGGTCAAATGACTCTTGGTCTTAACGAAGGGTCAAATGACTCTTGGTAATATTGAAGGGACAACTACTATTGACGAAAGTAATTACTATTGACCAAGGTAAATACTATTGACGAAGGTAATTACTATTGACCAAGGTAAATACTATTGACCAAGGTAAATACTATTGATGAAGGTAATTACTATTGACCAAGGTAAATACTATTGACCAAAGTAAATACTATTGACGACGGTAATTACTATTGACGACGGTAATTACTATTGACGAAGAGACTCTTAGATGATGACATATGGCCCCCCATAAAAATAACCAAACTTACCACAACGTCTCAATTATTGATTTAATAATATAACATATTATACAGATGATACTATGACAATAATTTAAGAGATATGATGCAGCAATTACTGTAGCAATAATTGAGTATAGCTGAGTGACTTCTCACGTAAGCATCAATAATCAATACCGTGTGCTACTATGCAACCACGCGTATTACTGTACTTTTACTACCGGGTAGTTCAACAGTTTTAATGGTTTTAACGGTAACACCTCAGCCGTTATTTTATAGAAAGATAATTTTGTCGTTTTCTAACTACGACTATACTTCTGTTGTGGGGTCCACCAATGATTGTGCCGTCGTACGAATATTCCCCGACAAAAAGAATATTTCCCGACCAAACGAATATAATATGACAACTTGCATACTTTGCAAAATTTATAAATACTACCCATAACTATTATATCAAATCCACACCATAATATAAAAAAAATTATTTCGAGAAATATTAAATATTTATTCATAAAATCTGGGGTCTCACAATCTCCCCTTCTTATGGAATTTCGTCCTCGAAATTTACGTACGTACTTGGTATGCCGAACATGTGAGGATACCTTGACTTCACTTCAAATTCTAACTCTTGAGGTATAACCTTTAAGCATCGAATATGATCCTTCGTATCTCCTCATACGTTAAATCTTTCGCTATCTCGTCCGGTTCTAAATTAATAATGTGGTTCGGGTCGTCCACATATTTACGTAACATCGATACGTAAAAAAAAATATTCTGAACACGCAACATACTTGGCGGTAAAACGAGTCTATAGGCCACAGTTCCTACTTCATCAAGGATTTCAAATGGGCCAATTAAATCGAGAGTTGAGATTTTCTCTCTTCGTCGATTCTTGCTTCTAGAATAACGCCATCTTGAACCTTCTTCTTCACATTTATCAGCTCTGAGTATGTAGCTTGAGCGGGTTTAACGTTATCGATTAAAGTCGATTTTACTCGTATATTCGTTATCTTCATATGGGTTCGTATATTCGCACTTGTAACCGTATACGATCTTCTACACAACGCGTCAGCTACCACGTTCGCTTTTCTACGATGTTATTGAATGGTACGATCGTAATCTTCAACAGCTCGAGCCAACGTCTTTGGCGCATAATACGTTCGTTTTAGTTGAAGAAATATTTGAGGGTTTAAGAAATGGGTTTTGTACTGGGGTCAATACAAAATTCAATTTTACGCTCTGGGGTAGGCTAAGAAGTCTTCAAAAATACGTCAAGAAATTTATTAACAATAGAAATATCGTTCACAACTGTGACCCTCATCCAAGACTTGGATAACACGTCACATTGATACCTATCAACTTGCCATCGTCATTTACAACGTCTCCTACGGAAAGTCTAGCTTCGGTGCATTCCACACCAGGAAGTCAACAACGAAAGGAACGGGAATTTTTACTTATGGCTTGATATGACAATGATTAACTTTAGTGGTTTGGTTACTTTGAATTTGCATAACAGATTGGTTAGGAATATGAAAGCTAACAACCTTACGAAAAGCATGATGAGCAGTTAACTAATCGTTTCCAAAAATCACATCAATGCAAGTATTTTCAAAGAGATAAGATCAACAGGTAACGTGAAAGTGTTGATTTGAACAAGATTTATAAATAGTGGAGGTAACAAAGGTTTCTCCTAACGGAATTTCAACAGAGAAATCAAAGTCTAACTTCTCCGGAGTTAAGTTCAAATATTGAACACAACTAGGTGAAATAAAAGAGTGAGTAGAACCGGTATCTAACACGGTATAGACTTCGCAAGAGTTTATGACTAACATACCCGTGATAATTTTATTCAGGTTCCTCGTCACGAAAAAACGCTTTCTCTTAAACTACTGGCTTTGGCTTTTCTGGGACGGTCTTTGCTGCCTCCATCCTATCTGAACTTGTCTTCGGTGAACGACAAAATCGGGCTAAGTGACCTTCTCTTCCACAATTATAGCATGCTTTGGATGGCATCGCGCAGTTTGGACTAATATGTCCCTCCCCTCCGCATTTGAAGCATATGATAAGTGGTCATTCTCCTTCCTTAACAACGGGTGTTGGTGCTGACGTCTTTCCATTATTGTTGAATTTCTTCTTCTTGAAATGTCCATTCTTATTGTTTTGACCATGATTACTATTGAAGTGGTTACCATTTCTGGCATGTTAATTTCCTCCATGCTTATTGTCACCGCTTTGATGACTGTTATCACCAGTATTATCATTTTTCCAGCTGCTCTCTTTTGGTTGCATTGACTCGTTATCGCGCTCCACTAACTGAGCCCTATTCACAACATCTGAATATAAACACAGTTTATGAGAAATAAGATATTGACGTATCTCCGGTTTCAAACCTCTTAAAAACATCCGCATCATTCTCTCTTCATTATCCACCAAGTGGGATGCAAATCGGGACAACTCGGCAAACTTGGCTTCGTACTGCGACACGGTCATGTTATTTTGCTCCAACTTGATAAATTCCACCTCCTTCATGTGAAGAATACTTTCGGAAAAGTACTTGTCGTTGAACAGTTCTTGGAACTTCTCCCAAGACATCTTGAGTGCGTCAGGCTGGGTACGTTTTACAGATTCCCAGCAGTAATCTGCCTCTTCACGCAACATAAAAGTGGCAAAGGGAACCTTTGGCTCCTCGGAGCATCCCAAGACATCAAATATCTTGGTGATCTGCTTTAATCACGTCTCCGCCTTAAGTGGTTCTGGCTTTTCCAAAAACTCCGGTGGTCCTAGCTCCTTGAATTGCTTAGCGGTGACCAACTGTGGGTTGTCATTGTTTCCTCCTTCATTTTGGATAGGAGCCGCTCTCGCCCGTTGTTGCATGAATTGCTCCTTGAACTGCTTAGCGGTGACCGTCCAAGAGTTATTTTGTTGTTGCATGAATTGCATAAAGTCTCTGACCATCCCATTATTCACCATTTCATCGGTGTTATTATTTTCATGAGGATTATTGTCCTCTGGTTGCACATTACCCTGAGCATTGATCGTTGGTGATTCAATGGTCTCATGTGCTTCATTGTTTATCTCAACATTCTCGGATGCCGTTTGCAAATACTGCAACAAAACAAGGGTTAATTAACATATAACATATTATCCATATACTTTGACCGACCAATTAAATACCAAATAAACTTAGGTAGGTTATACTAGCGAAGGAATTTCCCGTCTCTCCCCTCCTATTTCTATTCTCACATCCTAGCCAGGGATCATATCCCTAAGCTCTGATACCAACTGTGACGCCCCCAAAATTAGGTATACATCACCCATCTTGGGTCGTCAGCTACATAGTACAAAATACAAATACAACTTACTAATACAACTGTCGTGTACAATACGACAAAACATAAACTGTGAGTTTGAATACAAATATTATCTTCTAGAGAGTATTCATACTCAAAAGGAGTCCTCATTACATTTATTAACACACTATTACATAGAATAGTGAGGACTACTAACTAATACTATCATTCGGACCATCACTCCGTTTCCCGACTTACCCCAGCTACGTTCTCATTTCCTGAAGAGAACAGTGAAAGAAAGGGTGAGCTCAACTAGCCCAGTAAGAAATATTATGACTAAGATAATACAGAATAAATTATCATTAGCCTTCAACAATGTTAAACTGATAAAATATAATAGACATCAAGTTTAACTGCAGCGGAACAAGCAATCCATTAAAAGAGTCAAGTAGAAAATAAACTCTACTATCTTTTATGATTTAAAAGGTTTTTCAACACTGTGATCGCTGAGACTCAGCTTAATAAAATAATCCACATCATCGAATCACCCCTGCACTACGACCAAGGATATTCGTGTATTCATTAATGGTCATGAACATGCCAACAACTGTCCATCAATGCACTACGAGCCAATGAGGACTTTGACCACATCATTTGTAACATTACGGTCATGATTATACCGAATAATTCCTGGTCATAATCATACCAAGTCCATCTATGCACTACAGGTCACAGATGACTTTTAACATTTTATAAACATGAGGATGATGACAATGATATAAGAATTCAATAAAATAAGTTCAAGAATTAATTTATCCAAGAATTAACAACGTCCAAATTGTCAACATGATACTGCTTTGTGGAGTAAAATTCAAGAATGCTTAGAAGAATATTTTCATGAAAAGATACTGGATAAAACACAATTATCAAGGATATTCCATAAATTTCATGGAGTATAGAAGTCAAAACTTAACCAACTGAGTACAATAAAAAATGGAATAACGAAAGAAATCATCATACATGCGATAGACCGCACAGACAGGTTATTCTTAACAGAATAATAATAATGGAACCAGGTTCGGCGTAACCGCACAGACAGGATATTCCGACAGAATAATAAATAATGAAACCAGGTCCGGCGTAAACGCACAGACAGGATATTCCGACATAATAATAAAGAACAGTATAATAAATAATGGAACCAGGTCCGGTGTAAAACACACAGACAGGATATTCCGACAGAATAATAATAAAGACGGAACCAGGTCCGGTGTAAAACACACAGACAGGATATTCCAACAGAATAATAAAAGAATATCACCAAGTATAGGGTAGACCGCGTATACTGGTTATTCCAACAGAATAATAAAGAAGGGAATAACAGAAGTTCTCTTCATGAATATAAAAAAATAATATTCCCTACCTTAAAAGAACTGGATATTGGAAAGTGAAGTAGCAGAATACTTTTATTCTCTCTCTCTTATTCTCTTTATACTTTCTCTCTATATAGCTTGAATGAATTCGTGAAAAATAATGAAGCCCTAGGCCTCTATTTATAGAAAAACTGAGGGTGGCTCTTGGTCTTAACGAAGGGTCAAATGACTCTTGGTCTTAACGAAGGGTCAAATGACTCTTGGTAATATTGAAGGGACAACTACTATTGACGAAAGTAATTACTATTGACCAAGGTAAATACTATTGACGAAGGTAATTACTATTGACCAAGGTAAATACTATTGACCAAGGTAAATACTATTGACGAAGGTAAATACTATTGACCAAGGTAAATACTATTGACCTATGTAAATACTATTGACGACGGTAATTACTATTGACGAAGAGACTCTTAGATGATGACATATGGCCCCCCATAAAAATAACCAAACTTACCACAACGTCTCAATTATTGATTTAATAATATAACATATTATACAGATGATACTATGACAATAATTTAAGAGATATGATGCAGCAATTACTGTAACAATAATTGAGTATAGCTGAGTGACTTCTCACGTAAGCATCAATAATCAATACCGTGTGCTACTATGTAACCACGCGTATTACTGTACTTTTACTATCGGGTAGTTCAATAGTTTTAACGGTTTTAACGGTAACACCTCAGCCGTTATTTTTATAGAAAGATAATTTTGTCGTTTTCTAACTACGACTATACTTCTGTTGTGGGGTCTACCAATGATTGTGCCGTCGTACGAATATTCCCCGACAAAAAGAATATTCCCCGACCAAACGAATATAATATGACAACTTGCATACTTTGCAAAATTTATAAATACTACCCATAACTATTATATCAAATCCACACCATAATATAAAAAAAATTATTTCGAGAAAAATTAAATATTTATTCATAAAATCTGGGGTCTCACAGTGCTGACATATTTTGGGGGCGTCACAGCACTGCAGAGTAGAGCTAAAGATAAAAAAACTGTTGTGATGCTCTTATGACTATCAAATATTTTGTTGGTGTTTATAAAATATTTTTACAAAATGAGATT
This sequence comes from Panax notoginseng, assembly GCA_016801055.1. Taxonomy (NCBI): domain Eukaryota; kingdom Viridiplantae; phylum Streptophyta; class Magnoliopsida; order Apiales; family Araliaceae; genus Panax; species Panax notoginseng. The sequence continues at coordinate 9,915,367 of CM029013.1, forward strand.
GTCGTATGAACCAAAATGTTTAATATCATATTTACAAGGATACATAATATAATAATATCATATTTTAAAAAAGAGAAGCATTATTTTCACATAAGTTTTTGATATTTTCACATCATTCATTTTCATATGAACGTGAAACCCGTTTTCTTTTAGTGAGTGAAGATTATGTGAAAATATCAAAATACAAGTAAAAATATCAATTTTTTAAAAAAATACATAATATAATGCTATTAATTAATAAGTTGTTTTTAAAACAATTTATTACAAAAATAAATTGTTATGTTTGACAAATAAATGAAATATATATATTTTAGGTGTATAATAAAACAGACGCCCCCCACCTCAGTGTCATCCTAGCTATACGTATATTATTGGCTTCCGCATTTGCAAATCATCTCACCGAGAGAGTAAAAGTTTATTTATTGATAATGGATCAAGAAAGGGGAGGATTTGTTAGTTCTTCATTTTGATACGACGTGTCCAGTTCAATGTCACGTTGGACAATATTGCAATTTGCCGAGCTCCGAGTAACTGAGTCATGGAACAGTAAGTTCCCCTTTTCCCATTTCAGTTTATTGGCATTTCTATTCGAATTTTTGTTCTACTGGTTTCTTTAATTCAGTTATATGCGATTTTCTGTGGACTTCTAAAGATTTATTCAGAATCAAATTATTTACCATGACACTGAAGCAAATTGAGCTAATCTAAGTCGTACATGTGACGCCCCCAAAATATGTATACATCACTTATTCTGAGTCGCCAAATACATGGTACCGAAATAAATACAACTTCATTATAATAATTGTCGTGCAAAATACGACAACACAAATACTGTGAGCTTAAATACAAATATTATCTTCTAGACAATATCCACACTCAAATAAGTCCTCATTACAATTATTGAAATACTATTTTACAAAATAGTGAGGACTGCTAACACAACTGACTGAAAACATCACTCCATACCCTGACTAGTTCCCGCTATATTCTCGCCTCCTAAGAAAAATGGAACAAAAAGGATAAAGGTGAGCTCAACTAGCCCAGTAAAGAATATTATGACTAAGATAATATATAACAAATTATCGTTAGTCTTCAACAGGGAAAAATCTGATAAAATATAATAGACAACAAGTTTTTGATCAACAACTGCAGCGAAAATAGCAAACCATTAGAAGAGTCAAGTAGAGAAAGAATTCTACTATCTTCTAAGATTTAAAAGTCCATCATCAATATTTTATCCCTGTAACATCAATCAATATACATCTTAAATTAAATATTCATCTTTGCACTACAGGCCAAAGATATTCATTTGTAACACCAGTCGATCATGTTCATCTCAACACTTGTTCATCTTTGCACTACGGGCCAAAGATATTTTTTAGGTAATCATTCATCTTTACACTACAGGCCAAAGATATTCAGTAATATCATCATTTACGACTGAGGATGATGAAAAATTATCTTAAAGAAAACGAATCCAGTGAGACAGAAGGGCAAATGTTAGGGATTCGTATTATAGTTTATCCAAGTGCAATAATACTCCATAATAACCAATTGTGAAGGAGAATTCAAAAATAAAGATCAAAATATGGATACAATCAAAGATAGTAACCATGATAGACATCTTGGACAAAAAGAAATTTTTTTATTTTTCGGTGAATAGTGTCGTATTCGTGAATAGTGTCGTATACGTGAATAGTAACCCGACACAAAAAGTTCTAAATTTGATAAAAAATTTATATCAATATTTTAGCATAATGATATTGAAGAAAATAATATTATTTAAGAAGAAAATAATATCCCTTACCTCAAACGAACAGTACTTCTGATCAGAATATCGTATATGAGGCTGAATGAAACTTGTGCTGAATAACAACTCTCAAAGTATCAAAATACACACAAAATACGCTCAATAATATAGAGAGAGAAAGAGAGAAAACTTATGAATTCTGGTGTGATTTTCAATTCTAACTTAGCCATCTATTTATAGGAAAATGTTAGCACGTCGAAGCAGACTTGACCTGCAATCTGATGGCTTTACCTGTTACTATTCCCACCCAGCACATTTGAATAAAAATTTCAGCACATTTCTCACCAACCAAAAGTGGGGCTCACCAATTCTAGAATTTTCTACCAAAATGATAAATTTCGAAACTTCAACAATTTCTGAACCAGTCATCTCTTAAAATTCATAACAAATCATACGTTCATTTTTAACGGTTCAAATTTGTGGACATATACTCAACTTATATATGTATAACATATCCAAAAATCACAACGATCCAACGGTCGGATTAAAAATTATAACCCCGCAATATATCTCAAAAATCCTGATTAATTTTTAATATCTCCATTCTGACAAAAATACCGATAAAACACCTCAACATTAACTCCTTCATTTTTAACCACAAAATATATCCAACATTTATATTCACATAAAATAAATATTTCCTTATCATATGAATCAATAATTAATTATTCACAATTAATATTACAGAATCACATTTATGACAACCAGACCGTTCTTAGGAAAGAGGGGGCTTTCCAATAAGAATTTCTCCTTACTGGCACGCAATTAGATGACCAAACTTCTCCTTAGACAGAACTTTCTAGACATTACCAATAATGTTATCTAATAATATTATTCAAATAATATGAATTATTGATCTGATAATGGAAAATACTGTGCAGTGACAATTATTGAAACAACAATAATATAAAATATTAATGCAGCAATTATTGAATCAATAAAATAAAATATTGAACAGTAACTATTGTAACAATTATTGAGTAGTGTCTTCTTTCGTAAAAATCAATAATTCAAAAATATTGTGCAATCCGTGTGCTACTGTGCAACTAGGACTGAGCAAAAAACGGATATAATCGAAGAACCGAACCAAACCGAAATAATTTAACCAAAATTTTCTGATAATTCGGTTTTTTTAACATTTCGGTTATACCCGAATTTTATTACGGTTTCGGTTATTTTGTACGGGTTTTACTTTTTAACATTTCGGGTTAACCGAATAACCGAGAAAAACGTCAGATTTACTTTACCAAATTGAACAAAGCACACCAGATGGCAGATGGCCCAGATCTACGATTCTAATTTCTACATTTCTACTTTACTCTCTCAACTCTCAAATCTCATGAACTCCCAACAAAGCTGAAGGTATAGAAGATGTGAATCTTCAGAACTCCGGCGCATACGCCGGTCAGCTCCGACTCCACCTCGACACCTCGATCTGTACTCCTTTAGTCCTTCACGAGCGCCACATGCTCTTCTTTCTTCTGACCCTCCTCCTGCTCAATCGATGATACTATTCGCCAAGCACAGAACGATCAATCGACGATACGATCTTTCCAAATGACTTCTGTACTACCATGATATCGTCGATTGTGTTCTCAATCACTGTACCCATGATTATGTTCTCAGTGGGTACACTGATACCATGATATCGTCGATTGTATAAGGACAGCTCATGATCAATCTTCGTTCCGGAGAGGAGGTTCCGATCTTCGACGGTGAGCTCGCCGGCGCGGCTCAGAGCGAGCAGATCGATGACGTTCTTGTAGGCTTGCTCGATGACTTGCTCGGCGATGGCTTGTACTCTTCGATGGCTTGCTCCGTTGCTCGGCGAGTTTGGCCAGACGTATTGGCCTATGTATCTGTTGTATGTTTTTGACTTTTTGTAATATGTATTGGCTTCTTTTATAATATCAATATGTAGGCTAGATGTACTGTTATGTTGCTGCCGACTGTTGTTCTCTCTGTAATATGTAATCATGTACTGTTTGCTGCTTTTGCTGAAATGCCAAGTATTCGGTTTTTAACCGAATAACCGAATAAGCTATTCGGTTTTTCGGTTTTCGGTTTTTCGGTTATCACAAATTTCGGTTATTTGTTCGGATATCTAAAATAGTGTAATTTCGGTTTTCGGTTATAACCGAAATTCTTGTTCGATTCGGATAATAACCGAATGCTCATCCCTATGTGCAACCACGCGTATTACTGTATTTTAACCACCGGGTATTCCAACAGTATTAACGGTAACAACTACGCCGTTATTTATAAAAACTCAATTTTTGTCGTTATCTTAATCCAATCATTTTTCGTTATGGGGCCCACAAATAGTTGCGCCGTCGTACGAATATTCCCCGACAGAAAGAATATTCCACGACCAAACGAATATTCCCCGACAAAATGAAAATTTTATAACCATTTGTTTATTTTGTAAAATTTGCACATTTCACCCATAACCAAAGTATTATATCAAATTAACACCTTATTATTCACAATAATATTTAGAAAAAATTTGATTTTATTCATTAATAAGTTGAGGTCTTACATTACATTAATTTAAATAATTTCTACGTTTCCAATAAGATAAATTTGCATGTAGTCTTGTTTAGGTAATGCGCTCAAAGCACTTCAAAGAGTGTCACTCTTTTTTGTGATGATGAAGTTATTTTAGAACAATCTAAATCCCATAATGCATGGATTGTCTTTAAATTTGTAGTCAACTGGTACCATTAAGGTACATTTCATGGTTTATGTTAGTTGGACCTAAGGCTTCTGATATGTTTGCAGTCATGGAAAAGTTGAAGGGCAAGGTGAGTCTTGGAATGGTCACATCCCCTTAATACGGCTGGCAGTAATTGGCCAATAAACTAATGAACCTTCTTGAAAAATATCAGTGACAATATTTAAGTTGGGTGACCTATAAAAGTCTTACCAAGAAACCTAGCTTGATTCTGCCATATAAGAGTATCAATTATTTATTCATTATGTCCTAGTTCTTGCTATATATTATTTGTTTATGATAAGTTAATATTATGTGATTTCGTTGACCCTGAAGCGTGCCAAATATTCACAATTTAAAGGAGATGGACTACATAATTAACTCATAAAATTCCATTGTTAAGTCTCTACTGCTAGAGACAACATACGTGGTAAGGCTATATGCATCTCTCTCTGTAGCTGTTTGGCTTCCTGTTTCAGTGTGAATATTTTTATAGTGTTGTGCAGATGTACCAAATTTTATTGGGAAGAGGCAATTATACTTTTCTTTCATCTTATATAAGAGGAGGAAGTTTTACCAGAAATTAACCAAAAATAGAGCAATTGAAGTTAGGCCTTGTAAAATATGGTTATGGGTTAGTTTTGGTTTTTAAAATATGGTTATGGTTCCATTTAAGAATCAAAATCGTATTAACCATTTTTAATATGAGTTATGTGGATTGGAACCATATGGTTATGGTTAAAAACCATATTAACCATTTTAAAGATGTTTTGACATTTAAACAGAATTTTTAAATGAACTTTTAATATGGGTGGGGTGGGGTGGGGTGGTGTAAGACCCCAACTTATTAGTGAATAAAATCAAATTTTCTCTAAATATTATTGTGAATAATAAGGGGTTAATTTGATATAATACTTTGGTTATGGGTGAAATGTGCAGATTTTGCAAAATAAGCAAGTGGTTATAAAATATTTATTTTTGGTCGGTGAATATTCGGTTGGTCGTGGAATATTCTTGCTGTCGGGGAATATTCGTACGACGACGCAGCCTTGTGTGGGCCCCATAACGGAAAGCGATTGGATGAAGAAAACGACAAGTATAAGTTGTTTATAAATAACGGCGTAGTTGTTACCGTTAATACTGTTGGAATACCCGGTGGTTAAAATACAGTAGCACACGGTATTGCACCAATTATTGATTCTTACGTAAGAAGGCACTACTCAATAATTGTTACAGTAGTTACTGTTCAATATTTTATTTTATTGATTCAATAATTGCTGCGTTGATATTTTATATTATTGTTGTTTCAATAATTGTCACTGCACAGTATTTCCATTATCAGATCAATAATTCATATTATTTGAATAATATTATTAGATAACATTATTGGCAATGTCTAGAAAGTTCTGTCTAAGGAGAGGTTTGGTCATCTAATTGCGCGCCAGTAAGGAGAAATCCTTATTGGAAAGCCCCCTCTTTCCTGGGAACGGCCTGGTTGTCATAAATGTGATTCTGTAATATTATTTGTGAATAATTAATTATTGATTCATATGATAAGGAAATATTTATTTTTGTGGATATAAATGAGGGATATATTTTTGTGGTTAAAAATGAAGGAGTTAATGTTGAGGTGTTTTATCAGTATTTTTATCGGAATGGAGGTATTAAAAATCAAATCAGGGTTTTTGAGAAATATTGCGGGTGTTATAATTTTTAATCCGACCGTTGGATCGTGGTAATTTTTGGATATGTTATACATATATAAGTTGAGTATATGTCCACAAATTTTGAACCGTTAAAAATGAACGTATGATTTATTATGAATTTTACGAGATGACTGGTTCAGAAATTGTTGAATTTTCGGAGTTTATCATTTTGGTGGAAAATTCTAGAATTGGTGGGCCCCACTTGTGGTTGGTGAAGAAATGTGCTGAATTATATTTCAAATGTGGTGGGTGGGAATAGTAGCAGGTAAAGCCATCAGGTTGCAGGTCAAACCTACCAAAATTTTCCTATAAATAGAGGGCTAAGTTAGAATTGAAAATCACACCAGAAACAAGTTTTCTCTCTTTCTCTCTCTAGATTATTGAGTGTATTTTGTGAGTATTTAGATACTTTGAGAGTTTCTATTCATCAGAGCAAGTTTCTTTCAGCCTTATACCGGTATTCCGACCAGAAGTACTGATATTTTGAGGTAAGGGATATTATTTTCTTCTTAAATGATATTATTTTCTTCAATATCATTATGCTGAAATATTGATATGAGTTTTTATCAAATTTGAAACTTTTTGTGTCGGGGTTACTATTCACGTATACGGTACTATTCACGTATACGGCACTATTCACGAATACGGCACTATTCACCGAAAAATAAAATTTTTCCTTTTTGTCCAAGATGTCTATTATGGTTACTATCTTTGATTGTATCCATGTTTTGATCTTTATTTTTGAATTCTGCTTCACAATTGATTATTATGAAGTATTATTGATCTTGGATAAACTGTTATACGAATCCCTAATATTTGTCCTTCTGTCTCACTGGATTCGTTCTCTTTAAGATATTTTTCATCATCCTCAGTCCTAAATGATGATATTACTGAATATCTTTGGCCTGTAGTGCAAAGATGTATAATTACTTGATGAATATCTTTGGCCTGTAGTGCAAAGATGAACAGGTGTTGAGATGAACATGACCGACTGATGATACAAATGAATATCTTTGGCCTGTAGTGCAAAGATGAATATTTGGTTAAAGATGATTATTAATTGATGTTACAGGGATAAAATATTGATGATGGACTTTTAAATCTTAGAAGATAGTAGAATTCTTTCTCTACTTGACTCTTCTAATGGTTTGCTGTTTCCGCTGCAGTTGTTGATCTAAAACTTGTTGTCGATTATATTCTATCAGATTTTTCCCTGTTGAAGACTAACGATAATTTGTTTGTATATTATCTTAGTCATAATATTCTTTACTGGGCTAGTTGAGCTCACCCTTTTCCTTTTTGTTCCATTTTTCTTCTCAGGAGGTGAGAACATAGCAGGATCTAGTCGGGGTATGGAGTGATGGTTCTAGAAAGATGTATTAGCAGTCCTCACTATTTCTGTAAAATAGTGTTTGAATAATTGTAATGAGGATTTATTTGAGTGTGGATATTGTCTAGAAGACAATATTTGTATTTAAACTCACAGTATGTGTTGTCGTATTTTGCACGACAATTGTATTATTGAAGTTGTAGTTTTTTTTTGTACCATGTATTTGGCGACTCAGAATGGGTGTTGTATACCTATTTTGGGGGCGTCACAGTTGGTATCAGAGCTTAGGGATATGATCCCTGGCTGAGATGTGAGACAAGAACTAGGAGGGGAGAGACGGGAAATTCCTTCGCTAGTATGACCTGACTAAGTTTATTTGGTGTTTATTTGGTCGGTCAGAGTATAGGGATAATATATGACATGACTATTAACCCTTGTTTTATGGCAGTATTTAAGAATGGCAGCTGAGAACGTTAATAATGGAGTAAATCAGACCGTGGAGACACCTTTGATCACCACCCAGGAGAACGTGCAACAGGAAGGCAATATTCCTCCTGTAAACAACACCAATGAGCAAACGATGAATGATGGAATGTTTAGGAGCTTTTTGCAGTTCATGCAAAATCAGACGAGGGAGACTCGTGTGCAGAATACGGGTGGAAATGATAACAACGCGCGGTTTGTCACAGCTAAGCAGTTCAAAGAATTGGGACCACCAGAATTTAAGGGAAAGCCGGATCCGATCATGGCGGAAACGTGGGTCAAGCAAATTACCAAGATATTCGATGTCTTGGGATGCACGGAGGAACAGAAGGTTCCATTCGCCACCTTTATGTTCCGCGGTGAGGCAGACTACTGGTGGGAGTCTGTGAAGCGTACCCAGCCTGACGCACTCAACATGTCCTGGGAAACATTTCAAAAACTGTTCAATGACAAGTACTTTCCTGAAAGTATTCGTCATATGAAGGAGGTAGAGTTTATCAGACTGGAACAAAACAACATGACGGTGTCCCAGTACGAGGCGAAGTTTGCAGAGTTATCCAGGTTTGCACCTCATTTGGTCGAAAATGAGGAACGAATGACAAGGATGTTTCTGAGAGGTCTAAAACCCGAGATTCGACAATATCTTATCTCTCATAAATTTTCTTTATATTCAGATGTTGTAAACAGGGCTCAATTATTAGAGCGAGATAATGAGTATGTGCAACCGAGGGACCACAACCAGGGTCATACCGGTGGCGGCAGTCATCGAAGCAATGAAAACCAGCAGGGAGGAAAACATTCGGACAAAAGCGGTAACCACTCTGGTGGTAATCGTGGTCGTGATAATAGAAGGAGCGAGTCGGGAGGAGATTTCAAGAAGAGAAGGTACAACAATGATAACGTGAAGACGTCAGCACAAACATCAACTGTTTCTAGGGGAGGAGAACGACCACCGGTCGTATGTTACAAATGTGGGAAAGAAGGACATATCAGCCCAAACTGCCCACAACAATCCAAGGTATGTTATAACTGTGGAAAGGAGGGTCATATAGCTCGAGAGTGTTCTGTAGCAAAACCAAGTTCAGCGGGGATGGTGACTCCAAAAGCTGTCCCGGATAAGTCGAAATCAGCGGTTCCTGGAAGGGCGTTTGTCGTTACTGGCCAAAACGCGAGAAACCCGAACGAGGTGATCACGGGTAAGCTAATCTTGAATTCTTGCGAAGTTTATACTTTACTAGATACCGGTTCTACCCATTCTTTTATCTCTCCTGCTTGTGCTCAACGTTTAAACTTGACTCCGGAGAAATTGGACTTTAACTTATCTGTTGAAACTCCGTTGGGAGAAACCTTCGTTACATCTACAGTTTATAAATCTTGCATGATCCAAGTTGGCACTATCACATTACCTGTTGATCTTATCTCTTTAAAGATACTTGCTTTTGATGTGATTTTAGGAATTGATTGGTTAACCACTCATCATGCTAAAATTGATTGTTTTCGTAAGGTTGTTAGTTTTCATATTCCTAACCAACCTGTCATACGAATTCAAACTACTAAACCACTAAAATCAGTCACTGTCATATCAAGCCACAAAGCTATTCGTTTATTGAAAAACGGATGTCAAGCTTTCTTAGCCCATGTTATGGATTTGAACAAAAACACGTCAGATTTGAATAATATTTCTGTTGTTAGAGAATTTCCTGACGTATTTCTTGAAGAATTTCTTGGCCTACCTCTAGAGCGTGATATTGAATTTTGTATCATCTTTGAATCCGGTACAAAACTCACTTCTAAAATCTCATATCGAATGGCTCCTATTGAACTTCAGGAGTTAAAAACCTAACTGTAGAAGTTTGTACCCAAGCCTATATCTGGTGACTTCCTTTGCGGAATGCACTGATGCCAAACTCTCCGTAGGGGACGCCATATTCGTGCGGTAGTAAACTGATAGGTGTCATTGTGACGTACTATCCAAGATTGGGATATGAGTCACAGTTGAGAGCAACCTAAGTCAGTAATCGAAGTACGTAGCTTTCTGGGCTTAGCTGGTTATTATCGGAGATTTGTGGAAGGATTTTCTCGAATCGCTACTCCGTTAACTCAGCTGACTCGGAAAGATACAAAATTTGTATGGAGTGAGGAATGCGAGAAGAGTTTCCAAGAACTCAAGAGGAGACTCATTTCGGCACCTGTTCTGACAATACCATCTGGTTCGGATGGATTTGTTATCTACAGCGATGCTTCAGGCAAAGGGTTAGGATGTGTTCTCATGCAACATGGGAAAGTCATAGCCTATGCCTCACGACAACTCAAAGAATATGAGAGGAATTATCCTACTCATGATTTGGAGTTGGCAGCAGTCGTTTTTGCGTTGAAGATCTGGAGACACTACCTGTATGGGGAGAAAGTGGAGATCTATACAGATCATAAAAGCCTCAAATATTTCTTCACCCAAAAGGAACTCAACATGCGGCAGCGACGTTGGCTCGAGCTGTTGAAAGATTACGATCATACCATCCAATATCATCCTGGAAAAGCAAACGTAGTAGCTGACGCATTGAGTAGAAGATCATATGCGGGTACGAGTGCAATGTTGTTAACACAAAGGCCCATTTTGTATGACTTGCAAAGGATGGAGATAGAGATGAAGGCTCCAAGTACCCACATGATGATATCAAATATACGAGTAGAACCGACTTTAATCGATAAAGTTAAAGCCGCTCAAGCTACGAACATAGAGCTGATGCGTATGAAGATGAAAGTGCAAGAAGGTGCTTTTCCAGAAGCAAGAATCGATGAAGAAGGAATACTTCGAGTCAACTCCAGACTTTGTGTTCCTAACGATTTTGACTTGAAGCAAGATAATGATGGAGGCACACAACACACCGTTTGCAATCCATCCTGGAAGTACCACAATGTATCACGATCTTCGACATACATTTTGGTGGAGCAATATGAAAAGAGAGATCGCGGAGTTTATCTCGAGGTGTTTAACTTGTCAACGTGTAAAGGCGGAGCATCAAGTACCAAAGGGTCCATTGCAACCACTTGAGATTCCGAAATGGAAGTGGGAACACATTACTATGGATTTTGTTACGGGTCTTCCCAAGGTTTCTCAAGGCATAGATGCGATTTGGGTTATTGTTGATAGATTAACCAAGTCCGCTCATTTCTTGCCGATACGTGAGACTTATTCCCTTGAACGTCTTGCTAGTATGTACGTGAACGAGATTGTGAGATTGCATGGCATGCCAGTATCCATAGTTTCGGATCGTGACCCAAGATTCACTTCACGATTTTGGGTTAGCTTGCAGAAAGCTATGGGCACGGATTTACGATTCAGTTCAGCATACCATCCTCAAACGGACGGACAATCAGAGAGGACTATTCAAACTCTTGAAGATCTATTAAGACTTTGTGTCCTAGATCTCAAAGGGAGTTGGGATAAGTACCTACCATTGGTGGAATTCTCCTACAACAACAGTTATCAGGCGAGCATAGGTGTGGCTCCATTTGAGGCGTTGTATGGAAGAAAATGTCGTTCTCCAGTATGCTGGGACGAGGTGGGTGAAGCAACATTGTTGGGACCAGAATTGGTACGCATTACTACAGAGAAGATCCAAACGATTCGACAACGTATACAAACGGCACAGGATCGACAAAAGAGTTATGCGGATCTTCATCGGAAGGACGTGGAATTTAATATTGGGGATCATGTATTGTTACGTGTTGCACCATGGAAGGGAGTTACAAGATTTGGGAAGAGAGGAAAGCTCAATCCAAGATTTGTTGGTCCATTTGAGATTCTTGAGCGAATAGGAAATGTGGCATATAGACTCGCATTACCTCCAAGCATGTCTCGTGTTCATAATATTTTTCACATATCTATGCTTCGTAAATATGTTAAAGACCCGAACCACATTATTGAGTTAGAACCAGACGAGATAGCTGAAGATTTAACGTACGAGGAGGTACCTGTTAAGATCTTGGATAGGAAAGAGCATGTCCTACGCACGAAGGTTATACCACAAGTTAAGGTTTTGTGGAGAAACCATGCTATTGAAGAAATGACCTGGGAGTTGGAATCAGAAATGAAAGCGAGGTATCCTCACCTTTTTGAAACATCAGGTACGTACGTCAATTTCGAGGACGAAATTTCATAAGGAGGGGAGGTTGTAAGACCCCAACTTATTAATGAATAAAATCAAATTTTCTCTAAATATTATTGTGAATAATAAGGGGTTAATTTGATATAATACTTTGGTTATGGGTGAAATGTGCAAATTTTGCAAAATAAGCAAGTGGTTATAAAATATTTATTTTTGGTCGGTGAATATTCGGTTGGTCGTGGAATATTCTTGCTGTCGGGGAATATTCGTACGACGACGCAGCCTTGTGTGGGCCCCATAACGGAAAGCGATTGGATGAAGAAAACGACAAGTATAAGTTGTTTATAAATAACGGCGTAGTTGTTACCGTTAATACTGTTGGAATACCCGGTGGTTAAAATACAGTAGCACACGGTATTGCACCAATTATTGATTCTTACGTAAGAAGGCACTACTCAATAATTGTTACAGTAGTTATTGTTCAATATTTTATTTTATTGATTCAATAATTGCTGCGTTGATATTTTATATTATTGTTGTTTCAATAATTGTTGCTGCACAGTATTTCCATTATCAGATCAATAATTCATATTATTTGAATAATATTATTAGATAACATTATTGGCAATGTCTAGAAAGTTCTGTCTAAGGAGAGGTTTGGTCATCTAATTGCGCGCCAGTAAGGAGAAATCCTTATTGGAAAGCCCCCTCTTTCCTGGGAACGGCCTGGTTGTCATAAATGTGATTCTGTAATATTATTTGTGAATAATTAATTATTGATTCATATGATAAGGAAATATTTATTTTATGTGGATATAAATGAGGGATATATTTTTGTGGTTAAAAATGAAGGAGTTAATGTTGAGGTGTTTTATCAGTATTTTTATCGGAATGGAGGTATTAAAAATCAAATCAGGGTTTTTGAGAAATATTGCGGGTGTTATAATTTTTAATCCGACCGTTGGATCGTGGTAATTTTTGGATATGTTATACATATATAAGTTGAGTATATGTCCACAAATTTTGAACCGTTAAAAATGAACGTATGATTTATTATGAATTTTACGAGATGACTGGTTCAGAAATTGTTGAATTTTCGGAGTTTATCATTTTGGTGGAAAATTCTAGAATTGGTGGGCCCCACTTGTGGTTGGTGAAGAAATGTGCTGAATTATATTTCAAATGTGGTGGGTGGGAATAGTAGCAGGTAAAGCCATCAGGTTGCAGGTCAAACCTACCAAAATTTTCCTATAAATAGAGGGCTAAGTTAGAATTGAAAATCACACCAGAAACAAGTTTTCTCTCTTTCTCTCTCTAGATTATTGAGTGTATTTTGTGAGTATTTAGATACTTTGAGAGTTTCTATTCATCAGAGCAAGTTTCTTTCAGCCTTATACCGGTATTCCGACCAGAAGTACTGATATTTTGAGGTAAGGGATATTATTTTCTTCTTAAATGATATTATTTTCTTCAATATCATTATGCTGAAATATTGATATGAGTTTTTATCAAATTTAAAACTTTTTGTGTCGGGGTTACTATTCACGTATACGGCACTATTCACGTATACGGCACTATTCACGAATACGGCACTATTCACCGAAAAATAAAATTTTTCCTTTTTGTCCAAGATGTCTATTATGGTTACTATCTTTGATTGTATCCATGTTTTGATCTTTATTTTTGAATTCTGCTTCACAATTGATTATTATGAAGTATTATTGATCTTGGATAAACTGTTATACGAATCCCTAATATTTGTCCTTCTGTCTCACTGGATTCGTTCTCTTTAAGATATTTTTCATCATCCTCAGTCCTAAATGATGATATTACTGAATATCTTTGGCCTGTAGTGCAAAGATGTATAATTACTTGATGAATATCTTTGGCCTGTAGTGCAAAGATGAACAGGTGTTGAGATGAACATGACCGACTGATGATACAAATGAATATCTTTGGCCTGTAGTGCAAAGATGAATATTTGGTTAAAGATGATTATTAATTGATGTTACAGGGATAAAATATTGATGATGGACTTTTAAATCTTAGAAGATAGTAGAATTCTTTCTCTACTTGACTCTTCTAATGGTTTGCTGTTTCCGCTGCAGTTGTTGATCTAAAACTTGTTGTCGATTATATTCTATCAGATTTTTCCCTGTTGAAGACTAACGATAATTTGTTTGTATATTATCTTAGTCATAATATTCTTTACTGGGCTAGTTGAGCTCACCCTTTTCCTTTTTGTTCCATTTTTCTTCTCAGGAGGTGAGAACATAGCAGGATCTAGTCGGGGTATGGAGTGATGGTTCTAGAAAGATGTATTAGCAGTCCTCACTATTTTTGTAAAATAGTGTTTGAATAATTGTAATGAGGATTTATTTGAGTGTGGATATTGTCCAGAAGACAATATTTATATTTAAACTCACAGTATGTGTTGTCGTATTTTGCACGACAATTGTAATAATGAAGTTGTAGTTATTTTTTGTAACATGTATTTGGCGACTCAGAATGGGTGTTGTATACCTATTTTGGGGGCGTCACAGGTGGGGCGGGGTGGGGTGGGGTGGATGGTGTATACATATTATTTTTTTTTAATGGAAGTGGAGGTGGGGGTGGGGGTGGGGGTGGGGGTGGGGTGAGAGTGGAGGTGGGGGGTGTGGGTGGGGGGTGGGGGGTGGGGGGGTAAGAGATGTATACATAATTATATAATATTATTTTTTTTGGGTGGGGGGTGGAGGGTGGGGGGTGGGGGTGGGGATGGTTGGGGAGTAAGAGATGTATACGTAATCACATAATATTATTATTTTTGGGTGGCTAGGGTGGGGTGGGTGATGTGGGTGTGGGTGGGGGGTAGGGTAAGTGGGTGGTGGAGTGGGTAGATAAGTTGGGGGGTGGGGGTGGGGGTGGGGGTGGGGGTGGGGGTGGGGGTGGGTGGCTAGATAGGTGGGGTGGGGTGGTTGGGTGGGGTTGAATGAGTGGGGGTAGGGTGTGGGTGTGGATTGGTGGGGGTGGGGGTGTGGGTGAGTGAGGGTAGGGGGTGGGGGTGAGTGGGTGGATGGGTGGGGGTGTGGGTGGGTAAGGTGGGGGTGGGGGTGGGGGTGGATGGGGATGGGGTTGGGGTGGGGGTGGGGGTGGGGTGGGTGGGGGTATGGGTGAGTGGGGGTAGGTAGGGTTGTAAGACCCCGAATTTTATGAAATAAAAGTATTCAATTTTTCTTATAATTACTATTTAGTAAATGGTTAAATTGATAAATGTTAAAGTTAAGGGTGATATATGAATTTTTTTTCGAAATACACAAGTGGTTATAAAATATTCATTGTTGTCGGGGAATATTCGCTTGGTCGTGGAATATTCTTACTGTCGGAGAATATTCGTACGACGGCGCAACCTTTTGTGGGCCCCATAACGGAAAGCGATTGGATGAAGAAAACGACAAGAGTAAGTTGTTTATAAATAACGACGTAGTTGTTAATACTGTTGGAATACCCGGTGGTTAAAACACAGTAATACGCGTTGTTGCACAGTAGCACACAGTGTTGCACCAATTATTTATTTTTACGTAAGAAGGCATTACTCAATAATTGTTACAGTAATTACTGTTCAGTATTTTATTTTATTGATTCAATAATTGCTGCGTTGATATTTTATATTACTGTTGTTTTAATAATTGTCACTACACAGTATTTTCTATTATCGGAGCAATAATTCATATTATCTGAATAATATTATTAGATAACATTATTGGCAATGCCTAAAAAGTTCTGTCTAAGGAGAGGTTTGGTCATCTAATTGCGCGCCAGTAAGGAAGAGATCCTTATTAGAAAGCCCCCTCTTTTCTGGGAACGGCCTGGTTGCCAGTACTGTGATTCTGTAATATTATTTGTGTATAATTAATTATTGATTTATATGATGAGGAAAATATTAATTTTATGTGGATATATATGGAAAAAAATTTTAATGTGACAATTGTTGAAAATTAATATTTTATCTTTTTCTGATAAAATAATTCATTTAAATATATTATTTTAATAATATATTGATGGTGATATTTTTATAATGAATGTGAGATATATGAGTATATGAGGAGGAAGAGTATTTTTTGTGATATTAAATGATTAACACATGTTTTGTGTGTTGGTGGACACAATTCTTGATCGAAAATTTATTATTGACTGTAAAATCGTCTGTTTGTGAATTTTAGTCAATTTCTGTTTGGAATTTGAAAAAATTTCCTTCTGCAAAGTTGTAGAGAATTGAAATTCCTATTAAAACTCGTGAGTTTTGGAAGTTTTATTTATTTTTATTAACAAAAACGTTTTTTACACTTTGGTGGGCCCCACTTGCACATGTTGATGGCTGAATCCAGATTTTCAAAGGTGGGCTAAGGAAAATTTATAATTATATTATTATTTTATTAAATTTTCTGCTTTGGTGTTCTAAGCAATTTCCTATAAATAGGGTGCTTAGGTTAAAATTGAAAATCACACCAGAATTCATAAGTGTTCTCTCTTTTTCTCTCTAGATTATCGAGTGTATTTTGTGAGTAATTAGATACTTGATGAGTTGCTATTCATCAGTGCAAGTTTCCTTCAGCGTCATATCCGATATCCAGTCAAAAGTGCTGTTCTTTTGAGGTAAGGGATAGTAAGGGATTTTAAGGGTTATTATGTTTTTCAGTTCGTACTTCTTCTGATCTTCAGAAAATTCTGGAAAAATTTAAAATGATATTTTGATGAGTTTTATTGATTGTGTCCAAAAATGGTGATTTTTAAATGTATAGATTAAGAGTTATGAATTTTACGGGAAAAGACTATTTGAAAAGTAACCGCTTATAGCTCCTTGTGGTTAACTTCAAAATTGATGAAATTTTTATTGGAATTATATCTATATAGGAATTTTTGGATAAAAGTACAATTTATGATAAATGTCTAAATATTTGGCGGTTTTGGCCATATAAAAAATAGTAAATGAGTTTTAAAAATTCTGAGAAAAATATATGTTCAATATGGGACTATATTCTGCTAAATCTCATAAAAGAAATATTTTTAAAACTGATTTGGTATTTTTCATAAAAATAGACTAGTTATGAGTAAATGAATTAAATATGTTATGTGAAGTAAGAAAATTGAAAAATAGGATTTTATGGCTTGAGAATCCTATATGAGGTATATGCAGATTTTTGATAAGGGTTTTGGTTATTGGTAATGAAATCTTATGAGTTTGGCATTTTAGGATGATTAAATGCATTATTTAGTAAAGTGTAAATAATTAAAATAAATTGTTTATAAATTTAAGAAATGTTATTCTTTCAATATTATTATACCGAAATATTGGTATGAATTTTATTGTGAAATTTCTATTTTTTTGTGTCGGGATTACTATTCATGAGTTACTATTCATGAGTTACTATTCGTGAGTTACTATTCACGAGTTACTATTCACGACAAAATTGGTTTCTTTTTCTAACCAAATTATAGTTGAGTTATGAGTATTACTCTTGAGATTAAAACTATGTATTGATTATATTGTTTTTATCATCATATATAATATTTTTATAACCCTGATGTTGAAATTCTCTTTCACTAGAGTGTAAAGATGGGTAGATTATTGTTATGATCATGACTAGGGTTCTCTTTGGCCTGTAGTGTAAAGTTGAATTGTGACTGGTATGATCATGACCATTGAATTTACAATTAAATATCTTTAGCTTAAGTGTAAAGATGAATTGATTAACATGGTTATAATTATTGTTTATATAAATTCTGAAATGATTATATATTTCTTTGAGATATGAATATATTTGGCCTGTAGTGTAAATATGAACTGTTGAGCAAAATCTTTGGCCTGTAGTGTAAAGATAAATTGTAGATGAATATCTTTGGCCCGTAGTGCAAAGATGATGTGACGCCCCCAAAATTAGGTATATATCACCCATCTTGGGTCGTCAGATACGTGGTACATAATACAAATACAACTTACTAATACAACTGTCGTGTACAATACGATAAAACATAAACTGTGAGTTTGAATACAAATATTATCTTCTAGAGAGTATTCATACTCAAAAGGAGTCCTCATTACATTTATTAACACACTATTACATAGAATAGTGATGACTACTAACTAATACTATCATTCGGACCATCACTCCGTTCCCCGACTTGCCCCAGCTACGTTCTCATTTCCTGAAGAGAACAGTGAAAGAAAGGGTGAGCTCAACTAGCCCAGTAAGAAATATTATGACTAAGATAATACAGAATAAATTATCATTAGCCTTCAACAATGTTAAACTGATAAAATATAATAGACATCAAGTTTAACTGCAGCGGAACAAGCAATCCATTAAAAGAGTCAAGTAAAAAATAAACTCTACTATCTTTTATGATTTAAAAGGTTTTTCAACACTGTGATCGCTGGGACTCAGCTTAATAAAATAATCCACATCATCGAATCACCCCTGTACTACAGCCAAGGATATTCGTATATTCATTAATGGTCATGATCATGCCAACAACTGTCCATCAATGCACTACGGGCCAATGATGACTTTTACCACATCATTTGTAATATTACGGTCATGATTATACCGAATAATCCCTGGTCATAATCATACCAAGTCCATCTATGCACTACAGGCCACAGATGACTTTCAACAGAATATAAACATGAGGATGATGACAATGATATAAGAATTCAATAAAACAAGTTCAAGAATTAATTTATCCAAGAATTAACAACGTCCAAATTGTCAACATGATACTGCTTTGTGGAGTAAAATTCAAGAATGCTTAGAAGAATATTTTCATGAAAAGATACTGGATGAAACGTAATTATCAAGGATATTCCATAAATTTCATGGAGTATAGAAGTCAAAACTTAACCAACTGAGTATAATAAAGAATGGAATAACAAAAGAAATCACCATGCATGCGATAGACCGCACAGACAGGTTATTCCAACAGAATAATAAATAATGGAACCAGGTCCGGCGTAAACGCACAGACAGGATATTCCGACAGAATAATAATAAAGACGGAACCAGGTCCGGTGTAAAACACACAGACAGGATGTTCCAACAGAATAATAATAAAGACGGAACCAGGTCCGATGTAAAACACACGGACAGGATGTTCCAACAGAATAATAATAAAGACGGAACCAGGTCCGGTGTAAAACACACAGACAGGATGTTCCAACTGAATAATAGAAGAATGTCACCAACTATAGGGTAGACCGCGTATACAGGTTATTCCAACAGAATAATAAGAAATGGAATAACAACAGTTCTCTTCATGAATAAGAAAGAATAACACCCCTTACCGTTTTAAAGAAGAGCTGAAATAAAGAAGTAGTTAAGTAGCAGAATACTCTTCTTCTCTCTCTCTATAGTTTCTCTCTATAGTTTCTCTCTCTAGAGTTCAGTGAATTCGTAAGAAATAATGAAGGAATGAGCTGCTATTTATAGAAAAATAGAATGCATAGTAACTAATCCATGAACGGTCCAGATTGATTACTTTAATCTGGCGGTCCATATTTAAAGAAAAATCTTTTAAATAAAATATAATATATTCTATTTATAGAATAACTTTAATAAAGTATTCTGTTTTATATAAAAAGATGTTTCTGTTTTATTACGTTAATAATACGAATAAAACAAAACGTCATTATCGCTAAATAATTCATATTATTAACTGACAATAATTGAATCAAACTGAGTGACTTCTCACATAAGCATTAATAATCAATACCGTGTGCTACTATGCAACCACACGTATTACTGTACTTTTACTACCGAGTAGTTCAACAGTAACAATGGTAAAACTTCCGCCGTTAGTTTTAATAAAATATTTTTGTCGTTTTCTCAATCCGACAATAATTCCGTTGTGGGGTCCACCAATGATTGTGTCGTTATACGAATATTCCCTGTTAAAACGAATATTCCCCGACCAAACGAATATTTTAAAACAACTTGCTTACTTTGCAAAATTTATAAATAATACCCACAACTATAATATTATATCAAATCCACACCATAATTATTTCGAGAAAATAATTAAATATTTATTCATAAAATCTGGGGTCTCACAATCTCCCCTCCTTATGGAATTTCGCCCTCGAAATTTACGTACATACCTGGTATGCCGAACAGGTGAGGATACATTGACTTCACTTCAAATTCTAACTCTTGAAGTATAACCTTTGAGCATCGAATATGATCCTTCTTATCCAAAATGTTAACACGTATCTCCTCATACGTTAAATCTTTCGCTATCTCATCCGGTTCTAAATTAATAATGTGGTTCGGGTCGTCCACATATTTACGTAACATTGATACGTAAAAAAAATGTTCTGAACACGCAACATACTTGGCGGTAAAACGAGTCTATAGGCCACAGTTCATACTTCATCGAGGATTTCAAATGGGCCAATTAAATCGAGAGTTGAGATTTCCTCTCTTCGTCGATTCTTGCTTCTAGAATAACGCCCTCTTGAACCTTCTTCTTCACATTTATCAGCTCTGAGTATGTAGCTTGAGCGGCTTTAACTTTATCGATTAAAGTCAATTTTAATCGTATATTCGTTATCTTCACGTGGGTTCGTATATTCGCACTTGTAACCGTATACGATCTTCTACACAACGCGTCAGCTACCACGTTCGTTCTTCCACAATGATATTGAATGGTACGATCGTAATCTTCAACAGCTCAAGCCAACGTCTTTGGCGCATGTTACGTTCGTTTTAGTTGAAGAAATATTTGAGGGTTTAAGAAATGGGTTTTGTACTGGGGTCAATACAAAATTCAATTTTACGCTCTGGGGTAGGCTAAGAAGTCTTCAAGAATACGTCAAGAAATTTATTAACAATAGAAATATCGTTCAAAACTGTGACCCTCATCCAAGACTTAGATTGCACGTCACATTGATACCTATCAACTTGTCATCGTCATTCACGACGTCGCCTACAGAAAGTCTGGCTTCGATGCATTCCACACAAGGAAGTCATCAGCGAAAGGATCGGGGCTCTTTATTTATGGCTTGATATGACAATGATTGACTTTAGTGGTTTGGTTACTTTGAATTTGCATAACAGATTGGTTAGAAATATGAAAGCTAACAACCTTACGAAAAGCATGATGAGTAGTTAACCAATCGTTTCAAAAAAATCACATCAAAGGCAAGTATTTTCAAAGAGATAAGATCGACAGGTAACGTGAAAGTGTTGATTTGAACAAGATTTATAAACAGTGGAGGTAACAAAGGTTTCTCCCAACGGAATTTCAACAGAGAAATCAAAGTCTAACTTCTCCGGAGTTAAGTTCAAATATTGAACACAACTAGATAAAATAAAAGAGTGAGTAGAACTGGTATCTAACACGGTATAGACTTCGCAAGAGTTTATGACTAACATACCCGTGATAATTTTATTCAGGTTCCTCGTCACGAAAAAAACGCTCTCTCTTAAACTATTGGCCTTGACTTTTCTGGGACGGTCTTTGGTGCCTCCATCCTATCTGAACTTGTCTTCGGTGAACGACAAAATCGGGCTAAGTGACCTTCTCTTCCACAATTATAGCATGCTTTGGATGGCATCGCGCATTTTGGACTGATGTGTCCCTCCCCTCCGCATTTGAAGCATATGATAGGTGGTCGTTCTCCTTCCTTAACAACGGGTGCTGGTGCTGACGTCTTTCCATCATTGTTGAATTTCCTCTTCTTGAAATGTCCATTCTTATTGTTTTGATCATGATTACCATTGAAGTGGTTACCATTTCTGGCATGTTGATTCCCTCCACGCTTGTTGTCACCGCTTCGATGACCGCTCCACTGGTATTATTATTTTGTCGACTGCTTTCTTTTGGTTGCATTGACTCGTTATCGCGCTCCACTAACTGAGCCCTATTCACAACATCTGAATACAAACACAGTTTATGAGAAATAAGATATTGACGTATCTCCGGTTTCAAACCTCTTAAAAACATCCGCGTCATTCTCTCTTCATTATCCACCAAGTGGGATGCAAATCGGGACAACTCGGCAAACTTGGCTTCGTACTGCGACACGGTCATGTTATTTTGCTCCAACTTGATAAATTCCACCTCCTTCATGTGACGAATACTTTCGGGAAAGTACTTGTCATTGAACAGTTCTTGGAACTTCTCCCAAGACATCTTGAGTGCGTCAGGCTGGGTACGTTTTACAGATTCCCACCAGTAATCTGCCTCTTCACGCAACATAAAGGTGGCAAAGGGAACCTTTTGCTCCTCGGAGCATCCCAAGACATCAAATATCTTGGTGATCTGCTTTAACCACATCTCCGCCTTAAGTGGTTCTGGCTTTCCCAAAAACTCCGGTGGTCCTAGCTCCTTGAATTGCTTAGCGGTGACCGTCCGAGAGTTTTCAGTGTTTCCACCTATATTATGGACAGGAGCCGCTCTCGCTTGCTGTTGCATGAACTGCATAAAGTTTCTGAACATTTCATCATTCATCATCTGGTCAGTGTTGTTGTTTGCATGAGGATTGTCACCTTCCTGATGCACATTATCCTGATTATTGATATGTGGTGAATCAACAGTCGTCTGTGCTCCATTGCTATTCTCAACATTCTCAGATGTCATTTTCAAATACTGCCACAAAATAAAAGTTAATTGATATGTCATATATTATCCTTATATTATGACCGACCAATTAAATACCGTGCAAATAAACTTAGGTAGGTCATACTAGCGAAGGAATTCCCCGTCTCTCCCCTCCTAGTTCTATTTTCACATCTTAGCCAGGGATCATATCCCTAAGCTCTGATACCAACTGTGACGCCCCCAAAATTAGGTATACATCACCCATCTTGGGTCGTCAGATACATGGTACATAATACAAATACAACTTACTAATACAACTGTCGTGTACAATACGACAAAACATAAACTGTGAGTTTGAATACAAATATTATCTTCTAGAGAGTATTCATACTCAAAAGGAGTCCTCATTACATTTATTAATACACTATTCCATAGAATAGTGATGACTACTAACTAATACTATCATTCGGACCATCACTCCGTTCCCCGACTTGCCCCAGCTACGTTCTCATTTCCTGAAAAGAACAGTGAAAGAAAGGGTGAGCTCAACTAGCCCAGTAAGAAATATTATGACTAAGATAATACAGAATAAATTATCATTAGCCTTCAACAATGTTAAACTGATAAAATATAATAGACATCAAGTTTAACTGCAGCGGAACAAGCAATCCATTAAAAGAGTCAAGTAGAAAATAAACTCTACTATCTTTTATGATTCAAAAGGTTTTTCAACACTATGATCGCTGGGACTCAGCTTAATAAAATAATCCACATCATCGAATCACCCCTGCACTACGGCCAAGGATATTCGTATATTCATTAATGGTCATGATCATGCCAACAACTGTCCATCAATGCACTACGGGCCAATGATGACTTTTACCACATCATTTGTAACATTACGGTCATGATTATACCGAATAATCCCTTGTCATAATCATACCAAGTCCATCTATGCACTACAGGCCACAGATGACTTTCAACAGAATATAAACATGAGGATGATGACAATGATATAAGAATTCAATAAAACAAGTTCAAGAATTAATTTATCCAAGAATTAACAACGTCCAAATTGTCAACATGATACTGCTTTGTGGAGTAAAATTCAAGAATGCTTAGAAGAATATTTTCATGAAAAGATACTGGATGAAACGTAATTATCAAGGATATTCCACAAATTTCATGGAGTATAGAAGTCAAAACTTAACCAACTGAGTATAATAAAGAATGAAATAACAAAAGAAATCACCATGCATGCGATAGACCGCACAGACAGGTTATTCCAACAGAATAATAAATAATGGAACCAGGTCCGGCGTAAACGCACAGACAGGATATTCCGACAGAATAATAATAAAGACGGAACCAGGTCCGGTGTAAAACACACAGACAGGATGTTCCAACAGAATAATAATAAAGACGGAACCAGGTCCGGTGTAAAACACACAGACAGGATGTTCCAACAGAATAATAATAAAGACGGAACCAGGTCCGGTGTAAAACACACAGACAGGATGTTCCAACTGAATAATAGAAGAATGTCACCAACTATAGGGTAGACCGCGTATACAAGTTATTCCAACAGAATAATAAGAAATGGAATAACAACAGTTCTCTTCATGAATAAGAAAGAATAACACCCCTTACCGTTTTAAAGAAGAGCTGAAATAAGGAAGTAGTTAAGTAGCAGAATACTCTTCTTCTCTCTCTCTCTATAGTTTCTCTCTATAGTTTCTCTCTCTAGAATTCAGTGAATTCGTAAGAAATAATGAAGGAATGAGCTGCTATTTATAGAAAAATAGAATGCATAGTAACTAATCCATGAACGGTCCAGATTGATTACTTTAATCTGACTGTCCATATTTAAAGAAAAATCTTTTAAATAAAATATAATATATTCTATTTATAGAATAACTTTAATAAAGTATTCTGTTTTATATAAAAAGATGTTTCTGTTTTATTACGTTAATAATACGAATAAAACAAAACGTCATTATCGCTAAATAATTCATATTATTAACTGACAATAATTGAATCAAACTGAGTGACTTCTCACATAAGCATTAATAATCAATACCGTGTGCTACTATGCAACCACACGTATTACTGTACTTTTACTACCGAGTAGTTCAACAGTAACAATGATAAAACTTCCGCCGTTATTTTTAATAAAATATTTTTGTCGTTTTCTCAATCCGACAATAATTCCGTTGTGGGGTCCACCAATGATTGTGTCGTTGTACGAATATTCCCTGTTAAAACGAATATTCCCCGACCAAACGAATATTTTAAAACAACTTGCTTACTTTGCAAAATTTATAAATAATACCCACAACTATAATATTATATCAAATCCACACCATAATTATTTCGAGAAAATAATTAAATATTTATTCATAAAATCTGGGGTCTCACAGATGACATGTTGTTGAATATCTTTGGCCAGCAGTGCAAAGATGAACATGTATTGAGATGAACATGACCAATTGGTGATTCAAATGAATATCTTTGGCTGTAGTACAAAAATGAAGTTATTAGTATGATTATAAACATGAACTGTGATTTGGTATAACCATGATCTTTGATGTTTCAGGTAAAGACATGTGATGAAAATTATCTTCGTCCTAGATGAGAAGAGGAATTTAAAACTACAGTTATGATTATGAGTTATTCATATGATTGTGGACTAGAATTGTTGATTGATGTTACAGGGATAAAATATTGTTGGTGGATTTTTAACATGAAGAAGATAATAGACTTTATAGTCTATTTGACTCTTCTAATGGATTGCTCGTTCCGCTGCAACTATGGTTGAAATTTTTATCATCTACCATATGTTCTAAATCTCTGATTTAATTCTGTTGAAGACTATTGATAATTTATTTATCTTTAGTCATGATATTCTTTACTGGGCTAGTTGTGCTCACCCTTCTGTTTCACAATTCCTTTCAGGTAATAAGAGTGTAGCTGGGTCGAGCGGGGGTAACAGGAGAATAGAACGGTGGTCATCATTTAGTAGTTATATTTGGTGAATCATCTAGGGTGAAGCGAACCCAACGTTGGAAGGGTGTTTTGTCACCATCATACAAGATGTCTAACGACACACAACCTCGTGTCATCATAAGACAGTGATGTGCTCATCCGCTTGCTGAGTATATTTACAAGCATTACCTATATAATCTTGGTGTTTGTTTGAAGTATAATTCTCAATTAGAGACAGTGGAGATAATGATATGTCAAGAGAAGACTCACCATTGAGAAGAATATGATAGTAATCTTCTCATTTTTCTTTGGGGTCTATTAGGTCAACCAAGGATAATTCTGTGGCCATATGATATCTATCATAACCTAGAAGCATGGCCTCCCATGTACGAGGGTTTCCTTGAGCACTTTCCAAAGATTCTAATTTCTAAAAACAGTTTTTGACTATACCTTTATGTAAGGTGTCATTGTGACGTGCTATCCAAGGTTGGGACATGAGTCACAGTTGGTATATATTTGTACCCAAACTCATAGCATATGTGTTGTTGTATTTTGCACGACAATTGTTGTAATAAAGTTGTAGTTGTTATCTGTACCATGTATTTGGCGACTCAGAATGGGTTGGATGGATTGGACCTATTTTGGAGGCGTTACAGGGGTGGCGTGGGGGTGAGGGTGGGGGTGGGTGGGTGGATGGGGGTATGGGTGGGTGGGGGTAGGGGTGGGGGTGAGTGGGGGTTGGTGTAGTGGGGCGTGGGGGTGGGGTGGGGTGGGGTGAGTGGGGGTATGGGGGTGGGTGAAGTGGGTGGGTGGGTGGGTGGGTGGGTGTATACATAATCACATAATATTATTTTTTTTCGGTTTGAGTGTGGGTGTGGGTGTGGGTGGGTGGGTGTGCGGGGTGGGTTGGGTTGGGTTGGGTGGGTTAAGTGGGGAGAGTGAGTGGGTAGTTGAGCTTCTTGAATATGTAAATATAGGTTGAAAGAATTTTTGATTTGGATTTGGAATAAAATATGGGTCGAAAAATGGTTAACCGGGTTGGAACTATATTTCTTTTTTAAAATATGATTCCAGTTAACCAACTCATTTGATTCCAGTTAATATGAATTGACCCGACAGTTAATTAAGTATATTGCCAGATTTAATTGATGTAGCACAAATCATAAGAAAGTGTACCGTGGTGACAGTTTTGAAGCAGTTAGGCCCTTACGCCTTTTATGCTGTAACTTAGGTTCTTTTCCTATCTTTAGTTAAAATTTGACTGAAGAAGTGTAGTTCTTGATCTTATATTGATTAATCGTACTATTGAACGTTTGATGTTTTGGGTCCAGTTTTGAAAATCTGATCTTTCAGATGGACTAGAGAAAGGAAGAGAGAGAATAATAAATTTGCGCTAAATGCAATTCATATATTTATTAAATTACAACATTTAATTATAACTAAAATTTCATTATGGCTGTGTGATGACAGTTATCTATATTATAAAGCTGGAGGAAATTGGGTAGTTGTTTAGGTGTAAACTCTAAAAGTGAAGCTTTTTTTAACTTTCAAATTTACCCTTAGATAGGAGTAGTTACTTTTTAAACTCAAAAATTTCTATTTTCCCTCTATCCACTCCTTTATCAATCCTATTTTCTCTACAACATTTTCTCATTCATTCTACATACACAGTGCGCCAGAATACTGGTTAGTATAAAATAGTATTGCAGTCTATGGTCTTTGTTTACTGGATTTTAATGTCATTTGAGTTTCCCCCTATTTCGTGGTTATTAATAGTTGCTTCCTTTTGCTAGTGATAAGGCTTACTTTGTAGACCTTTTTGTTAGAGCATCACATACATCGACATGAAAGATGTATGAAAAGGAAATTCTTCATCTTCATGATCTTCTCTGTGTGCAATCTGCAGAAATTTTATTGCTTGTACCATTTTTCTCTGACCTGCCCAAATCCATGTCATGACCCTCTTGGTTGGGCCATGGAATTGCAATTTCTCATGCACCCGAAATCCTGTCAAATTTGTGAATTCAAATAATCGAATCTGCAAACTTACCAATGTCTCTGCTTTTAGTGAGTAATATAGTGCAACATTGTTTTAGCGCTGCAATGCACTGAGTCACTGTTGTGTAGCATTGTTATCATCGGATATCAAATCCACAAATAAAATGACTTAAAAGGGCAAAGGTGCTAGCTATAGTACAAGTTTACACCCTTCATAACATAAACATGACTCCTCCTGCTGAGCTATAAAGAATTACTTGGTTGTTTTGTACATAAATTATTATTTATAAATACTTAACCAGTGTATAATATATATATTATTTTCAAACAAAGAATTAAAATATATTTATGTAATTAATGCGTTGGAGTTGCTCTCGAAGGGTTGTATTATCAAATTAAATGCTCTCGTGCTTTCACCGGGTAGTAGGTCCCGTAAAATGTAACTATGCATTTTAAAGTTGTGTTAATGAAACTGTCAATATATGTTTCTTCTCTTGAATGACTGGTGTCTGCATCCAAGATCACAAGGATACATGCACTTTGGAACAAGATGTAGAAAAGAAACTGATCTTGAGTAATTCTTTCTTAATTAAATTCCTCTCAATTTCATTGGTTTATATATACAAGTATAACAATCCCTAATTTACAGCTATGGACATCCCTAATTTACAGTAATATGTACAGAGTAATTATAGGATAAGATTAACTACAATTATGGAAATCATATCTTCCAATACTCCCCCTCAAGTTGGTGTATAGATGTCTCACATACCCAACTTGAAATATAATGGATGAAACATCTTACTAACTAAGACCCTTAGTCAAAATATCAACGAGCTGATGTTCTCTTTTGACGAAAGTTAAGTAAATAAGACCACTAGTTAACTTTTCTTTAATGAAGTGTCTATCAATCTCAATGTATACTGGGTCGTTTGCAATATTAATGAATGCTTTATTATCAAAAAATAACTGCATAGGTCTTTTAGTTGTAACACCCAAATCTTCTAACAAGGTTCGAAGTCACATTAGTTCAGATATACCTAAGGCGATAGCTCGATATTCGGCCTTAGCACTGGATCTTGCCATCACAGATTGTTTCTTACTGCGCCAGGTAACAAGATTGTTTCTAACAAATGAACAATAACAAGATGTAAAACAATGATCCTCTAAAGAGCCAATCCAATCTGAGTTGCGAAAGGTGGTAACTCGATATTCGGCCTCAACACTCGATCTTGCCACCACAGATTGTTTTTTACTGCGTCAAGTAACAAGATTAACAGTGAGCAGATGTAGAACAATGATCCTCTATAAAGCCAGCCCAATCTGAGTTGGAAAATGCTTCAACTCTCATATGACCACCATGAGAAAGATATATCAGTCGACATCAGATATATCAGGTCTATTATGAGAAAGATATATCAATCGTCCCACTAATCATTGATATCTTTCTTTCTCAATCATAGGTCTTGAGCCACCTAATAGACGATGATTAACTTCAATAGGAGAATCAACATACTTACATCCCAACATGTCGATTTCTGTTAGAAGATCAAGTATATATTTCATTTGAGATAGAAAAATCCCATTAGAAGATCTCGCAACTTCAATACCGAGGAAATATTTTAAATGACCAAAATCTTTGATCTCAAACACTTTGGTCAGTCTTGCTTTGAGATTAACTATTTCTTCTCTATTATTCTCTATCACCATAATGTCATCAACATAAACAATAAGAATGGTAGTCTTACATTTTATATGTTTGACAAATAAAGTATGATCTGTTCGACTCTGCTTGTACCCAAATCTTATAATTGCTTTATGGAATCTACCAAACCAGACTCTGAGAGATTGCTTCAGACCATATAAAGCCTTTCGCAGCTTACAAACCTTACCCTTGGTGGCAGATGAAGTAAAACCAGGGGGTATTTCTATGTATATTTTCTCCTCTAAGTCACCATAAAGGAACATATTTTTTACATCCAATTGCTGAAGATCCCAGGCGAAGTTTGTTGCACATGATATTATGGTGGGAACAGAGTTCATCTTCGCAGTTTTCATTGAACCCCATCTTACTAGCCTGGCTTAATATGAAACTTTTCCAGATTTCCCTAAAGAGGACGCTACCGCTGAGCTAGCCTCCGTAGAAATGGATATGCCCTGGATAAAAGCGGATTACTTTCCATCTGTCCACAATCACTTTGGAAATGAACCTGTTGCTCCTTGATTTCACGTAAACAACTGAGTGCCTTTTGCTCCTTTTGGTCTTTTCTTATATATGTGTCTATGAATCTCCTACCCACTCACATTTTCTTTATCGAATCCTTCTAAGCAGATAGGTATTACTCTGTAAGAACCCGAATTTTATGAAATGAAAGTATTCAATTTTTTTATAATTATTATTTTATTTCGTAAATGGTTAAATTGATAAAATGTTAAAGTTAAGGGTGATATGTGAAATTTTTTACAAAGTAAGCAAGTTGTTATAAAATATTCGTTTGGTCCGGGAATATTCTTTTTGTCGGGGAATATTCGTACGACGGCACAATCATTGGTGGACCCCACAACGAAAGTATTATCGTAGTTAGAAAATGACAGAATTTATCATTTTATAAAAATAACGGCGAAAGTATTTGAAACAACCTGGGTCAAATCCTGAGTCTGAAACAAATCTCGGGTCAAATTCTAAGTCCGAATCGAATCAAATCCATCAAAATAAGGCTTCAAATCACTGGCCCAATAGTATCTTCTTGAGTCATCTTAGTCCACAATAGGCTCTCAAAAGGTCATGACTTAAAGATACTATTGGTAGTAACTTATTTCCATATAACTAGACAGATTTTTCCCCTATCTTTCGATATGGAACTGGGGTGTTACAAACTCCCCCACTTAAATTTTTGAGGTCCCCGTCAGAACCGATCACACATACGGCCCCAAAGATCTTTGCCTCTCTAGCCATTGTGGGATAATACCGACTGGTTTCGTGTCCCCACCTCTGGACCTCCATCTCTCCATTGTGGGATAATACCACCAGCCTTCGTGTCTCCATCTCCGGCAACTTGATCGGATGACCCGACCCGACCCGAGCTTTCGAGAGTCGGCTCTGATACCATATGAAATAACCTGGGTCAAATCCCGAGTCTGGAATAAATCTCGGGTCAAATCCCAAGTCCGAATCGAATCAAATCCATCAAAATAAGGCTTCAAACCACTGGCTCAATAGTATCTTCTTGGGTTATCTTAGCCCACCACAGGCTCCCAAAAGGTCATGACTTAAAGGTACTATTGGTAGTAACTTGTTTCCTTATAAGTAGACAAATTTTTTCCCTATCTTTCGATATGGGACTGGGGTGTTATAGTATTACCATTAAAACTGTTGAACTACCTGGTAGTAAAAGTACAGTAATACGCTTGGTTGCATAGTAGCACACGGTATTGATTATTGATGCTTACGTAAGAAGTCACTCAGTTATACTCAATTATTGCTACAGTAATTGCTGCATCATATCTCTCATATTATTGATTCAATTATTGTCACAGTATCATATGTATAATTTGTTATATTATTAAATCAATAATTGAGACGACAAATTTATTCATATTATTATTTGTAATATTGACAATGTCTAGAAGTTCTGTCAAGGAGAGGTTAGATAATCTAATTGTGCGCCAATAGGAAGAAATCCTTATCGGAAAGCCCCCTCTTTCCTGGGAACGACCTGGTTGTTAAATATTATGAATTATAATATTAATGATGAATAAGTTTGTGTTGATTAAAGATGAAATTGATAGTTCCATTGTGTGAGAATTATTAGTGTTAGTGAAAATCGACAATTATTTCGATAATAATTAATGTCTGGAGGTTATACTGACCAGTCGGATAATTAACCGGATAAAAGAGAAATTAATTGCTATTATTTCACATGCTTATAACTATTTATTCACATGTGTGTACTATTGATTCACATTATTGTACTATTAGGGGAGTTGATGCAAGATTGATAATACTTGCATGACTAAGTTAAAAATGGAGGTATAGATGGAGGTACTATACTGTAATTAGTTTTTTCGGATGATTATACTATTAAGTCACATGAATGAACTATTAATTCACATGATTTACTATTAGGGGAGATGGTGCAAGTTTGATAATACTTGCCAGACTAAATTAAAAATGAAGAAAAAGAGAAAGGTATTAAACTGTAATATTTCGAGCCCCAAAACATACAATTAGTGAAACTATATTTTTTTATAAATAGAAGCTCATTCTTCATTCATTCTCACCAATTCACTAAGTCTCACAAGAGCAATTATTATAAAGAAATTATAGAGAGAAATAAGAAGAGAAGTCTGCTACCTCACTAATCCAGTATCTAATTTTCTTCTAAGGTAAGGGGTATTATTTCTTTCGTATTCATGAAGAAAGCTATTATTATTCCATTCCTTATTATTATGTTGTAATAACCTGTCCATGTGAAGTACCGTATACATGGTAAAATTCTTCTATTATTCCATTCTTTATTATTCTGTTGGAATATCCTGTCTGTACGAATTACGCATGACCTGGTTCCATTCTTTATTATTCTGTTGGAATATCCTGTCTGTGCGGATTACGCATGACCTAGTTTCATTCTTTATTATTTTGTTGGAATATCCTGTCTGTGTGTATTACGCATGACCTGGTTCCATTATTTATTATTCTGTTGGGAATAACCTGTCTGTGCGGTCTATCGCATGCCTGGTGAATTCTTCTGTTATTTCATTTTTTTATTATTCTGTTGGGAATATCCCGTCTGTGCGGTCTATCGCATGCCTAGTGAATTATTTTGTTATTCCTTTATTTATTATTCTGTTAGAAATGATCTGTCTAGGTGGATTACCGCATGGCGAATGAAAATTTATTTGCAGTTTCGTATTTTCTGTTATACTCGTATGAGATATCATTTCTTTTGTACTCGTCATAGAATATCATTTTCTTTGGTATTTTTCTTTTATGAGTTACTATTCATGGGTTACTATTCATCCGGTTATTATTCACTCTAATATTATTCACTTGGGTATTCGGGACACTTTTTGTGCCGGAGAACTATTCACGAGTTACTATTCACCCGATTACTATTCACTCTAGTATCATTCACTCGGGTATTCGGGACATTTTTCGTGTCGGGGTATTATTCACGGGGTACTATTCCCGAAGTACTATTCACCCGAAAAATATATTTCTTTTCTGTCCAAATTATTTTTGGTACATGAATATTATTCTTGAATTTTACTCCACAAAGCAGTATTATATTGACAATTTAGACGTTATTGATTTTTGGATAAATTAAATTATAAATCTTTAAAATTTATCTTGAACTTGTTTTATTGAATTATTATGTCATTGTCATCATCCTCATGCTTATATTGTGATGAAAGTCATCTTTGACTTACGTGCATAGATGAACTTGGTATGATTATAAACAAAGATTATTCGGTATAATCATGACCGTAATGTGACGAATGATGTGGTAAAAGTCATCATTGGCCTGTAGTTCGTTGATGGACAGTTGTTGGTATGATTATGACCAGAGATTATTCGGTATAATCATGACCATTGATGATTACATGAATATCCTTGGCCGTGGTGCAGGGATGATTCGGTGATGTGGTTTATTTATTAAGCTGAGTCTCAGCGATAAAGTTGATGAAAAACTTTTTAAATCATAGAAGATAGTAGATTTTATGCTCTACTTGACTCTTCTAATGGGTTGCTTATTTTCGCTGCAGTTGTTGATCTAAAACTTGTTGTTTATTATATTCTATCAGTTGTTATACTGTTGAAGGCTAATGATAATTTATTATGCATTATCTTAGTCATAATATTTCTTACTGGGCTAGTTGAGCTCACCCTTTCTTTCATTGTTCTCTTCAGGAAATGAGAATATAGCTGGGACGAGTCGGGGAATGGAGTGATGGTCAAGGATAAATGGCTTTAGTAGTCCTCACTATTCTACGGAATAATGTGATAATAATTGTAATGAGGACACCATTGAGTGTGGATATTGTCTAGATGACAATATTCTTGTTTAAGCTCTCAGCTATGTTTTGTCGTATGTTACACGATAGTTGTATAATTAAGTTTTTATTTGTATTCTGTACCATGTATCTGGCGACTCAAGATGGGTGATGTATACCTGTTTTGGGGGCGTCACATACTCCTTCTACTTGCTCTTGCTCTTGGCTGCTTTCCCTTTAGTTCGTCTTCTTGTTCATTTAAATCCACGTTGTTACTAGCTTTGTCAGTATGGTCATTGATCATAGAAAAGAAATAAAGGGATATTTTAATTCTTACCAACTTGATCTTGTCGCCCCCGACAACAAAAATGTACGAACCATTTCATGAAGTATGTACGAGGAAAACGTGAATAATTGTTGTTTTATGAGCTTGTGAGGCCCATTGAAGTCCCCGGGGAAAAAAAGGTATAGATAGACCATTTGTTGTTGTTATAAGGGTTTCTTGCCTTTATACGGCTTGGTTCACTATCGCTTCTATGTAGTGGTTGACCTAAAAGGTATTCAGCTCATGTTTGACTGTATACACTACAAGAAAAAGGGCCATCTGCGACCAATGATATCAGCAACCGCCCTATCCGGTCGCTGATAATAGTAATAGCAACCACTATCTGCGACCGCTAAGGATTCTAGTCGCTAGTTAATATCAACGACCGTATGCGGTCGCTGATAGGTCGCTGAGAAGAATTTCCCACCCAAAAATTGGTGCAAAACTTTGGCGCGACGACCAATCTATATCATCGACCGCATGCGGTCGCTGATATGTCCACATCATTAAAAATCAGTGACCGCATGTGGTCGCTGATTCTCATAAACTTAATCAAATTCAGGTTCGCTCAATCAGTACAGAGAAGAAAAGAAAATAGGGAGATACAGAAGAGGGAGGGAGACTGCCGACCACCGCCGCACCACCGTCGATAACCCCCAATTAATCCCTAAATTAAACTTTCTGTTATTGCTGATTGAATGGCCATGGTTTGTTTTTCTTTGGAGTTTGTATGAACTCTTGTCCTTTATTTTGCTTGGCTGATATTTCATACATGTGGTTTATTTTATTGCTCTTCTTCCCCACATGGCTGATCTTAAAGTTCTTGGTGTTAATGATAATGTCCTGTTCTTGGTGTTAATGATAATGCCCTAGCTAATTCCTTGTTCAGGTTTTATCCACATAAGTATTGGGAATTAATGGAACAAACTTATATATGCCACATAACTACTAATTGTGTCTGCCACTTCACTTGACTAAGGGATATTGTATATGTTATAAGTGCTTCTTTTGAATTTTGAATCGCAGTTGGAAAGGCTATATAAGTCAGTTTAGGGGTATCTAATTCCAGGAGAACAGTTTTAATATTATTATTGTTGTTTTATTTGCAGAAGCGGTATAGATGGGACGACGTGCAGTCTTCAGTTATTCAGACACTGTTCTGGCAGAAGTGCGACGTCCGAACAAAAGATAATCTGTGAAACCCCGAATTTTATGAAATAAAAGTATTCATTTTTTCTATTTTGGTAAATAGTTAAATTGATAAAAGTTTAAAGTTAAGGATAATATGTGAATTTTTTTTTTGCAAAGTAAGTAAGTTGATATAAAATATTCGTTGTGTCGGGGAATATTCGATTAGTCGGAGAATATTCTTTTTGTCAGGAAATATTCGTACGACGGTACAATCATTGGTGTACCCCACAACGGAATTATTGTCGGATTAAGAAAACGACAAAAATATTTTTATGAAAATAACGACGGAAGTTTTACCGTTAACTGTTGAAACACCCGGTGTTAAAAGTACAGTAATACGCGTAGTTGCATAGTAGCACACAGTATTGATTATTGATGCTTACGTGAGAAGTCACTCAGTTTTGTTTTATTAGTATTATTAATGTAATAAAACATAAAAGCTTTTTATATAAAACAGAATACTTTTATAAAATTATTCGTTTTATTAGGCTAATAGTAAAATCTTTTTATATAAAACAGAATACTTTTATAAAGTTATCTGTTTTATTAGACAATAATTAGAATATATTATATTTTATTATGCATAGTGTTTGCATAGTGCCTGCATAATATTTGCATAGTAAAATCTTTTATAAAGTTATTCGTTTTATTATATTATAAATAGAATATATTATATTTTATTTAAAAAATTTTGCTTTAAATATGGACCGTTCGATTAAAAGTAAATTAATCTGGACCGTTCATGAATTAGTTACTATGCAGTCCATTCTTCTATAAATAGAAGCTCATTTCTTCATTATTTCTTACGAATTTACTGAAACTCTAGAGAGAGTTCTTCTTCTATAATCTTGAGCGTATTTATTTAGAGTTTAAGAAAGCTTTGAGCGTAGTGCAAGTTTTCTTCGAGTATATCCTCGCCCTACCAGTCTGAATACTCTTCTTTCAAATGTGTGGATTTGATAAGGATGGGAGATTGTGAGACCCCAGATTTTATGAATAAAAATTTAATTTTCTCGAAATAATTTTTTGAATATTATGGTGTGAATTTGATATAATAGTTGTGGGTAGTATTTATAAATTTTACAAAGTATGAAAGTTGTTGTATAATATTTGATTGGTCGGAAAATATTCTTTTTATCGGGAAATATCCGTACGACGGTACAATCATTGGTGAACCCCGCAACGAAATTATTGTCGGATTAAGAAAACGACAAAATACTTTATGAAAATAACGGCGGAAGTTTTATTGTTAACTGTTGAAACACCCGGTGTTAAAGGTACAGTAATACGCGTGGTTGCATAGTAGTACAAGGTATTGATTATTGATGCTTATGTGAGAAGTCGCTCAGTATTGTTCAATCGGGTTTTCGGGACACTTTTCGTGTCGGAGTACTATTCATGAGTTACTATTTACGAGTTAATATTCATGAGTTACTATTCACAAGTTACTATTCACGGGGTACTATTGATCACCTGTAAAATATATTTCTTTTCGGTCCAAATCATTTTTAGGTACAATATTATTCTATGAGGAGATGTGCTAATTTTTTAGACCGTTGGTTGAAGATATAATAGTAAATCAATATGGACCGCTGGTAGAAAGTTATAATAGTGAATCAATATGGATCGCTAGTTTAAAGTTTTAATAGTAAATCAGTATGGACCGTTACTTTAAGTTTTAATAGTAAACCAATATGGACCGTCCGTTTAAAAGTAAATCAATCTGGACCGTTCATAAATTAGTTACTATTCAGTCCATTTTCGTATAAATAGAAGCTCATCACTTCATTATTTCTTACGAATTCACTGAAACTCTAGAGAGAGAAACTATAGAGAGAAAGAAGAAAAGTGTTCTGTTACTTCACTACTCCAATATCCAGTTTCTTATAAGGTAAGGGATATTATTTGTTGTACCCGTAAGGGGTATTATTTCTTTTGTATTAATGAAGAGAACTTCTGTTATTCCATTACTTATTATTCTGTTGGAATAACCTGTATACGCGGACTCCCCTATACTTGGTGAAATCCTTCTGATATTCCATTCTTTATTATTACGTTGAAATAACCTGTTTATGCGAAGTACCGCATACATGGTGAAATTCTTCTATTATTTTATTCTTTATTATTCTGTCGGAATATCCTGTCGGTGCGAATTTCGCCTGACCTGGTTCCATTATTTATTATTTCGTTCTTTATTATTCTGTCGGAATATCTTGTCTGTGCGTTTACGCCGGACCTGGTTCCATTATTTATTATTCTGTCGAAATATCATGTCTGTGCGTTTTACGCCGGACCTGGTTCCATTCTTTATTATTCTGTTAGAATATCCTGTCTGTGCATTTTACGCCGGACCTGGTTCCGTTATTTATTATTCTGTTGGAATAGCCTGTCTGTGCGGTCTATCGCATGCATGGTGATTTCTTTTGTTATTCCATTCTTTATTATATTCAGTTCGTTAAAGTTTTGACTTTTATACTCCATGAAATTAGTGGAATATCCTTGATATTTGCGCTTCATTTAGTATCTTTTCATGAAAATATTCTTCCGAGGATTCTTGAATTTTACTCTACAAAGCAGTATCATGTTGACAATTTGGACGTTATCAGTTCCTAGATAAATTAATTCTTGAACTTGTTTTATTGAATTCTTATATCATTGTCATCATCCTCATGTTTATATTTTGTTGAAAGTCATCTATGGCCTGTAGTGCATAGATAGACTTGGTATGATTATGACCAGGGATTATTTGGTGTAATCGTGACCGTAATGTTACAAATGATGTGAAAAAAGTCCTCATTGGCCTGTAGTGCATTGATGGACAGTTTTTGGTATGATTATGGCTATGGATTCTCTTTGGCCGTAGTGCAGAGATGAATTGTTTTATGGCATGATCAGGACCGTTGATGAAAACATGATTATCTTTAGCCGTAGTGCATGGATAATTCGTGGTCGTGATACTAAAGAATATGCTTGGCCGTAGTGCAGAGGTGATTCGATGATGTGAATTATTTATTAAGCCGAGTCTCAGCGATAAAAGTGATGAAAAACCTTTTAAATCATAGAAGATAGTAAATTTTATTCCCTACTTGACTCTTCTAATGGATTGCTTGTTCCGCTGCAGTTAAACTTGATAGATATTATTTTTATCAGTTTAACACTGTTGAAGACTAATGATAATTTATTCTGCATTATCTTAGTTATAATATTTTTTACTGGGCTAGTTGAGCTCACCCTTTTGCTTTCATTGTTCTCTTTAGGAAATGAGAACGTAGCGGGGACTAGTCGAAAACGGAGTGACAGTTCAGATAATAGCATTAGTAGTCCTCACAATTCTATGAAATAGTGTGAAAATAAATGTATTGAGGACTTATTTTGAGTTTGAATACTGTTTAGAAGATAATGTTGTATTAAAACTCACAGCTTATGTTTTGTCGTATTTCACACGACAGTTGTATAATTAAGTTTTTATTTGTATTTTGTACCATGTATTTGGCGACTCAGAATAGGTGATGTGTACCTATTTTGGGGGCGTCACAATTGTCATCATCTTCATGTTTATATTATGTTAAAAGTCATCTATGGCCTGTAGTGCATAAATGGACTTGGTATGATTATGACCAGGGATTATTCGGTATAATCATGGCCGTAATGTTACAAATGATGTGGTAAAAGTCATCTTTGGCCCGTAGTGCATAGATGGACTTGGTGTGATTATGACCAGGGATTATTCGGTATAATCATGACCGTAATGTGATGAATGATGTGGTAAAAAATCATCATTGGCCGTAGTGCATTGATGGACAGTTTTTGGTATGATTATGGCTGTGGATTCTCTTCGGCCAAGGGTGCAAAGATGAATTGTTTTATGGCATGATCAGGACCGTTGATGAAAACACGATTATCTTTGGCCTGTAGTGCATGGATAATTCGTGGCCGTGATACTAATGAATATTCTTGGCCCGTAGTGCAGGGATGATTCGATGATGTGGATTAATTATTGAGCTGAGTCTCAGCGATGAAATATTAATTCATGGATGTGATAATAATGAATATCTTTGGCCGTAGTGCATGGATAATTCATGGATATGATACTAACGAATATCCTTGGCCGTAGTGCATGGATAATTCGAAGGTGTGGATTATTTATTAAGTTGAGTCTCAGCGATAAAATATTGGTTATACACTTTTAATTTGTAGAAGATAGTAAATATCATGCTCTACTTGACTCTTCTAAAATATAGTTATATGTCTTTGGCCGTAGTGCAAAGATGAATTTATTAGTATAATTATGAACAAGAATTGTGATTTGGTATAACCATGATTTTTGATATTTCAGGTGAATATAGGTGATAAAAATTATCTTCGTCTTGGGTGCGAAGAGGAATTTAGAATCACAATTATGATTATAAGTTATTCATATGATTGTGGACAAGAATTGTTGATTGATGTTACAGGGATAAAATATTATTGGTGGACTTTTAACATGGAGAAGATAATAGACCTAATGGTCTATTTGACTCTTCTAATGGATTGCTCGTTTCGCTGCAACTATGGTTGAAAAGTTTTATCAGCTACCATATGTTCTAAATCTCTGATTTATTAATGATGAAGGCTATTGATGATGTAAATTAGCTTTAATTATGATATTCTTTACTGGGCTAGTTGAGCTCACCCTTTTGCTTTCATTGTTCTCTTCAGAAAGTGAGAACGCAACAGGGACTAGTCGAGGAATAGAGTGACGGTCCAGATGATATCATTAGTAGTCCTCACTATTCTATGAAATAGTGTGATAGCTGTGGAGGTTCTCCCTAAACAATATAAAAAAGTGTGTTGTATTCTATACATCATTTACTAGTTATATTTGGTGAATCAAATAGGGTGAGGCGAACCCAACTTTGAAAGGGTGTTTTGCCACTATCATACAAGATGTCTAATAACATACAACCTCGTGTTCTCATAAGACATGGTTGTGCACATCCACTTGCTGAATATATCTACGAGCACTATCTATATGATCTTGGAGTTTATTTGGAATAAAATTTTCACTTGGAGACAACGGAGATATTTATATGTCAAGAGAAGACTCACCATTGGAAAGAAGATGATAGTAATCTTCTTATTTTTCTTTGGGGACTTTTGGGACAACCAAGGATAATTCTGTGGACATATGATATCTATCATAACCTAGACGCATGGCCTCCCATGTACGAAGATTTCCTTGAGCACTTTCTAAAGATTTTAATTTCTAAAACAGTTTTTGACTATACTTTTATGTAAAGTATCATTGTAAGGTTGTGGTCAAGGTACCATGAGAGTTACATACATTTGTATTATAACTCATAGTTAACTGTGGTCGTATTCTATACGACAGCTCAACAGTTGTATAAATGAAGTTGTATTTGAATTTTGTACCATGTATCTGGCGACTCAAAATGGGTGATGTATACCTAATTTTGGGGGCGTCACATAATCTGAACAAGGAACGACAGAAAGCCCTGTATAATGCTGAGATTGACCATCCAGGACAAGGTGAGCAATATATGCATGAGCATAGCCCCTAGTGGTGCGCACAGCCCATATGGGTGTAGATGTGTGACCAGTGGAGAGTTGAGGGTTGGGTCATGAGGCGCAAGGCTGTCGCCTGGAACAGATCCTCAGGTGTATCTGAAGGTGAAAAGGCTAAAGATACTTATCGGGGCGGCAGTATATCACAGCTGCAGCATATTGCTGTCAGGGTATGTATGTTATGTTTATAGCCATGTTTTGTAGCTAAAATATCATATGTTTACATATTAATATGAGAAAATGAACTGTTGGAGTCTCAGTCTCAAGGTCAACCTATCAATTGGTTGAATGTGTATGTGGCCACCCGCGATGGTCTGCCTGAGGCTGTTCAGATAGCGGTAATAATTTAGCTTTATACAAATTTGTTGTTTATAAATTGTGACGACCTTTTATAGCATTTATTTATTTATTTTTAACTATATAATTGTTGACCTTCTGATAGGACACTTATAAGGGCTTAATGAACGAGCGCTATCCTGAAGGCACCCCGCGTCCGTCGATTAATCAAGAATTATGGGAGAGGGCGTCAATCGTGAAGAAAAACTATGTTAAAGGCCAAGGACAAAAACAACGCACGACCATCAGTGGCACAGGCAGCTTTGCTACCCAGTCTACAGAGTCATCAGGTAATCCAACCTATCATACTCCTGCTGACTGTGTGAGAACGATCTGTCGGGATCGTGATCTTCTTCGTATATTGTGCGAGCATCTGCAGTCTCTGAGTCCTGATGAGTTGGCGAATGCAGTTGCGGCAGCAGCAGCATAACAACAGGATGACGATGAGGTATATATATCGATATTGTTACTGTCACTGCCTTACTTATATGTTTCACTACATTGTCTATTGTTTAGCTTTCCCTAAGTCATAGCAGTATCAACACATATATATAACATGTTTTATTCTTTTGTTAATTACAGGGTCCTAATTTGGATGATCCATGAAGAGTTAGACTTGTTTTTTAGATATTTAAAACCTTGTACTTTTTTTATATTCATTCTTTGGAAAATTGTATTGGTTTACGATTCTATTATATGGCTGTTTACGATTGTATTGTGTTGTGTTGGTTTACGATTCTATCATATGGATGGATGTTTATATATATTATTGTGGATGTGTTGGGATATATATAAGTCATGGATGGATGTTTATATGGATGCTTATATATACTGTTGTGTTTTGGGATAGAAAGCAGGTACAAAGCAGGTTATTTTTGGGAAATTAACAAAATAGGAAAAATATTAAAAAAAAAACATCAGCGACCGCATGCAGTCGCTAATACTTTACACGGTCGCTGATAGGTACTTAGAAACCAGCGACCACATCGGTCGCTATTACCGGTCGCTGACACGTGTGCCATGTCATCCCTGACAACTGACTAGGCATGAGTCAGATTAGCGACGGAGTCGGTCGCTGATGGCGGTTGTTAATAAGTCGGTCACTATTATTAGTCGCTAATGTCCACCCAGCGACCAGATTACCTGCGACTAATAGCAGCGACCGCTTTCGGTCGCTAATACTCATTTGCGATCGTATGCGGTCGCAGATATGAGGTCGCTGATAAGCCTTTTTGTTGTAGTGATATACCTATTTACAACCAAATGGTTTTTTTTTCATAAGGAAGAGTAACTAGTTCCAATGTAACATTCTTTTTTAGAGCATTCCTCTATCATAGCATGTTTTCAGTTCTCATCACTAATTGTTTTTTTCCACCCTTGAGGAACAAATATTAAAGACGAGGAAGAAACAAATGAATGGTAATATATATAATTTATTATAGGCTAAGAAATTAGAAATAGGATGTTGAGTACAAGATCTAACCCCTTTTCTAAGAACAATAAGAAGATCAGTATCATCAGAAGAACAAGTAGAATTAGGATTCTCACCATTAACATTATCAGGACTAGGTTCTGAGTATGGTTAGTGTAGTGGTGCAGAAATGGTGACCTTATTCTTGTCTCTTCGAACATAGGTACTTAACTCAGTCTCATGTTGTCTAGTATCTGACTCCTGTAACTCCCCCTGTGTAGAATTATCAGAGACAACAACAGTAACAAGAGAAGAGTTTATAGGATAAAATGGTATAGTACTACTTGTAATACCAGCCTCAAGAGAAAGCTTCTCCTCATCAATAACATCTTCCCCTTAGTAGAAGGTGAGGAAGAATAAAAAGGTTCCAATTTCTAAAATGTTACATCCTGAATGACAAATACTTTGTTTAAAGGAGGATGATAACATTTATAACCTTTTTGGGTTGGTGAATACCCAATGAAAACACAACTAAGAGCCTTGAGATCTAGTTTTTTCCCTAGTGGGAGATTTATTGATGCGAAGGAGAAGGACTTGTTGTGTATTGGAGGAAAGAGATGTGACTTAGTTCCCAAGAATTCTAGAAGGAAATGCAGCAGTTAGAACATCTCCCCATAGAATTTTAAGTGTGTTTATAGTGAACATAAGAGTGTGGGCTACCTCTAGTAAGTGTCGATTTTTTATTTCCGACACTCCATTTTGTTTTGGAGTTTTGACACAGGAGGTTTGAAGAATGATGCCATGCTGAGAGAGATAAGATGCAAAAGCATTATTATTTACTATATTCACGATCATTATTATTATGGTGAATTTTGACTTTAGCTTTAAATTGGGTTTAAATCATTTTATGAAATTCCTAAAAACAATCAAACACTTCATTTTTGGAACGGAAAAGATAAATCCAAGTAACACGAGAATGACAATCAATAAAACTAACAAACCATCCAGAACGGGAAATAACCTGAGAGGGTCCC
This sequence comes from Panax notoginseng, assembly GCA_016801055.1. Classification (NCBI taxonomy): domain Eukaryota; kingdom Viridiplantae; phylum Streptophyta; class Magnoliopsida; order Apiales; family Araliaceae; genus Panax; species Panax notoginseng. The sequence goes on from CM029013.1 coordinate 9,958,935, forward strand.
AGTATGTATAATAGCAAAAGATTCAGAATGTCGACTGTTAATAACAGAATAAATAGAACATTTTTGTTTATCCAATTCACACGGTTCACACAAATTGAGTTTTATTATACTGCTTAACTAAAGATGGAAATAAAGACTAATACTGATAAAGAGGGATGTCCTAAACGTCGATGCCATTGATGGAGAGAAGTTAGGCTGGAGTCAGAAGTAGATTGAAGAGCCTGATTAGCAGTCCCATTTGTAATTAGAGACATGTTAGACGAGAAAATATCTAAATAATATAGACCACCAACTTCACTACCACTGCCAATCTTCTGTCCCGTCACTAAGTTCTGAAAAACACAATGAGTTGGGAAAAAAGTTACTGAACAATGTAAGGATTCAATAAGACGTTGGAAAAATAATAAATTTACAGTAAATGATGGAATATGAAGAACATATGATAATGTTAATGAAGGAGTACAAACTATTGAACCACTCTTAGAGATAGAAGAAAGAAAACTATCAGCTACTCGAAACTTGTCTTTGTCAGAGCAAGGCGTATATAAGGTAAAGAGGTTGGAGAACTCGGTCATATGTTCGGAAACACTTGTGTCTATGATCCAACTAGGGCGTTGATAAAATGTTAAAAGCACAAGAATGTATACCTGATTGAGCATAATGAGAATAAATAGATTTGGAACAGAATTTCTGGAAAGCTGAAATTTCCTCAGAAGTGAGTGTAGTAGTAGTTTCTGAAGTATTGGATGCATCAACATGAAGTGTTGTAGTAGATATATAGGCCTGAGATTCACGTCCACGACCACTACCAGACTGACCTCCTTGTCCTTTAGGACGCCCATGAAACTTAAAACAACGATCCATGGTATGGTTCTTTCCCTCACAGTAGTCACATTCACAGGACTCCTTCTCAACAGGAGATTGAATGGAGAAGTCAGGATTAGGATACGAAGCAACAATGACTAATTGGTCAACATGATTTAAATTTAGAATCATCACCTGACGTCTACTTTCCTCTTGTTGGACTCTGGGATGAGCCTCTCGCAGTGATGAAAATGGTGTCTGACCAATCAATTGTGCTCGAACTTGATTATACTTTATGTTCAAATCAGCCAGGAAATCCACAACTCTATCTTCACTAACTAACTTTTGACAAGCTGCTGCATCTTCCGTTCATTTGGCTAAAAAAACTCGATAATGATCAAGCTCATGCTACAGTGCATTAATCTCCACAAAATACTGAGCCACAATTTTCTCCTCTTGACCCAACTCATGGATTTGTTTATGAATGTCATATGCCTTAGACATCACCAAAGACAGAAAGTTAGAGAGATAGCCTCCCAAAGCTCATAGGCAGTGTCTAAAAATATGTAACTACTCTGCATACTAGGTTCCATCGAATTAAAAATCCAGGTCTTCACCATAGAATTATCAGATTTCCATTCTTCTTGGGCCATACTCGATTTTTCAGGCATAGTAGTTGTTCCCTTGATGAAGTGTTGCATACGATTAGCCTCAATTGACATGTGGCACGCTTAAGACCATACCAAATAGTTAGTTCCATCCAGTTTGAATTAGGGACTTAAAACCAATGCTGAATTAAGAGTATGATTTTTAACAACTTCTTATTGTCCCATGTTACTGTTACGAACCCCATTACTAATACCACTTTGTTCCGCCATATAACAGGTAGATATAATATATATCCAAGGAGGATAAACTTTCCAAAGGATATCAAATAAGGGCACTATATTGAGAAAAAGATTTTATACATAAGGAGAATCACAGTAGTAAAAGTAAGCCACGAAAGCAACCGACTGAAAGGAAAAAATTGAATAAACCTGAACCAAGCACCTCAATGCTACTGTAGACAACAAGAGGAGAGAGACGAACACAGGGCCGGCCCTGGGCATAGGCTCAAGAGGCATAGGCCTAGAGCCCTAAAATGTAGGGGCCCCAAATTTTTTTTTAATATGTATAATTGTATATAAAGAAAAAAAAGTGATATCTATCAAATTGGAAAAAAAAGTGAAGCTTGAAACTTTGTTAAAAGATGATGATGTCTTTGATGTTAATGGAAGTGACCTATTCCATGAGTTGAGATACTTGAAAGGTGCTATACCAAAAAAGGCAAAGAGGATAGTGGATGTATTGCACTATTTGAAGCAAATGGAAGAGTGTTACCCAAATGCTTGGGTTGCTTATAGAATTCTATTAACCATACCAGTTACTGTTGCCTCTGCTGAGAGAAGCTTTTCAAAATTAAAGTTGATCAAATCTTATCTTCGATCCACAATGTCACAGGAAAGATTGAACGGTTTAGCTTTGTTGTCGATTGAAAAAGAGTTGGTTCATAAGCTTGACTATTCAAGCTTAATTGAAACTTTTGCGGCCAAAAATGCAAGAAGGGTAGTTTTTCAGTAATCAGGTACTGATCTTTGTAATTGTAACATTTTTATTTGAACTCAATAGTATCCTATTAAGTGATATTGAAAATTGAAGTCTTTTTTTTTTATCATTTGTTGCTCTTGAAGAAGTGACTTTTTTTAAAATGTAAGGGGCCCTAAATTTTATCTTCGCCTATAGCCTTGAAAATGTCAGGGCCGGCCACGATTCCCTCTATTAATTTTGTCCCCAATTCTTTAAAGCCAATTATATAAGTTCTGTTACCATGACTTCCCAAGAACTATTTTGTCCTTCACCCCCAAAATAATCAAATTCAGATCTGCCATTGAGTCATTGCCCATTCAGATAGGATATTATCATTGTTTTTGAAAATTCAACAAATATATGAAGGTAACCTAGTGGATGAGCTGTACAACTGCCATTACTACCGTGAGTAAAATGGTCCAGGGTCTATATTTCTCAACATTTTTACTTATGATATCTCTATATTAATTAAATATACCCAGGCTATTATGTGAACTATAACTGTAGACTGACCACCAAGTCAGTATGATTCAAAAATTAGAACAATGGTTTACATTTCTGTTAGCTGTTAGATGTTCCTTCAAATCTTCAATTTTATAATTAAGTAGATTGAAAAATCTCAAGTTTTGAAATCGGCTATGGTTCCCAAGGGGGAGGTTGAAATGCATGGATTAGACTATTAGCCGGTACTAATGTTGTTTAGTGCTGAGCAAATAGAAATTCTCAAATGGTGCATGCTTAAACATATCAACTTTCCATTGAAATGTTTTAATCTAGAAAGTAGGAGTGCGCCTACCCCCTGCTGCATTGTGCACGGTGCTTGGTAGGTGCATACTGGGTGCGACACCAGCCGTATTCCCGAATTTTGCTTCACGGGTGCTTGGGGTGTGCCTATGGGGTGCTGCTGTTTCACATTTTGTAATTATGAAAAAAAATTAAGAGGGAAAGAGAAAAGACATATCCTAAGAACGTATCTTTTAGGGCTTTGGCGATCAAGAGGGAGAGACGAGTGATGACTTCGTAGCGGAGAGAAGGAGCTGGAGCTGCTCGACTTAGGCAGTGGCGCGACTTCGCCGATACTCTTCTTTCTTCCTCCTTTCTATTTTCTTTAAATCACTAATACGCTGCCTTTTCTTCATTTTGTTTTTTGGTTGTTGGGATATTTTTTATTGAAATTATCTTTGCTGCCTTTTTTTTCTTTTGGAAATTAGCTTTGCTGCTTGCTTGGTTATTTTTTTTGGCCTCATAGAATTATCTTTTTTTGTTGTTGTTGTTGAGATTATGATAATAATCTTTTGATGGGTTATCTTTTGTTGATTATTGTTGCCTTGCATGTTAGGTTATATTTGATAAATATTTAATAAATTCGTTTTTGACTTTAAGACTCTGGATTTTGTGTGACTTTATGGTTTCATGTTTTGCTATTGTCATGTAGGATGTTGAAATTATATATTTTGTCAGAATAACATGAAGTATTTAGTTTTATTAATTTTTTTTATCATATATATATATATATATTAAATATGTAATGTATTCCCGCCGTACCTGAATCCCTATTTTTTCAAATTTGCCGAATCCTTGTATCCTCATACCGCGCACCCATATCCACACACCCGAATCCGTGCTTTTTAGCTAGGTTTTGATCATAGACTCGTATATTCGATAGTGGACTTCTTCACCGTATATATTATTCATTCTTCTTGCAGCTTGAGTATGTTACTTCACGTGTGCTGAGGTACTTCTTTGGGAGGAAGACGGGTTGGGTGAATAAACTTATTGCCTTTAACTTTTATTTAATCTGTTGTTCATTTTCAGATATGAGAACAGCATTAATTCAGGACGTTGTCACTCCCCTCAAGAGGTCAGTTACTCCTGATGAATTAGAGTATGATCAAGTCTGCTTTCTTTTGAACATACATTAACCACAGTTGGTGTTAATTTGCTATGCTTGTGACATTTGGAGATGTGATAGTAGGAATAGTGGACTTGCGTAGGACTTTAGTTGTGTAAAAAATGAGGGATGAACATGTATGCCTTGATCTCGATTCAGTATTGCCAACTTGAGGTGAGTTGTAGGGTACTGCCTTGATCTCGATATTTAAATTTGTCATTTGCATTCTAATTGCTGATCAGTTACAGAAACATTCTTTCTCTACTCTAGATTGTTTGTTGTCATTTTTCTATTGAGTGGTTGTTGATGCAGGATCCTATATGAACTACTTCTATACTTAAAGTCATGCATGTGTTTTAAGGAACGTCGCGTATATTTAGTAGACCAGAACCAAGCCTCCAGACTGGTATCTAGTCTGATATTCCTATTACTCCCAAATGAGCCATTTTCTGGTACTTATAACGAAAATTTTTCATGACTGACAGTTGAATTCACTCTTTGATTCGAATGCCATTCTGCGCTTGGCCATTATGCTACATTAAGTCTGATTAACCAGAGAATTGTCTGGCCTCTAGCTCTCTCTTTTATTTTAGATTTTATGGTCCTTTTGTGAGTTGTATCTCTGTTAGGCCTGTAGTGCAAATCAGCTTGGCTAGTTTAAGGTTTGTATGAACTTTTAGTATAAACAATCTGAAGATTGATTTTTTTTTTTTTTAATTCATAATACCATGTAATCCATATGAATTCTACATAATGATGACGATATTGGTGCAAAATCCTTTTGACTCTCAATTAGTGATACTGATAGTGTTTTGTTCTCCCTTTGACTGCAGAAATAGGCGTGGACCATGGAGTTGGGGCCGGTGATGTGTTTCCCCATGGCGTGAGATGGTGGCTCCACGTGCTATTTGAGGTGGCAATACCAAATCTGGTATTCATCCAAACAGAATAAAGCAGATTGATTTTGCTTTTGCCGTACTCATGAGTGATGATTCTGGGCTCATTACGTTTTGCGTGTTGAATTTCCCACTTTGTTTCTTTCCTATCTGCCTAATGGTACTTTTAAGGATTTTTTTTTATTAACGACAGTTTTATCATTTTGTCTTGTCTGTGAACTGTATTATTGTCCCAGTCAACTAGCTGTGATAACCAACCACAGTCGTGATGTTTTCCCCGCAAAATTCAGACATAATTTCTTTATGTATTTGCATAATATCAGAGTTGTAAATCAAATCAAATGTACTTAACATTTGCTATTATATGAAATTGAAATTTAGTTAAAAGTCAAGTTCTCAAGCTCAAGTACTGTATCAGTTTCTGATACGATGAAGTTCTTACAGTTAACAAGATCAAAACTAATAAATTAATCCCAAATGTCTATTTTTACTTTTCTGTGTTCTCCTGCTTTTACTATGACATCTCAAGACAAGCTCTGCAGTTTGGAATTGGAGCTTTGCAGTTTGGAAAACTCAGCGGTTAGTTTTGGATTTCAGTATCTGTTTCCCTTGTCAGTTCAACAATATTTTTAGCTTTCTTGGTCCTCTCTTATCTAGTCGTTTAATGGTAACAATAACAGGAGGTTAATTTTGAGGTGTAAAAAGGGCAAAATAGAGTTGGAGTTGGACATTAAGCATGCATTCCATTTAGATAGAAACGCAACCGAATCTGTGTCGAAGTGAAGACGAGCCCACTTTGTCCTGTCATCTAGTTTAATGAGTTTGCCTCATTGCCTGCCATTTTGCCAACTCATAAGCAAAGTAGGAACCCACCAAGTAAGACAACCAGCTAGCTGCCTCAAAAGAGGCAAAAACTAGTAAATGAGCCTTTTCTCATATCTATCCACTAAAATAAAACTTGTGCAACCCACTTTTTAAGCTACTCTTACAACTACCTAGATTTGGCAAAAAGTAGATTTAGTTTGGTTTTGGGTTACAAAATATTGTTATAGTTTCATTAAGAACTAAAATTATATTATTTATTTTTAATATGAGTTATATGAGTTATAATCAAATGGTTATGAGTCCAATATTGATAAACCCATTTTAATTCATTCTCTCAACTGCCCAAATATGGGTCTAAACTCTAAACTTCAATCAACCCATATAATTTAATGTAGATAACCAATTCAATGATTTTAGTTAATTTAGATTGATCCGTCGGTTTATAAACCACATTGTCAGGCCTACAACTAGCATACACTCTACCTTTCAAAATATAAATTAATCAATATCATATATTTTGAAATAGATATAATTAGTATATGATTTAAACCAACATATATAGATTGAACTTGTGCAAGAAGTTGGTGAAAAAAATGAAACTTTTAGATCTTCTATTTGATCTTATAATAGTCCATCTTTCACATTTTCCAAATCCCTTCATTTTGAATCTATGAATGAAGCAAGAGCTCAAACTCATGATACCATTACTCAATTTTTCTTAACATGATTTTTCCATTAATTCTTGTTCGATAACCAGGTGCTAATTGCCCTGATCGATGGTCAAACATTATATATATATATATTGATATATTTGGATGCTATGCAGAGAATTAAGATAACGACATTTACAAGGAACTGTTGATCGATCAATAAATGCTCTCAAAGAGAACTTTGACGACATGGGAACTGATAGTTTCGGGATTACAGTAGGCAGTGTAGTAGAAATTCCTTGCCACCATAAAAAATGTTTGCTTCAACTTGCGATCGAGACCATCCGGTGAGTTGCTGAGCACGAGCTGCACTAGTTCTTGCATGCCTGATTCTATTATTTCCATGCTTGATTCACCATTCACCTGATCATTTAGAAATTTAAAGACAAATTAAAATTAGATATATTTTTGTTTGAATGTGTCTTATACAAACATTAATATATATATATATATATTCCTATTAAAAATTAAATATAATCGATAAAACATAAAAGGGAATCTATTTGGAGAGGTCTCATTTTTGGGAGTAGCCGATTTTGAGGACAATGTGAATGTTAAGCTTTAGTATGTAATTTACCTTGTGGGACTGAAAAAGACGAAGTTGGTGGCAGACTGAATTGGTGATGTTGGAGAGACGTTGATACTCAGGATGCGACAATAATTCCTTCTCCGATGCCCAACGCCCGGCGCATATATTTATGGTTCGCACAAGGAGTTCTGCTTCTCCTTGGTACACGTCGCCTCCTTCTTGCCATGTCAGCAGCCACATCTCCCACTTTATTTGGTAATTTAAACAGAAGAAATAATCAAAATATTTGAAACCATATTTAATTAATTTGACTTTTATGTATGTGAATGATCAATAATCACACTTAATTGGTACTGATCACAAAATATTTTATATTGACTATCCGATATATAATACTTGTGATTTATAAAATTGAAATTGACTTTTAAAAAGTTAATTTTAAAAGTTTTTAAACTAAAACTTGAAATTAAGATGAATTGTATTAATTTTTAAAATGTCTTTAATTAATTTTTCAAAAATCAATAGTGTTCTTTTTATTTGGAAATGAGGAACAACGACTGAATAAAAATCGCCCAACATATAAGTTGGCTACTAGCTAACATTGCTTATAAATCAAATCCATATATTGTCTATATGTATAAAGATTAGAGAGAGAAACTCACAGAGTGATGGAGATGGCGGTGGATGTCTATACAGTGCGCCACCGGTGCGTCCAATGAGAGTTGCTTTAGGGTTTCTAGGATTGTCCCCATCAGTTCCTGTCCAGCTGCTTTGTACCTGCAAAACCACAGTTTCAGATATATATATATATATATATATATATATATATGTATGTATCATGCATGCAATGTACATAAAACTTTTCACAAAAGCTATTTTTGTCCTAAAAAGACTAAAATGATTGTATTTAATTTTGTCCTAGAAAACTTTAACAACTGTCACAAATGCCTACAGAAAAATAATAATTAAATCAAAACGAACAACGTCCTTCAATATTGAATTGAAATATTGACTAAATGAGATCATGTTACCTCCTATAATTGATCACACGGTCGAAATTGGCATTATTTTTCTTGAACTCATTGACAAAGGCTCTCCTTTGGTCAATGGAAATTTCTTGTCTCCCAAAATAGGATCTGATTGTCTCAACCAAGGTTGCGGTTTTAGCCCAAGCAAATCGCCCGGCTGATAATTCCTGCTCGAATAAACTTGATGTGGCCAGATAATATGCTAAGAGAAGGCTCCTTTGGCTCACCCCAAAATCCTCAAGATTGCATTCTGCGTACCATCTGCATAGCATGTATGTAGCTTATGTAATCAGTTCACTATAAAAAAAATGAAAAAATATTAGTACTCCTCCTTCCGTTCAGAAATAAGAATTCCATCTTCCGACAGAGGGGATATATATATACTTTGTAGGTGTTTAATCAGAATTTTAGATGATTTGATCTTACTGTTTCATATGTCTCCATTCCAGCTGATGAATAGCCTGGCATTTAGCGTAGTCCAGTTTTGCAAGCTCTAGGAAGATGTTATTGTTCACATAAGGCATTCTGCAATAATACATAGTAGTCCATAAATGGCACAAGCTAATTTCATACGCTTTCAACTACTACATGCATGAGTAAATATGTATATATATGTTATCATGATGATCATAATATCCTTAATTATTATGACGTACGTGTCTATCTCTTTCAATATTCCTGTGAAAAATTATTCAAAAACTCCTGTTAATATATATATATATATATATATATATATATATATAATTTAAAGAGGAGTCCTATCATCATGCACAAGTATTTTAATAATAGATGAGACAAATGCTGACTGGTATATGTCAAAGACTAGTATGTACTCGTGGCTAGACTAATGGAGAATCAGACATGCATGGACATAATTACATAAAAATGCTTCCAAAATTCAGTAATAAACTAAGCCAAGCTAGCTTCCATGAAATAATATATAGGCTATTTGGCTCAATCCACTGAAATAAGGAAAATATCCCAGCTGAAATTACATAAGTAGCTAGTAGGTACCTGTACAAAGTCTTTCCAATCCAAACGTCGTCTTGACCACCATATTGTTCCAAATAGAACCTCGTCTCCAGACGAGGTAAGCTGGCGTACCATGGCATTTCTAGTGCATAACCCACCTATATATATATATATATATCAGTTTAATTATTTTGATAAAACCTGTGTTTTGGATTTTCACTACAAACAAAATCTGGCAGTACTGACAATTACAGAAGTGTTACAAAAAATAATAAATAATGCATGGTGATAAAGTTTTCCTGTATTAATTATATTTTATTATACGTATATACCTCGCCTGGTAAATCCTTGATTATTATCCATTTATCCAGGAGCTCGTTGACTGCTTGTTTTTCTCGCAAGTATTTGGATGAAAACTTTTTGGCATTCTCGAGTGTACTTTCCCCAGGAAACAGCACCTGAGAAGCCCTGTAAAGGTTAAACATTCCGGTAACAGCCTGGTTCGACTGTCCCGCGAAGCAAACGAATTCTCCGTTGTTCTCAAAATGTTGAAATACATCTGCCAATCACAAACAAAGCAGTAGGGTTTATTAGATCTTAATTTGCAGATTTTATTAAATTTCCCTTTTTTTTTAATTCTTCTTAAAATACTTTAAGAAGGATATAACATTGTAGCTGCCTCCCTAAATAGAGTTTTATTTGACATTTTAACTACTTCAAGCATATTTGAAGATTTTGCCACAGAGAAATTTTTTATAATTAAATGTACAATGATATATATATCTTCGTACTTTTCTTTTTGCTACCTATATATATTGCTGGATAGACCTAGCGAACATAACTGCCCTTGAAATTACAAATATTTACTAAGCATGCCATTATCTAGTCTTATTATGCCTACTGGATATATATTATGTAACATCGAGTCCTAGTGTCCCACTTTGAGAAGAGGGACTAGTAAACTAACCTTCAGAAACCTGGTAACCGTGCAACCTAAGAAGCCGAAAACCCATAGCGGTGTCATCAATATCATGAACGCTTGAGTTTCTAGCCCAGCAGATACCTTCTTTGGTCCAGTACCTGAAGATTAGTATGAATATTTTTCATTTATATATATATATATATGGCCATGGTTGACAATTAAAGTTCAATCTGTATAATAATATGTAGTTAATTAATCGATCTATTGTTAGTACCTGAAGACATAATCAAGACAGTCTTTAATCTCCGACTGGAAGTACCGTGAAATTCCCAGGCGTTGCAGCCTATCAACAACCCAAATGTGCTCAAACAGGTCCACAGGGTATACATTGGGGACTGAATTAATGAAAAGTGTACAAAATTAGAAAAAACAAAAACATTATAAAAAAGAGTAAAATTATACATTTTAATCAATTAATTAATCAATAAATATACCTCCCCCATTGAATGTTTCAACAGCTTTGGTAAGATATTTCAGGCAATTAGCATCTTTAGTCTGCTTGAGTGCATAGGCAGTGGAGGAGGGGGAAAATAGGAATGACCCATCTGGACATTGTAATTTCAGTAACTTTTCCCATTCCAAATCTGGCATTCCTTCCAAACTATGGAGTAGTGTTGTGGGCACAGTATGCATTATGTCCTTTGGTATCCTATTTTACAAACACAATTATTACATACATGCATGCATGTTACAAAAACACAGCTATATATATATATATATATATATATATATATATATATATATATATATATATATATTGGGACATAACCTTTCTTCCTGAAGGGATTTGAAAGGCGAGCTTACTTTTGTTCACTTAATTCATTATCCTCTAGGATAGTGGAAATTAAAGCAACAAACCATAATCATGTGGATGAGCTATATATAGCTCATATATAAGTGGTATTCTACCTGCGTTATTCACTTGCATGTACAGCCTGCATGTTTGAGATAAGTTTTACTTTTGGGGGAATAGATTTCTATCCATTCTCATCCCTAAATATATATATATATATATATATATATATATATATATATATAACTCATCGACAGGCTCTACGTACGTACAACCTTCTAGGTTAATTTCTATGTCCCATCTGTCGACGTTGGTAACAATAATTAATTTAAAAAAAACAAAAACATTAACAAGTTTGAAGTTCGTGAGTTTTGTAAAATCTACCTTGTAAGCTTCAATTCCCTTTGAGCATAAATTTCTTGCAAGACAGGCAAATCATCCGGGACTTGAATGCCTAAAGTTTGAGCCATTTGAATAAGCGAAGGGAAAGCAACTTCAAACCCTATCGGCATGTGCTCACTATTTTCATCTCCAAGCCTATGTATGTTTTCTTTAATAAACGACATTCCTACAAATTAAATGACAAATTAATCCCCATTAGCTTCACTAACACGTACGTGGCTAGGACTTTTGATTATTTAGATACCTCTTTCAATTTTGTGGTGATGAAGATTCCATGATCTCAAAGCAATTACACAAGCCAACGTGTTGATTATCCGGTCATGAGCCAAGAAAATGTCATTGTCTCCCCATGAACCATCAGGGAGTTGATTATTTGCTATCCATTCAAGGCTTGAAGGGAATTGAGGATTTCCACTCCCATTAATGTCGTCCACAAGAGCAACCCATGCGGTGTCATAAGCCGACACACTTATTTCTCCATCATCCATGGAACGAAACATTGCTCGAATGAAACCCACAAATTCCTTAAATTTATTTGAAGATGACAACTACAAATAATTTGGACAATATTATTGAGTTTTATGCATGCACCACACACACACACACACACAGATATATATATATATATATATATATATATATATATATATATATATATATATATATATATATGTTAATGACATATTAAAAGAGAAACAAAAATAGGAATTTTAATTTGATTGCACAACGCACCTCAAGATTTTCTGTTTTTTTGCCAGCTTCCAAAATCTCATGCCAATTTATCACTGATAATTCACTCTGGAAAACATCTGTATATTCTGCACATATATATACATGACCTTAATTAGTTATATACGTATGATTTTGTTAAATTCAGAAAATGAATTAATTAAATTAATACTGTACCTTTAGTGCGTGGTTTTGAAACAGCATTGCATACAATACTAAAGCTGGAGTTAACCCATTTATCTTTAGCTCCCACCGGCCATAAACGTCCTACAAATTAAAGTTGATATTAAATTCAAATACTTGCAATTTAACTGACGATATCCATTGGTGTATATATATATATATATATAGCAAGCATTAAGTGCATATCCCTTATCTTACTCACCCGTGCTTACCCCCTTTAGGTGACGGTTTCGGTCATACAACCGTCGTCTATACTTTTAGCGACGCTATATGTTGTCCGTCGCTAAAAGTATAGACGACGGTTGTATGACCAAAATCGTCGTCTAAAGGGGGGTAAACACGGGTGAGTAAGATAAGGGGTATACACTTGATCCGGACCGTGTATATATATATATATATATATATATATATATATATATATATATATATATATATATATACTTAATTGGCTGAATAAAACTTCAGTCTCTCTAAGTTGTTATCCATTTTTAAAATCATCACTAAAGTTTATTTTTCGCCAATTAACTTTTTAAAGTGACATTTTTTGGCGTTTCTGTTCCTTTTATCTAATTTGACCCTAACCCGACTTATTTTGACAAATTTTGACCCAACTCAACCAAGTTTGACTCGACCCTAATTTCACCAATTAATTTTTTTAAAAAAAAATTAAAAAGTTTAAAAATAATAATTAATTTTAATACTTTAAATAAATATTATTTTTAAAAATAATTATTATTTTCAGGAAAAATATTAGAAACTTTTATTTTTTCAAAAATGAGTTAAGTTTCAGAAAATATAGTTTCAAAAAAATTAAAGTTTAAAATTTTAATTCTTAATTATTTTTATGAAAATTTAAGCATCTTTTAAAAAATAAAATTTTTCTATTTTTTGTTTTATGAAAATAAAGTTTTTTATTTAATTTTTTAGAATCTATATTTTATCATTTATGAAACTTTAATTACTCATTTTTAAAAAAATAAAAATTTCCATTTTTTCCTAAAATAAAGTTTAATTTTTTGAATCTATATTTTATAAAAGTTTAAGCATTTTTAAAAAAAATAAAAAATATCTATTTTTTCTGAAAATAATAATTATTTTTAAAACTTTTTAATTTTTTTTAAAAATTGAATGAGTTTTTTTTATTTTATCTTTTACTGTTTTTTGTATTTTAATTTCTATTTTTAGTTTTTGTTTTTAAAAATTATAATATTAAGAATAAATATAATAATGGTAAATACATATTTTTTTTTCTAGAAATAAATTTTTACATAAAAAATGAGAAAAGTCTACTTTTTTTTGAAAATAAAATTTTATTTTCTTTTGAACTTTTTGAATATATGTTTTTTGAAACTTTACTCATTTAATGAAAAAAAAAATTAATATTTCTTCTTGAAAATATTAATTATTTTAAAAAATATTTAAAATAATAATTATTTTAAAAAAAATTAATTGGTGAAATTGGAGTCAGATCAAACTTGGTAAGGTTGGGTAAATTTTTTGCCAAAATGGGTCGGGTTGTGGTTAAATCGGGTAAAAAGAATGAAAAAATTAAAAATATTACTTTAATGACCTAATTGATAAAAAAATAAACTTTAGAGACAATTTAAAAAATGAATGACAATTTAAAAGTACATAAATATCGACTACTTAATTTGACCCAAGATACAATAACTATTCCGCAACCGCCAAAACCAACAATTTAACGTTAATATTAAATTTAAATACTTTTCATTTAATATACATATCTATTCACTTTCACAAATATTTTATCAGTCTCCAAAAGATGAGCAATATATAGAACAATTTGTACATATATTTAAAAATAAATAAAAGTAGAAAAAATAGAATTAAAATAATTTAAATTTATCGACTTTAATGACCCCACAAAATTATATTAAATGATGAATATTTTTTTATATATTAATGGACCCCATTAATATGACTAAGGTATTGCATACCTAAAAAAATATAGAAAATATTCAATGGTATATTCTATTTTTTTATATTTTTTTAAATACTGTTTTGGGAATAATTTTATGTGTATAATTTGTATTCATAGTATCTATTTAACAAAAAATAATAAGAATAATTGTATGTACTGCCCAAACTATACACAAAAATCCAAAAGTTATATAATTAACGCAAAGATTAATGGATATATATATATATATATATATATATATATATATAATAAAACATGACTTACCGGTGAAAGGCTTGGGAGATTGATTTGGCGGTGAAGGGAAGGTAGTGGTGGCCGGGGAGAATTTGAGAAGGGAAGTGGTGGTGGAATAATTAGCAGCAACACTCATTTTGTTTTGCTAGCTGCGGTACTGAAGAGAGAAGGGGGTTTTAAAGGGAGGATAGAGAAAAGAGAGAGAGAGAGAGAGAGAGCGGTAGGAAGCAGACAGAAATGAATTCCCAATAGATTCCCGCTTCTGAATGATGCATGGGATCATCCGATTCCATATATATATATATATATATATATATATATATATATATATATATATATATATATATATATATATATTCCTTTCTACTTTCTCTGTTTATATACTCCATTTCGAAGTGAGTGAGGGTAATACTGTCCTTTTATTTCCTACGTGGAAATTTAGATTATTTTTTTTCTGCGTGCATTGCATTTATTGATTGCACTTTTGGTACTCCAGAGAGTAGCATCAAGCAATTAATTTTCACTAATATTGTTCCTTTTTTTTCATTAATTTTGACTATTTAAACTCAATTTGAGCTATCTTAATTTCAAAATTTGGTATGATTAATTTTACTTTTAAAAACAATAAATGTTATAATTAATAATATCTTAAATAATTTGTAATTTCTATAATTATACTATTTAAAATTAAATAATTTTATATCAACTTTGACTTTAAATGGAATCAAGAATTAAAACTTTAAAGACAATATTGAATGCAAAATGGATAAGCACATCATTTAACATTACACATTTATATATCATGGATAAGAGCAAATTTACGAGTCACCGCTAAATCAAACATATTGAGAATAATATTTGAAATATATATTTTCTCTTTTCATTACGAGTAATTAATACATGATATTTACTTTTTATTAACGCTTGGCCTTGATTACTGAAGATTGCTCGACTTGTTATGATGAGATTTATTTATGTGGGGTGTAATGTCAATATCGTTCCTCACGGACTGACAAGGATTCCTAATTTGAGTGGTTAAAATTTTCTACTTTCTAGTTTGATAATATTAATCCTAGCTCGTTTATCTTATTTGGTTGTAATATATAGATGTTGTTTGATTATTATGAATAAAATTTGTCTGTGAAAGGCTTATAATTAAAAAGAAGATTGCATACCACGGTGCTACTCTGTGAATCGCATACAACTGTTCATCTGGGAAGAAGTTATTGGTATCTGTCTCTTTTTCTTCCAGTGAGTTGGCTTCTCCAATCTCGATAGGTGATCCACAACTTAATTTTCAGTTCCTTTTCTATCGCGTATCTCCAAATCGAATTCTTGAAGGAGAATGACCCATCTAATCAACCTAAGTTTTGCATATTTCTTAGAGATTAGATATTTGATCGCCAAATGATCAGTATACACAATGACTTTGGTTCCAATGAGATATGAGTGAAACTTATTAAAGGCATATACTACTTCCAGAAGCTCTTTCTCAGTTGTGATGTAATTAAGTTGAGCATCTGTCAAGGTTTTATTGAGGTAGTATATAGTGTGAAACACTTTATTCCTCCGTTGTCCCAATATTGCCCCAATAGCATAATCACTAGCGTCGCACATAAGCTCAAAAGACAATGTTCAGTTAGGGGCCACTACAATAGGAGCTGAGACGAGTCTCTCTTTTAACAGTTTAAATGCTTCTAGGCAGGCCTTGCCAATCTTGAAAGACATTTCTTTTTCCAATAGGCTACAGAGCGATTTGGTAATTTTAGAAAAGTTTTTGATGAAACGCCTGTAAAACTCGGCGTGTTCCAGAAAACTCTTTACTCCTTTTACTGATGACTACAGTGGAAGATTATTAATAATATCAATTTTGGCTCTGTCTACTTCAATCCCAAGAAAAAGAAGGTTATATGCCCTTTGGATTTATAAATAAAGAAAAACGAGCTAATTTATTTGTGCTTTATGAGATTTACAAGAAGCTAAATCCTTTCCTCTGAACGTTTTGGACTCCACTAGCTACATATTTGGGGATAGTAATAAATTTTGCGATCCATTTAGATATTTAATCCTCATTTTGGACCTATTTCTGAACCAGACTATAAAGGCTCATTAAAGATTAGCCATAAATTAAAATTTTTGGTAAACAACATCAAAAGCAGTGAATGCCATGCCAAAGGCCCAAAACCAAAACAAAGTGAAGAAACCGGATGGGAATCGATCAAGCTAGCAAGCAACCATGCAAAATTATGACAGATGTAACCAACCACATAAATGAAATAAGTTCGTTCTTGAGCACGCACGGAAGGGTGGAAGGTCAATCGTCCTGGGTCCTGATCAGAGATGCGCTAATTCTATATATATATATATATATATATATATATATATATATATATATATATATATATATATATATATATATATATGATTTTGAACATTTGATTGAAGATTTTGGCTTTAGAATATTAAAAAAAGTATCTTTCAATGAATGTATTATCATATATATTTTGTTGTAATCGGACTTCACATATATTTTGTTGTAGTCGAAGTTCTCATATATTTTGTTGTAGTTGAACTATTATGTTTTAAGCTTTGAAAATGCATTTTTTTATACAACTTTTATTTTTTATTTATTTTTTCCTTTATTTTTTAGTGAAGACAATGTTTCAAAAATTGTCTCGTTTTCATTTTTTGTCATGGGTCACCAAAATCTCAAGAACGGCTCTGAATAAGTTGTGTCGCACTTTTTAATGACTACCTTGTTAACGATGTTTTGCCCTAAATCCTAATTAATATTTAAAACAAAAGTTTCTGAATAATTTGGTTCCATATTCAATTCTTATAAATTATTTAAATCTATTTTCATATTATATTGTTTACCAAAGAGTGAGTTTTTTCTATCTGGTTATTGTAAAGTTTTCTTACATTCTTATTCAAACACTTATATCATGAAATTCATCTATATTTATACTAATCTACTCTAAAGTAAAAGATTTAAAATATATAAAAAGAAGAAAGAAGTAGCAGGTAAGAGCTCGTGTTCCAGAAGTTGGTATATAAATGTCAAATGATAATATAAATGTTCTTGAAAAAACAAGTGGGGTCGTATCTTGAGTTGGGGATAAATTTTGGGTCAAATACGAAATTTGAATTGAATTAAATTTATCCAAACAAGATCTTAAATCACTAGCACAATAATATCTTAAACCAAGTTCGAATCGAATCAAAATAGTATTATGACTCACCTAAATGGTTAGGTCATGACTAATTTTACTATTGTTAAACCACTAGCGCAAAAATATTTTCTTGGGTCATCTTAATCCACTACATGTTCGTCAAAAATATCATAATGGAATGTATTATTGTTAATAATTTAAATGAATTCATGCAAAGTACTAATTGATTTTACTATTAATGTACAATACTTTTACTTACTACCAATTGATTTATTATTATTATTATTATTATTATTATTATCATTATTAATACATGCTAATGAATTCGTGAAAAGTACTAATTAATTTTATTATTAATGTATTCTTTTATTTACTACCAATTAATTTATTATTATTATTATTATTTACTTTACGTAGGCTTCTATTCTAGCATACAAATTAACCAAGACATCATACTCTTTAATATAAGCAAGGAACAGATACATCATGTGGAAACAAGGGAAATACTCTCTTACTAAAAAGTGGTCAAGACTTTTGAAGGAAGTAAAAAAATTAGATGCCTCTACATCCTGTAGCGGTAGGAGTAGCTCATTAATCATTATACATTAAAAATAGAGGGGCAAAGTGATAATTAACCTGTCGCATACAAGTTTTATATATATCCCTACAACTTGTAACGACAAAGTTATTTTTTTTTTAATCAATGTCATCCTTTTTATGGATCAAGGGTATAGATCATGATTACTTTAATAGTAATTTTAGTAACCGTTTGTTATAGATTGACACTCATATATATATATATATATATATATATATATATATATATATATATATATATATATATATATATATATAGTCCCTTTCTCAAGCGAACAAACGAACCGATTGTGACGCCCCCAAAATTAAGTATACATCACTCATCTTGGGTCGTCAGATACATAGTACAGAATACAAATACAACTGATTAATACATCTGTCGTGTACAATACGACAAAACATAAACTGTGAGTTTGAATACAAATATTATCTTCTAGAGAGTATTCATACTCAAAAGGAGTCCTCATTACATTTATTAACACACCATTACATAGAATAGTGAGGACTACTAACTAATACTATCATTCGGACCATCACTCCGTACCCCGACTTGTCCCAGCTACGTTCTCATTTCCTGAAGAGAACAGTGAAAGAAAGGGTGAGCTCAACTAGCCCAGTAAGAAATATTATGACTAAGATAATGCAGAATAAATTATCATTAGCCTTCAACAATGTTAAACTGATAAAATATAATAGACATCAAGTTTAACTGCAGCGGAACAAGCAATCCATTAAAAGAGTCAAGTAGAAAATAAACTCTACTATCTTTTATGATTTAAAAGTTTTTCAACACTGCGATCGCTGAGACTCAGCTTAATAAAATAATCCACATCATCGAATCACCCCTGCACTACGGCCAAGGATATTCGTGTATTCATTAATGGTCATGATCATGCCAACAACTGTCCATCAATGCACTACGGGCCAATGAGGACTTTTACCACATCATTTGTAACATTACGGTCATGATTATACCGAATAATCCCTGGTCATAATCATACCAAGTCCATCTATGCAATACAGGCCACAGATGACTTTGATATAAGAATTCAATAAAATAAGTTCAAGAATTAATTTATCCAGGAATTAACAACGTCCAAATTGTCAACATGATACTGCATTGTGGAGTAAAATTCAAGAATGCTTAGAAGAATATTTTCTTGAAAAGATACTGGATGAAACGCAACTATCAAGGATATTCCACAAATTTCATGGAGTATAGAAGTCAAAACTTAACCAACTGAGTACAATAAAGAATGGAATAACAAAAGAAATCACCATGCATGCGATAGACCGCACAGACAGGTTATTCCAATAGAATAATAAATAATGGAACCAGGTCCGGCGTAAACGCACAGACAGGATATTCCGACAGAATAATAAATAATGGAACCAGGTCCGGTGTAAAACACACAGACAGGATATTCCAACAGAATAATAATAAAACGGAACCAGGTCCGGTGTAAAACACACAGACAGGATGTTCCAACAGAATAATAAACGGAACCAGGTCCGGTGTAAAACACACAGACAGGATGTTCCAACAGAATAATAGAAGAATGTCACCAAGTATAGGGTAGACCGCGTATACTGGTTATTCCAACAGAATAATAACAAATGGAATAACAGAAGTTCTCTTCATGAATATAAAAGAAATAATATTCCCTACCTTAAAAGAACTGGATATTGGAAAAGTGATGTAGCAGAATACTTTTAGTCTCTCTCTCTCTTATTCTCTCTATACTTTCTCTCTCTATAGCTTGAATGAATTCGTGAAAAATAATGAAGCCCTAGGCCTCTATTTATAGAAAAACTGAGGGTGGCTCTTGGTCTTAACGAAGGGTCAAATGACTCTTGGTCTTAACGAAGGGTCAAATGACTCTTGGTAATATTGAAGGGACAACTACTATTGACGAAAGTAATTACTATTGACCAAGGTAAATACTATTGACGAAGGTAATTACTATTGACCAAGGTAAATACTATTGACGAAGGTAATTACTATTGACCAAGGTAAATACTATTGACGAAGGTAATTACTATTGACCAAGGTAAATACTATTGACGACGGTAATTACTATTGACGACAGTAATTACTATTGACGACGGTAATTACTATTGACGAAGAGACTCTTAGATGATGACATATGGCCCCCCATAAAATAACCAAACTTACCACAACGTCTCAATAATATAACATATTATACAGATGATACTATGACAATAATTTAAGAGATATGATGCAGCAATTACTGTAGCAATAATTGAGTATAGCTGAGTGACTTCTCACGTAAGCATCAATAATCAATACCGTGTGCTACTATGCAACCACGCGTATTACTGTACTTTTACTACCGAGTAGTTCAACAGTTTTAACGGTTTTAACGGTAACACCTCAGCCGTTATTTTTATAGAAAGATAATTCTGTCGTTTTCTCAATCCGACAATAATTCCGTTGTGGGGTCCACCAATGATTGTGCCGTCGTACGAATATTCCCCGACAAAAAGAATATTCTCCGACCAAACGAATATTTTATAACAACTTGCTTACTTTGCAAAATTTATAAATATTACCCACAACTATAACATTATATCAAATTAACTCCATAATATTCAAAAATGATATTTATAGAAAATTCATCTTTATTTATAAAAGTTGGGGTCTTACAACCTCCCCTTCTTATGAAATTTCGCCCTCGAAATTAGGGTACGTACCTGGTATGTCGAAGAGGTAAGGATACCTTGATTTCATTTCTGATTCTAACTCCCAAGTCATTTCCTCAACATCGTGGTTTCTCCACAAAACTTTGACTTGAGGTATAACCTTGGAGCGTAGAATATGTTCCTTCTTATCCAAGATTTGAACAGGAACTTCTTCATACGTCAAATCCTCCGCTATTTCGTCCGGTTCTAACTCAATAATGTGGTTCGGGTCTTCCACATATTTGCGTAACATGGATATGTGGAAAACGTTATGAACACGAGACATACTTGGCGGTAAAGCGAGTCTATAAGCCACAGTTCCTACTCGATCGAGGATTAAAAATGGACCGATGAATCGAGGATTTAGCTTTCCTCTCTTTCCAAATCTCGTAACTCCTTTCCATGGAGCAACACGTAAGAACACATGATCTCCTACATCAAATTCCACGTCCTTTCGATGAAGATCAGCATAACTCTTTTGTCGATCTTGTGAGGTTTTTATACGTTGTCGGATCGTTTGAATCTTTTCTGTAGTCATACGTACCAACTCCGGTCCCAACAACGTTGCTTCGCCCACCTCATCCCAGCATACTGGAGAACGACATTTTCTTCCATACAATGCTTCGAATGGAGCCATGCCAATACTTGCTTGATAACTGTTGTTGTAGGAAAACTCCACCAATGGTAAGAACTTGTCCCAACTTCCCTTGAAGTCAAAGACACAGAGTCTTAATAGATCTTCAAGAGTTTGAATAGTCCTCTCTGATTGTCCGTCCGTCTGAGGATGATATGCTGAACTAAATCGTAACTCCGTGCCCATAGCTTTTTGTAAACTAACCCAAAATCGTGAAGTGAATCTTGGGTCTCGATCAGAAACTATGGATACTGGCATACCATGCAGTCTTACAATCTCGTTTATGTACATACGAGCAAGACGTTCAAGTGTATAAGTTTCTCGTATCGGTAAGAAATGAGCAGACTTGGTCAATCTATCAACAATGACCCAAATCGCATCAATACCTTGAGAAACCCTAGGAAGACCGGTAACGAAATCCATGGTAATGTGCTCCCACTTCCATTCTGGAATTTCAAGTGGTTGCAATGGACCTTTTGGTACTTGATGCTCCGCTTTGACTCGTTGACAAGTTAGACACCTTGAGATAAACAACGCTATCTCTCTCTTCATATTGCTCCACCAAAATGTATGACGAAGATCATGATACATTTTGGTACTTCCAGGATGGATTGCAAACGGTGTGTTGTGCGCCTCCATCATGATTTCATACTTTAAATCAGGGTTGTTAGGAACACAAAGTCTGGAGTTGACTCGAAGTATTCCTTCTTCATCGATTCTTGCTTCCGGCATAGAACCTTCTTGCACTTTCTTCCTCATACGCATCAGCTCCAGGTCTGTAGCTTGAGCAGCTTTAACTTTATCGATTAAAGTCGGTTCTACTCGTATATTCGCCATCATCACATGGGTCCCTGGAGTCTTCAACTCTATCTCCATCCTTTGCAAGTCACACAAAATGGGCCTTTGCGTTGTTAATATTGCACTTGTACCCGCATATGATCTTCTACTCAATGCGTCAGCTACCACGTTCGCTTTTCCAGGATGGTATTGAATGGTATGATCATAATCTTTCAACAGTTCAAGCCAACGTCGTTGTCGCATGTTGAGTTCCTTTTGAGTGAAGAAATATTTGAGGCTTTTATGATCCGTAAAGATCTCCACTTTCTCCCCATACAAGTAATGCCTCCAAATTTTAAGTGCAAAGACAACAGCTGCCAACTCTAGATCATGAGTAGGATAATTCCTCTCATATTCCTTGAGTTGTCTTGATGCATAGGCTATGACTTTTCCATGTTGCATGAGAACGCATCCCAACCCTTTGCTCGAAGCATCACTGTAGATGACAAATCCCTCCGAGCCAGATGGTATTGTTAGAACAGGTGCTGAAATGAGTCTCCTCTTGAGTTCTTGAAAACTCTGCTCACATTCTTCGCTCCAACCAAACTTTGTATCTTTCCGAGTCAGCTGAGTTAATGGAGTAGCGATTCGAGAAAATCCTTCCACGAATCTCCGATAATAACCAGCTAAACCAAGAAAGCTACGTACCTCGGTCACTGATTTAGGTTGCTCCCAGCTTTGAATAGCTTCAATCTTTGCCGGGTCAACAGATATTCCACGACTTGATACTACGTGCCCAAGGAATGCTACCTCTTCCAGCCAGAACTCGCATTTCTTCAACTTGGCATAAAGTTTGTATTCACGAAGCTTTTGGAGTACCAGCCTCAAGTGTTGCTCATGATCTTCACGGCTTTTGGAATAAACAAGGATGTCATCAATAAAGACGACCACAAAGTGATCCAAATATTCCTTGAATACCCTGTTCATCATATCCATGAAGGCAGCAGGAGCATTAGTCAATCCAAAAGACATAACTAAGAATTCATAATGCCCGTACCGAGTTCTAAAAGCCGTCTTTGGAATATCCTCAGTTCTAACCTTCAGCTGATGATATCCAGAACGAAGATCGATCTTTGAAAAGAATTGTGCTCCTTGCAACTGGTCAAACAGGTCATCAATACGTGGCAATGGGTACCTATTTTTGATGGTGACATGATTCAACTCCCGATAATCAATACAAAGTCGCATACTCCCATCTTTCTTCTTCACGAACAGAACAGGAGCACCCCAAGGAGAAGTACTAGGACGAATAAAACCAATGTCTAACAATTCCTGCAGTTGGGTCTTTAACTCCTGAAGTTCAATAGGAGCCATTCGATATGGGGCTTTGGAAATGGGTTTTGTACCGGGTTCAAGGTCGATACAAAATTCAATTTCACGCTCTGGGGGTAGGCCAGGAAGTTCTTCGGGAAATACGTCAGGAAATTTATTAACAACAGAAATATCATTCAAAGCTGACGTATTTTTGTTTAGATCTGTGACATGAGCTAAGAAAGCTTGACATCCGTTTTTCAATAAACGAATAGCTTTATGGCTTGAGATGACAGCGATTGATTTTAATGGTTTGGTTGCTTGAATTCGCATAATAGGTCGATTAGGAATATGAAAGCTAACAACCTTACGAAAACAATCAATTTTTGCATGATGAGTAGTTAACCAATCAATCCCTAGAATCACGTCAAATGCAAGTATTTTTAATGAAATAAGATCGACAGGTAATGTGTGGGTACCAACTTGAACCAAACAAGACTTATAAACCGTGGATGTAATGAAGGTTTCTCCCAATGGAGTTTCAACTGCTAAGTCAAAGTCTAATTTCTCCGGAATCAAATTTAATCGATGAGCGCAAGTAGGAGAAATAAAAGAATGGGTTGAACCGGTATCAAATAAAGTATAGACTTCGTTAGAGTTTATGATAAGCTTACCCGTGATGACCTCATTCGGGTTCCTTGCTTCTGGGAGGTCACAACAAACGCTCTCCCTTGCACAACCGGTTTTGACTTTTCTGGGACGGCCTTTGGTGCCTCCATCCTAGCTGAATTTGTCTTCGGTAAACGACAAAATCGGGCTAAATGACCTTCTCTTCCACAATTATAACATGCTTTGGACGGCATCGCGCAGTTTGGACTGATGTGCCCCTCCCCTCCGCATTTGAAACATATGATAGGTGGTCGTTCTCCTTCCTTAACGACAGGTGCTGGTGCTGACGTCTTTCCATCATTGTTGAATCTCCTCTTCTTGAAATGTCCATTCTTATTGTTTTGGCCCTGATTACCACCGAAGTGGTTACCATTTCTGGCCTGTTGATTCCCTCCACGCTTGTTGTCACCGCTTCGATGACTGCTCTCACTGGTATTATCATTTTGCCGGCTGCTCTCTTTTGGTTGCGTTATCTCGTTATCGCGCTCCACCAACTGAGCCCTATTTACAACATCTGAATACAAACACAGTTTATGAGAAACAAGATGTTGACGTATCTCCGGCTTCAAACCTCTTAAAAACATCCGCGTCATTCTTTCTTCATTATCCACCAGGTGGGACGCAAACCGGGATAACTCCGCAAATTTTGCCTCGTACTGCGACACGGTCATATTATTCTGCTCCAATTTGATGAACTCCACCTCCTTCATGTGACGAATACTCTCGGGAAAGTATTTGTCGTTAAACAGATCTTGGAACTTCTCCCAAGACATCTTCAGTGCGGCAGGTTGAGTACGCTTTATCGATTCCCACCAGTAATCTGCCTCTCCTCGCAACATAAAGGCGGCAAAGGGAACCTTTTGCTCCTCGGAGCAACCCAAGACATCAAATATCTTGGTGATCTGCTTTATCCATGTTTCAGCTACAAGTGGTTTGGGTTCTCCCTTAAACTCCGGTGGTCCCAGCTCCTTAAACTGTTTAGCGGTGACCGCCTGAGAGTTTCCAGTATTTCCACCTACGTTGTGGACAGGAGCCGCTTTCACCTGTTGTTGCATGAATTGCATAAAGCCTCTGAACATTTGATCATTCATCATTTGGTCAGTGTTGTTGTTTGCATGAGGATTGACACCTTCCTGATGCACATTATCCTGATTATTGATATGTGGTGAATCAACAGTCGTCTGTGCTCCATTGCTATTCTCAACATTCTCAGATGCCATTTTCAGATACTGCCACAAAATAAAAATTAATTGATATGTCATATATTATCCTTATATTATGACCGACCAATTAAATACCATGCAAATAAACTTAGGTATGTCATACTAGCGAAGGAATTCCCCGTCTCTCCCCTCCTAGTTCTATTCTCACATCTTAGCCAGGGATCATATCCCTAAGCTCTGATACCAACTGTGACGCCCCCAAAATTAGGTATACATCACCCATCTTGGGTCGTCAGATACATAGTACAGAATACAAATACAACTGATTAATACATCTGTCGTGTACAATACGACAAAACATAAACTGTGAGTTTGAATACAAATATTATCTTCTAGAGAGTATTCATACTCAAAAGGAGTCCTCATTACATTTATTAACACACCATTACATAGAATAGTGAGGACTACTAACTAATACTATCATTCGGACCATCACTCCGTACCCCGACTTGTCCCAGCTACGTTCTCATTTCCTGAAGAGAACAGTGAAAGAAAGGGTGAGCTCAACTAGCCCAGTAAGAAATATTATGACTAAGATAATGCAGAATAAATTATCATTAGCCTTCAACAATGTTAAACTGATAAAATATAATAGACATCAAGTTTAACTGCAGCGGAACAAGCAATCCATTAAAAGAGTCAAGTAGAAAATAAACTCTACTATCTTTTATGATTTAAAAGGTTTTTCAACACTGCGATCGCTGAGACTCAGCTTAATAAAATAATCCACATCATCGAATCACCCCTGCACTACGGCCAAGGATATTCGTGTATTCATTAATGGTCATGATCATGCCAACAACTGTCCATCAATGCACTACGGGCCAATGAGGACTTTTACCACATCATTTGTAACATTACGGTCATGATTATACCGAATAATCCCTGGTCATAATCATACCAAGTCCATCTATGCAATACAGGCCACAGATGACTTTGATATAAGAATTCAATAAAATAAGTTCAAGAATTAATTTATCCAGGAATTAACAACGTCCAAATTGTCAACATGATACTGCATTGTGGAGTAAAATTCAAGAATGATCAGAAGAATATTTTCTTGAAAAGATACTGGATGAAACGCAACTATCAAGGATATTCCACAAATTTCATGGAGTATAGAAGTCAAAGCTTAACCAACTGAGTACAATAAAGAATGGAATAACAAAAGAAATCACCATGCATGCGATAGACCGCACAGACAGGTTATTCCAATAGAATAATAAATAATGGAACCAGGTCCGGCGTAAACGCACAGACAGGATATTCCGACAGAATAATAAATAATGGAACCAGGTCCGGTGTAAAACACACAGACAGGATATTCCAACAGAATAATAATAAAACGGAACCAGGTCCGGTGTAAAACACACAGACAGGATGTTCCAACAGAATAATAAACGGAACCAGGTCCGGTGTAAAACACACAGACAGGATGTTCCAACAGAATAATAGAAGAATGTCACCAAGTATAGGGTAGACCGCGTATACTGGTTATTCAACAGAATAATAACAAATGGAATAACAGAAGTTCTCTTCATGAATATAAAAGAAATAATATTCCCTACCTTAAAAGAACTGGATATTGGAAAAGTGATGTAGCAGAATACTTTTAGTCTCTCTCTCTCTTATTCTCTCTATACTTTCTCTCTCTATAGCTTGAATGAATTCGTGAAAAATAATGAAGCCCTAGGCCTCTATTTATAGAAAAACTGAGGGTGACTCTTGGTCTTAACGAAGGGTCAAATGACTCTTGGTCTTAACGAAGGGTCAAATGACTCTTGGTAATATTGAAGGGACAACTACTATTGACGAAAGTAATTACTATTGACCAAGGTAAATACTATTGACGAAGGTAATTACTATTGACCAAGGTAAATACTATTGACGAAGGTAATTACTATTGACCAAGGTAAATACTATTGACGAAGGTAATTACTATTGACCAAGGTAAATACTATTGACGACGGTAATTACTATTGACGACAGTAATTACTATTGACGACGGTAATTACTATTGACGAAGAGACTCTTAGATGATGACATATGGCCCCCCATAAAATAACCAAACTTACCACAACGTCTCAATAATATAACATATTATACAGATGATACTATGACAATAATTTAAGAGATATGATGCAGCAATTACTGTAGCAATAATTGAGTATAGCTGAGTGACTTCTCACGTAAGCATCAATAATCAATACCGTGTGCTACTATACAACCACGCGTATTACTGTACTTTTACTACCGAGTAGTTCAACAGTTTTAACGGTTTTAACGGTAACACCTCAGCCGTTATTTTTATAGAAAGATAATTCTGTCGTTTTCTCAATCCGACAATAATTCCGTTGTGGGGTCCACCAATGATTGTGCCGTCGTACGAATATTCCCCGACAAAAAGAATATTCTCCGACCAAACGAATATTTTATAACAACTTGCTTACTTTGCAAAATTTATAAATATTACCCACAACTATAACATTATATCAAATTAACTCCATAATGTTCAAAAATGATATTTATAGAAAATTCATCTTTATTTATAAAAGTTGGGGTCTTACAACGATTATATCAATGATTTTCAAAGATATAACCACGATTCGAACTGTCGTTATATCTATGTCAACTACTTTGTATGTCATAACGACGAAAAAAACCGTAATTATTATTGGTTCGTTTTTGGTGTCTCCCTTTGGTTCACTGGACACAAGTCAAAATTAGTCCCAATTTGTCAAATTTTAGAGAAAAAAAGATTTTTTTAAAAAAAATACACCAATCGCTAAGTATTGTAGCAACTTGACAAATGATATATAAAAAAATTAAATCATTAATACCTTGAAATCTACCCGATAAAAATAACTAGCTCTATCTGACCACTGGACATGGCGCCTAGCTGTCTTTTCTTTTTCAGGTATTGAAATTAAATCAATCAAACTCAATGCTATGTTTGCAAAAATTATAATTTTAAAATTATAATTTATGGGATTATAATTTTAAGATTATTAATCATATGATTAAATAATTCTAGTCCCGTATTTATTTTTATAAGATTATTAATCTGATAAGTTAAAATAATCACATGTTATGTTCGTTTTTTTTTTCAGGATTAATTAAAGTATTGTATTAAAAAATATCATTTGAACTATTATACCCTTACCAATAATAACATATTTTAAATTTATTTATACATCAATAAATTTAATATTTACTGATTATATATACACCCCCACCCTCATCCAAACCCAAAAAAAATTATATTTTCTGATTATGCATGCACTCCCACCCCGCTCACTCCCCACCCTCACCCCCACCCCCCACCCCCCACCCCCCACCCCCACCCCCACCCCCAAACCCCAAACTTTAAACCCCAACAATAATACTTATTGAGATTATGTATACACTCTCCCCGCCCGATCCATAACAAATGATATATATATATATATATATATATATATATATATATATATATATATATATATATATATATATATAGAGGTTTTCTCTTATAAGGACTCAAAATAAGGACTCAAAGTAAGGACCGCATTTTTCTTTTTTTTAAACAACTAAAAAAAATATTTAATATTTTATGGAACTGAAAGTTTTTTTAAAAAAAAGTATTTTGGGTGTGATTTGGGTACGTATAACAAAAACATATATGTACAGTCTGTGCAGACTGTACCACTATTTTTTGGTATTGGTATCCAAAACACGCCCAAAACATTGTATTATAAAAAAATTTCAGTTCCATAAAATATTAAATATTTTTTTAGTTGTTTTAAAAAAAAAAGCAAAAAAAATACAGTCCTTACTTTGAGTCCTTATTTTGAGTCCTTATAAGAGAAAATCTATATATATATATATATATATATATATATATATATATATATCATTAGTTTATTTCCTACTCCATTTAAAATCAGTTTGAAATATTTTAACTTCAAAATGTAGTCAAGAATTAAAAATTCCAAGATAATATCAAATGCAAATCTAATTATAACACGTGGGTCATTAAATATTAATATTATACGCTCTCAAAAGAGTACTTTGCTGATGTATGAATTAATATTATACTCCTTTTGTTTCATTAATTTATTTTCTACTCCATTTAAAATCAGTTTGAAATATTTTAACTTCAAAATGTAGTCAAGAATTAAAAATTGGAGGATAATATCAAATGCAAATCAAATTATAACACGTGGGTCATTAAATATTAAAATTATACGCTCTCAAAGAGTATTTTGATGATGTGGGAATTGATAGAGTTGAGATCACAATAAGCAGTGTAGTAGAAAGTCCTTGCCACCATAAAAAATGGTTGCTTCAACTCGCGATCGAGACCGTCCAATGAGTTGCAGAGAACTAGCTGCACTAGCTCTTGCATGCTTGATTCTACTCCAATGCTTGAAACTCCATTTACCTGATTTCGAAATTTGAAGATAAATTAAAATTTAAGGTACAAAATACTTAACGTTATAAATGAAAATCTATTTTATGTATATATATACACCCCCCAAATTTGAGTCATTTACTCTCTCTGAAATAAGAGTTCTATTTTTGGTACTTATTAATATTACTGTTTAAATAAGCCACACTTGCGCATAGTTTTTAGCAATAATTATTTTCTAATATTTACAAATTTTATTCTTTAATTAAAGTTTTATATTGAATTCTGTTTTTCATTTAAATGTGGTTTATACAAAAATTAATATTCCTCTTTTTCTTTTCTTTTTTTTTTGTAAAAAAAAAACAGTGAGCAAAACATAAAGGGAGTGCATGCATGCATGCATGCTAGATCACATATTATATGCTCTATAACATTTTCCTAACTAGCCGATTTTGAAGACAATGAATGATATATAAGCGATGTTAGTAGGATCGGAGTACGTAAATTAGCACCTTGTGGTATTGAAAAAGACGACGAAGTTGGTGACAGACTGAATTGGTGATGTTGGAAAGACGTTGATACTCAGGATGCGACAATAGCATCTTCTCCGATGTCCAACGCCCGGCGCATATATTTATGGTGCGCACTAAGAGTTCTGCTTCCCCTTGACCCACGTCGCCTCCCTCTTCCCATGTCAGCAGCCACATCTCCCACTTTATTTGGTAATTTAAACAAAAATATATAAAACACAATTAATAAGCATTTGAATATATAAGCGCCATTAATTAGTGTATGTCTATCTATTTTATAAAATCTCGCCTGAAACTATGTCACATTTAATCTCTTTTCCTATTTCACACTGAAATCCTTCTAATATTTTTTATTTATAAAATATATACTTTTTAATTGCACACATAGTTATGTGTGTACATAATAATTATATTAATAGTCAAGGTACGAGTCCTGCACCGACCGCCTTTGGCTCAGTTAGTATCTCTAGTTCTTACTATGCAAGAGATATAAAGTTCATATTCTCCGCCCCAAAACTAGCCAAAAAAGAAGAAGAAGAAAAGTTAGGAGACCTGGATATATATACCCAGGTCATACTGGCACTGCAGTCGAAGGAATGGAAAAAAAATTGCGGGGCATATAGGTTGACTATAAATATAGATATCTACTCACAGCGAGATGGAGGTGGTGGCGGATGTCGGTGCCGTGCGCCACCAGTACTTCCGATGAGAGTTGCTTTAGGGTTTTTAGGATTGTTCCAATCAGTTCCTGTCCAACTGCTTTAAATCTGAAAAAGAACAGTTTTATGATATGTTATATATCATGGATTCAATGAACATCAAATTATAAGAAAAGGAGAATTGTGGTTACTCTATAAATAAAGTATTTTGTTGAGTTGTTGAAGCGTAACACAATTAAAAGTCATGTAATATCTTAAGAGTTGAGAAAGTGTGTGAGGGAGAGAGTTTTTTTAACTTTTACATTTTACGCAAAAAAATTGTTTGGATTGACTTAATTTCAAACATTAAGTTTTTTTAAATTGGGGCAATTTTGTCATCTGGTTATGTGGTTGTCTTATGGCCGCATTTTAATTTGTTCCGTCCTCGTAAGAATACCATATACCGAGGATATTATAATTTTGTGTCACGATCTTATCTGGGACGATTATAGATGCGTTTGATTTTGGTTGTAGATCACACACATGACATATATATATATATATATATATATATATATATAGAGAGAGAGAGAGAGAGAGAGAGAGAGAGAGAGAGAGAGACTCCCTCTATATATATATAATTTCACACACATGACACACGCACATATGAATTATTAATTAGTAATGTTCATATATATCCTAGCTAACTGAAATTAATAATTTAAGTAGGTACCTGTACAATGTCTTTCCAATCCAAACATCGTCTTGACCACCGTATTGTTCTAAATAGATCCTTGTCTCCAGACGAGGTAAACTGGTGTACCATGGCATTTCTAGTGCATAACCCACCTGTTATTTAATTATTTTGTTAAACCCTAGCTAGGTTTTGAATTTTCACTACAAACAAAATCTGGCAGTGATAATTACTGAAGTGTTACAAATTAACAATGCATGGCCATGGG
The DNA here is from genome assembly GCA_016801055.1 of Panax notoginseng. Lineage (NCBI taxonomy): Eukaryota > Viridiplantae > Streptophyta > Magnoliopsida > Apiales > Araliaceae > Panax > Panax notoginseng. The sequence continues at coordinate 9,991,088 of CM029013.1, forward strand.
GATAAATCCTCCATTTAGAACATACAAGAAAGAGAGATGCATATATACGTAAGCGAAATATATCCAGTGAAAATCGTAATCAGCTAAATGCGAGTTGCTAATAATTAATTTTTCGTGTATTGATTATATTTTATTATACGTACGTATATACCTCGCCTGGTAAATCCTTGATTATTATCCATTTATCCAGTTGCTCGTTGGCAATTTGTTTTTCTCTTAAGAATTTGAATGAAAACTTTTTGGCATTCTCGAGTGTATTTTCCCCTGGGAACAGAACCTGAGAAGCCCTATAAAGGTTAAATATTCAGGTTAGCGCCTGGTTCGACTGTCTGGCGAAGCAAAAGAATTCTCGGTTATTCTCAAAATGTTGAAATACATCTGCCAATCACAACATATATCAGTAGGGTTAATTAATTAACAGCTAGATAATCTTTACAAATTTTATTCAATTGGCCTTTTCATTATTCTTTTTGTACTTCAGCAGGGTCATAATTTACTCTCTCTAACTCACACTCAAATAGAGAGTTTCATTTGAGATTTTAACTATTTTAGGCATATAAAGATTTTACCTTCGTACGTATTTTTCTAGAATGATACAGTGAAACTAATATATCAAATCCATTTACTAATTAATTGTAAACATTTACTAAGTATGTCTTTATATCGAGTTACGTATGTCATAAACTCAACGTATGTAACAAGACTAAAAGTAAAAGTCCCGTTTTGAGACAAATGGAGGGAGTAGCTAGTAAACTGACCTTCAGAAACCCGGTAACCGTGCAACCTTAGAAGCCGAAAACCCATAGCAGTGTCATCAATATCATGAACGCTTGAATTTCTAGCCCAACAGATACCTTCTTTGGTCCAGTATCTGATGATTATATACACAATATTATTGAATGGAGTATATATGTTTTTTTATTTTCAATTATAATATATATATATATATATATATATGGCATGGGTTGACAATTAAATCAATTTTTATTTGTGGTTAATCTATTATTAGTACCTGAAGACATAATCAAGACATTCTTTAATCTCTGACCGGAAGTACCGTGAAATTCCCAGGCGTTGCAGCTTATCAACAACCCAAATGTGCTCAAACAGGTCCACAGGGTATACACTGGGGACTGAATTAATGAAAAGTTTACAAAATAAGAAAAACAAAAACATTATTAAAATGGAAAAAAATATAGGCAAAAGTATATATACGCTTAAATTAATTAGTAAATATACCTCCTCCATTGAATTTTTCAAGAGTTTTGGTTAGATATCTCAGGCAGTTAGCATCTTTAGTCTGCTTGAGTGCATAGGCAGTGGAGGAGGGGGAAAATAGGAATGACCCATCTGGACATTGTAATTTCAGTAACTTTTCCCACTCCAAATCTGGCATTCCTTCCAAGCTATGGAGTAGTGTTGTGGGCACAGTGTGCATTATGTCCTTTGGTATCTGTTGGGTCACGATATTTTCTCTACTGGGCCGGGCGGATTGGGCCTCCCCATTTAATTAGCCTTTACTATTAAGTCTTATAGTCATTGGGCTTAACATTTATATTACCTTTATTGTATCTCCTTAATAATGGGCTGGGTCAAGCGGCCGGTCCCTTAAATCTTTTAATATCTAGACCCTTGACTTGTAATGATGAAAAGGAAGAGCAGTTGACCAAAAGTCTGCATATCATTAATGTGGATGAGATTTTATCCAGCCGGCGGCAGGTATAGTACAAAAAAGGTGACAACCTGCATGCACACGGCTGAGACCACAGAGAAGCAGGGGACTGTGTCAGATCATGGTTGGTGGCACAAAAAACCGAGCATGAGAGTATAACCTAGCAAGGGGGTCTCCTAACAAAAGGTACGCATACACTTTCTACCTAGCTCAACACACTAGACATTTTTTACACCTTCCATTGTTAAACCTTGAACACCTGTATTGACTCTCACGCCGGAGCTATCCCCCGACGGTCCAGCCGTCAAGCTTTTGGTGTTGATCGTGTTTTCTGTGCAGGATTAGGGCGTCTTACGTGATTGGGACGTCATCAAAGATCTTGGCGTTAACATTGGCGCTAGAAGGAGGGCTGTTCTAGTGTTTCAGAGCTTTCAATCACAAACATTTATTTGTTCCACGCTCTCAGGATGGAGAAGAGCAGAGCAGACACGCCTGAAGGACAACCGATGACTGTTGGTGACTCACCACCACGAGTTTCTGTTAGAGATCGTTTGAGGCCCACACTAAGTGCTCATGCTAGCACAGCCTCCAAGCGGTCACATGGAGACTCTCGTCCAAGAGCCGTGGGCAAAGCTAAGAGAAAGTTAATCTTCACGACGGATAAGGAATCCGGCCGTGGCCGGAAACAGCTAGACCACGACGAGAAGACCTCCCGATTGGCTAAGATGGCGGAAGAGGCCGATAGGGCCATGGAGTCACTCATGAAGCAAAGGCAGGATATAGCCGAGCAGATGTCCCGGATGGAGGAGTTGAGGGATGAAGCATCGAGTTACGTCCCGTCTGAAAGGCGTGTGCATCGCAGCGGGAAGGAGCCGGTTCAGTCAGAACGTGGGTTTCAAAGCCGACATCGGGAGAGAGAAAGATCGAGGAGCCCTACTCCTCGAAGATCGAAGGAAGCATTCCGTCGTGACGTCCCTGCAGGGCAGACCCGAAGTGGTAGGAAAGGCCGATCCAGAGAACGAACTCCAGAGAGCATGGAGAGGGCACTCATTGTCACACATTCCCACCACAGTCGTCGGACCCAGAGCCGAAACAGGTCCTTCGGATGACAAAGTTGATGCAGATGCTTCGGATGGCAGAGCCGAAGCAGGTCCTTCGGATGGCAGAGCCGAATCAGATCCTTCGGATGGCAGAACTGGAGCAGGTCCTTCGGATGACAAAGTTGATGCAGATGCTTCGGATGGCAGAGCCGAAGCAGGTCCTTCGGATGGCAGAACTGGAGCAGGTCCTTCGGATGACAAAGTTGATGCAGATGCTTCGGATGGCAGAGCCGAAGCAGGTCCTTCGGATGGCAGAGCCGAAGCAGATCCTTCGGATGGCAGAACTGGAGCAGGTCCTTCGGATGACAAAGTTGATGCAGATGCTTCGGATGGCAGAGCCGAAGCAGGTCCTTCGGATGGCAGAGCCGAAGCAGATCCTTCGGATGACAGAACTGGAGCAGGTCCTTCGGATGACAAAGTTGATGCAGATGCTTCGGATGGCAGAGCCGAAGCAGGTCCTTCGGATGGCAGAGCCGAAGCAGGTCCTTCGGATGGCAGAGTTGGTGCAGATCCTTCGGATAGCAAAGTTGGTGCAGATCCTTCGGTTGGCAGAGCTGGAGCAGGTCATTCGGATGGAAAACTCGGTGCAGATCCCTCGGATGGCAAAGCTGGTGCAGATCCTTCGGTTGGCAGAGTTGGTGCAGATCCTTTGGATGCCAGAGCTGGAGCAGATGCTTCGGATGGCAGAGCTGAAGGACGAGGCGTCCAATTATGTCCAGTCTGAAAGACGTAGTAAAGCAGTCTATACACTTTGAAGGCATGTCTCAAGATGATCCTCATGATCGAAGAAGACCAAGGAACCATACTCCTGAGCATCCGAAGAGGGTACCTCACTATATCGGTTCTCGGGATTATGGTTGCAGCAGACGAATAAGTTGATCCAGAGAGTACCTTATAATACAAATAAGGCATTCTGCCTCGAGTATTCTCACCACAGTGACAAAAATCTCCACCGAAATAGATCCAGAAATCACACTCACGGGAATCCACTGAGGGCACACCGCCCTGGGGGTATTTATCTTCGGAGAAATTCATCTAAAGCTGCAAAAGACCGGGCCGTTCAGAAGAAGCTTTGAGGAGGTTTATGTCCCAATTAGCAGAAGCAGAGCTCATGGATGTTGGGTGTAGACAAATATTCTACTTCGGACAATCAATGCGGCAGGCTGTCAAGTTCAGATTCAGCACAAAAAATTCACTTTTTCACAACTGGTCCTCTTCGTCTTTGCCCTAAGGTCACAATGAAGTAAGGAGGTATGGTAGGACTCGCTGGCCATTCGATGGTAGCCAATTTATTTGATACCCCGCGTGGTAGTCAAATCCTGGATCCTATATTGTTTTTACCACGGGTGGTAAATCAATGGTCACCGAAGTAAGGAGGTATGGTAGGACTCGCTGGCCATTCGATGGTAGCCAATTTATTTGATACCCCGCGTGGTAGTCAAATCCTGGATCCTATATTGTATTTACCAAGGGTGGTAAAGCAATGGTCACCGAAATCCTGGATCCTTATATACTTGTTCTACCCCGAGTGGTAAACAAGATCTTAATGGTGCAAGGAGGATCAGCCGAATTCACCTTATTGACTGATCTGTCTCACACTTCGGTAACGATAAGTATGCATTACTTTATTTTGTTCAAGTGTTGAGTTCGGATTATATTGTCATTTTTCTTAACTGTTATATAATTTGCTTGATTATTGACTAACGGTTTAAGATAAGAGGCACTTGAACAGTTTTCAAGTTGATTGATGATCAATTATTAACAAGAAATGTTCACTCAGAAGTAATAAGGCATGAAGTTGATATTTTAATATTAACTGTTCACAACCAGTTAGAATTTTTACAGAAAGTTCTATAGCTAAAGATGAGAGGTCATCTTCAGGCTTCGTCCTTGTCATCGTCACCATCTGAAGAGTCTAGAAGAGATGGATCTACATTGGCCCGAGCTTTTTCTTGCCTTTACTTCGGCAGATTTCATATCATTTGGCATATATATGGACGATCTCATCGTTCAGCTTGGCGGGTTTTCTGTATTCTGTTTGGATCTCCTTACAAATATCTTCGGTCAGTGGCAGATCCAAGTTCCCAAGGGCCCGAAGTTATCGGAGTCCCTCTTCAAAGCTTTTGACGAAGTGCTATATATCCTACCTCTTTAGCGTGGATATTGTTATTTTGCTTCGCCAGGCTCTGATTGGACTCGGCTAGATCTTCATTCTTCTTCGTCAAAATTTCATTCTTCGGAAACATGTCGACATTTATATCTGTGATGACCCGATGTGTGGCCTTGATCATCTCCAACTCTTTTTTGACCTTGTCGAGATCCTTCCGAAGTCCTTCATTGTTGAGAAGAGCAATGTCAAGGTTGCTTCTTTCTTTTGCCAACATAGACTTCGGAATGTTCGAGAGGCGGTGAAATATTTGTTGTTGTATGTTCGGCTGGAGTAGGCTCTTTAAATGGACTTCCAATCTTAATTTATGTTGTTATTTGATGTTCATCAGATGGGCTTCGGTAAGCTATATTTTGGGCCTTTATTGAAATGCCATTTATACTCTTTCATTAAACATCCTGTTTAATAAAAGACTGGGGGGTAATGTTGGGTCACGATATTTTCTCTACTGGGCCGGGCGGATTGGGCCTCCCCATTTAATTAGCCTTTACTATTAAGTCTTATAGTCATTGGGCTTAACATTTATATTACCTTTATTGTATCTCCTTAATAATGGGCTGGGTCAAGCGGCCGGTCCCTTAAATCTTTTAATATCTAGACCCTTGACTTGTAATGATGAAAAGGAAGAGCAGTTGACCAAAAGTCTGCATATCATTAATGTGGATGAGATTTTATCCAGCCGGCGGCAGGTATAGTACAAAAAAGGTGACAACCTGCATGCACACGGCTGAGACCACAGAGAAGCAGGGGACTGTGTCAGATCATGGTTGGTGGCACAAAAAACCGAGCATGAGAGTATAACCTAGCAAGGGGGTCTCCTAACAAAAGGTACGCATACACTTTCTACCTAGCTCAACACACTAGACATTTTTTACACCTTCCATTGTTAAACCTTGAACACCTGTATTGACTCTCACGCCGGAGCTATCCCCCGACGGTCCAGCCGTCAAGCTTTTGGTGTTGATCGTGTTTTCTGTGCAGGATTAGGGCGTCTTACGTGATTGGGACGTCATCAAAGATCTTGGCGTTAACAGTATCCTATATATTGCACAGACAACAATTATTACATACATGTAAAAAAACAGCTATATATATTGGGACGCAACCTGGTGAAGACATGACTAGCTTAGAGTCAAATGGATGTCGTGGTTCGAATCCGGTGCAAGTTCCAGTTGGACCCGTAACGAGAGGACGAGCTAAGCATTTCAAGAAGAGACTTATGGCGTTGGTTCAAGCAATGAGGGAGGAGATTGGTACGACGACCTGGTCCAGGGAGGTTGATGCAGTGCCTAAATTTCTTCATATGATCCAATGATGCGATTCAGATCAATTCATTGCAAACCAGGGAAAACAGAATTCAATTGGCATTCTAGAAGCCAACCGCCTCAACGAGTATTCTCAGGCCAAAAAAAACCCCGCCCCGGTGGGTTATTCTCTGCCAAATGCCGCCCCGGCGTGCTCTGAAGCCACCCCGGCGCGTAGGTCTCTGCAAAGGCCCGCCCCAGAGGGCTTCTCAGGGTAAAAATACCAGCCCCGACGAGGTACCCCAGATTTTGTTGGCGAATTTTTTGAGACAGACGCATACGTTTTGATAGTTTTTGAGCGTGTATTTGTTTCCTAAACTCAGTATTTACTATATTTTATTAGTTTTCTATTTTAACTAGGATGTTAGATTAAATTTTGATTCCGAAAACACTTATTGATTCCTTTTAGGATTCCTAGGGTTTCAATTTCTATTATTTAAAACTTATAGATGTAATTCATTAATTATTCATTCAATAATATTCATATTTAATTATTTGTGAGATTATTCTCTACTTTTGGCTCTTTAAAAAATTTCTAAGTATTTTTTTTAGTTAATTTTTTGATATTCAATTTAACTTATCATACAACAATACATAATTGTGTGTGGCGTCTTCTACTGCATCAATCGTCAATTGTATCGAGGTTTCTATTTCAATATAGACGTTAGGTTGAGGTGTCGAGAAAGTTTCATTCTATCAACTGTGTTAGAAAGAATCCAGACGACGATCATCTCACGCAAGCGTACCGTGAAATTTATCATAACCTTTCTTCTAAAAGGGATTTGAATTGTGAACTTACTTCACTTCATTATCCTCTAAGATAGTGGAAATTAAAGCAACATACCATAATCATGTGGAAGAGCTATATATAGCTCATAAGTGGTATATATAGTCTACTTGCATATATTATTTCCTTGCATGTATATATGGCCTGTTTTATTTTGAGGTAATTAGAAATGGATGAAAAAGAAGAACTATATATATATTGTTTTGAAAAAATTAACACCCGAATCCCATCAATCCCCATTCCTTAAAATAAATTCACAAACACGCCTTACAATCTTCAAGATTAGGTTCTATATATGTCATGCTATTGTTAGGAAAAATGTATATATATATATATATATATATATATATATATATATATATATATATAAACTTATCTGATATAAATTAAAATTCAAATAAATACAGAAAAGGTAGAAAAAGAATTGTTGTATGTAAAAACTAGTAATTGGTACTATATTCTTAAGACAATTACATCTTCTTTAATTTGGTACTTAGAGTTTTAACGTTTGTCTCCCATGATACAATGACAACGTATACTATAGCATCACTATAAATACTACACATAACGAACCAATGACTGCTTTTGAACTCTCTTTAACGAACTTGAGTTCTGAAAATGACTAAAGAAATGATACAAAATTGAATGATTCGAATGACTGAATTCATATGTTGTTTATAGGAGGATTAGTGACCCTTCATGATTGGACATAACCCTTTAGAACAACTGGACACGTGTGAAAAGGTATAAACGAAAAGGTATGATTGTTCGTGCGCATAGGTGAAACGCTGCAAAAGCAGCCAGCATCGTGGCTTTGGATAGCAACGTTGTGGCCTTAGACTTACAGAGAGTCGGCGTTGCGGCGTTGTGTCTAAGCGTGTGGCGGTAGGCTTACAGAGACTCAGCACTGTGACGTTGTGTCTAAGCGTTGAGACGTTGTTCCCTTGTTCTCAAACGACACAGTTTTATCTACTAATAATAAATAAAATTAAATGAACTAAGCAAAAAAAAATTAAGAAATTTTTGTCCAAAAAAAATATATACAACGGACCACAACTCGTGCTAGATCAGTCCGAGTTGGGGTGGCAATGCGCGTGGTGAACTTAAAACTAAGCTTTGGCTAAGTTCTCTCTTCTCCGCAAAAGTAGAGTTCCCCTTGGGACCCAAACCGAAGAGTAAACTAATTGTATATTTACTCAATTGATTTTTAATTCTTAACCGATTTGGGACTGCAACTTCTCGCCAGCATTTATTATCATTTTAAAGAGTGATATTTGGAAGTAAATTTCTCATTCATTACCCCCATGAATTTGAGCTTCCTAACTTGATTTTAATTTACTCATGGAGCTTGTATATAGAACTTATTTATATGTGGATTCATCCCAAATAATTAATGGAATCCACTTAAATTTAAACCGCTATAACAATTGAGATTTAAAAAGAAAAAAAAAAGATAAGCAAAAACATTATCAAGTTTGAATTATGTAAAATTTACCTCGTAAGCTTCAAATTCATTTGTGCATAAATTTCTTGCAAGACCGGCAAATTATTCGGGAATTCAATGCCTAAACTTTGAGCAATTTCAATAAGCGAAGGGGATGCAACTTCAAACCCTATCAGCGTGTGCTCAAGATTTTCATCTCCAAGCCTATGTATATTTTCTTTAATGAACGACATTCCTATACAAATGACAAATTAATTAAGCATAATTAATCCTTCCTTAATAGCTTCACTAGCACATTAACAAAAACTTTGATTATTTAGGTACCTCTTTCAGTTTTGTCCGGATGAAGATTCCATGATCTCAATGCTATCACAGAAGCCAACGTGTTGATTATCCGGTCATGAGCCAAAAAAAATTCCTTGTCCCCCCACGAACCATCAGGGAGCTGATTATTTGCTATCCATTCAAGGCTTGAAGGGAACTGGGGATTACCACTTCCGTTAATGTCCTCCACAAGAGCAACCCATGCGGTGTCATAAGGCCCCACAGTTGTCTCTCCATCATCCATGGAACCAAACATGGCTCGGATGAAATCCACAAATTCCTTAATTTTATTTGAAGATAACAACTGCAAATAATTTGGCCAAAAATATTGAGTTTTATGCATGCTATTGCTATATATAATAATGACAAAAAAGAAACAAAAATAGGAATTTCACCTCAAGGTTTTCTGTTTTTGTGTCAGCTTTCAGAATCTCGTGCCAATTTATCACTGATAATTCACTTTGGAAATTAGCACCTGCATATTCTGCGTGCACGTACACATGATCTTAATCGTGAATGTTTGTATATTAGAGTTTACATTTACATTAATTAATACTGCATTACTGTACCTTTAGTGCGAGGTTTGGATTTGGAAACAGCACTGCAAACTAGACCAAAGCTAAAGTTAGCCCATTTATCTTTAGCCGGCGCCCCAAACGGCCAGAAACCTAGCAACAAATTAAAGTTGATATTAGTTATATAATTCTTTAATTTGTTCCAAAATATAATACTCCCTCTGTTCCTAAAATATTGTAGTTTAAGGTTTTGCCACATGGATTAAGAAAGTATGGCATTTCTAGTGCATAACCCACCTGTTATTTAATTATTTTGTTAAACCCTAGCTAGGTTTTGAATTTTCACTACAAACAAAATCTGGCAGTGATAATTACTGAAGTGTTACAAATTAACAATGCATGGCCATGGGGATAAATCCTCCATTTAGAACATACAAGAAAGAGAGATGCATATATACGTAAGCGAAATATATCCAGTGAAAATCGTAATCAGCTAAATGCGAGTTGCTAATAATTAATTTTTCGTGTATTGATTATATTTTATTATACGTACGTATATACCTCGCCTGGTAAATCCTTGATTATTATCCATTTATCCAGTTGCTCGTTGGCAATTTGTTTTTCTCTTAAGAATTTGAATGAAAACTTTTTGGCATTCTCGAGTGTATTTTCCCCTGGGAACAGAACCTGAGAAGCCCTATAAAGGTTAAATATTCAGGTTAGCGCCTGGTTCGACTGTCTGGCGAAGCAAAAGAATTCTCGGTTATTCTCAAAATGTTGAAATACATCTGCCAATCACAACATATATCAGTAGGGTTAATTAATTAACAGCTAGATAATCTTTACAAATTTTATTCAATTGGCCTTTTCATTATTCTTTTTGTACTTCAGCAGGGTCATAATTTACTCTCTCTAACTCACACTCAAATAGAGAGTTTCATTTGAGATTTTAACTATTTTAGGCATATAAAGATTTTACCTTCGTACGTATTTTTCTAGAATGATACAGTGAAACTAATATATCAAATCCATTTACTAATTAATTGTAAACATTTACTAAGTATGTCTTTATATCGAGTTACGTATGTCATAAACTCAACGTATGTAACAAGACTAAAAGTAAAAGTCCCGTTTTGAGACAAATGGAGGGAGTAGCTAGTAAACTGACCTTCAGAAACCCGGTAACCGTGCAACCTTAGAAGCCGAAAACCCATAGCAGTGTCATCAATATCATGAACGCTTGAATTTCTAGCCCAACAGATACCTTCTTTGGTCCAGTATCTGATGATTATATACACAATATTATTGAATGGAGTATATATGTTTTTTTATTTTCAATTATAATATATATATATATATATATATATATGGCATGGGTTGACAATTAAATCAATTTTTATTTGTGGTTAATCTATTATTAGTACCTGAAGACATAATCAAGACATTCTTTAATCTCTGACCGGAAGTACCGTGAAATTCCCAGGCGTTGCAGCTTATCAACAACCCAAATGTGCTCAAACAGGTCCACAGGGTATACACTGGGGACTGAATTAATGAAAAGTTTACAAAATAAGAAAAACAAAAACATTATTAAAATGGAAAAAAATATAGGCAAAAGTATATATACGCTTAAATTAATTAGTAAATATACCTCCTCCATTGAATTTTTCAAGAGTTTTGGTTAGATATCTCAGGCAGTTAGCATCTTTAGTCTGCTTGAGTGCATAGGCAGTGGAGGAGGGGGAAAATAGGAATGACCCATCTGGACATTGTAATTTCAGTAACTTTTCCCACTCCAAATCTGGCATTCCTTCCAAGCTATGGAGTAGTGTTGTGGGCACAGTGTGCATTATGTCCTTTGGTATCCTATATATTGCACAGACAACAATTATTACATACATGTAAAAAAACAGCTATATATATTGGGACGCAACCTGGTGAAGACATGACTAGCTTAGAGTCAAATGGATGTCGTGGTTCGAATCCGGTGCAAGTTCCAGTTGGACCCGTAACGAGAGGACGAGCTAAGCATTTCAAGAAGAGACTTATGGCGTTGGTTCAAGCAATGAGGGAGGAGATTGGTACGACGACCTGGTCCAGGGAGGTTGATGCAGTGCCTAAATTTCTTCATATGATCCAATGATGCGATTCAGATCAATTCATTGCAAACCAGGGAAAACAGAATTCAATTGGCATTCTAGAAGCCAACCGCCTCAACGAGTATTCTCAGGCCAAAAAAACCCCGCCCCGGTGGGTTATTCTCTGCCAAATGCCGCCCCGGCGTGCTCTGAAGCCACCCCGGCGCGTAGGTCTCTGCAAAGGCCCGCCCCAGAGGGCTTCTCAGGGTAAAAATACCAGCCCCGACGAGGTACCCCAGATTTTGTTGGCGAATTTTTTGAGACAGACGCATACGTTTTGATAGTTTTTGAGCGTGTATTTGTTTCCTAAACTCAGTATTTACTATATTTTATTAGTTTTCTATTTTAACTAGGATGTTAGATTAAATTTTGATTCCGAAAACACTTATTGATTCCTTTTAGGATTCCTAGGGTTTCAATTTCTATTATTTAAAACTTATAGATGTAATTCATTAATTATTCATTCAATAATATTCATATTTAATTATTTGTGAGATTATTCTCTACTTTTGGCTCTTTAAAGAATTTCTAAGTATTTTTTTTAGTTAATTTTTTGATATTCAATTTAACTTATCATACAACAATACATAATTGTGTGTGGCGTCTTCTACTGCATCAATCGTCAATTGTATCGAGGTTTCTATTTCAATATAGACGTTAGGTTGAGGTGTCGAGAAAGTTTCATTCTATCAACTGTGTTAGAAAGAATCCAGACGACGATCATCTCACGCAAGCGTACCGTGAAATTTATCATAACCTTTCTTCTAAAAGGGATTTGAATTGTGAACTTACTTCACTTCATTATCCTCTAAGATAGTGGAAATTAAAGCAACATACCATAATCATGTGGAAGAGCTATATATAGCTCATAAGTGGTATATATAGTCTACTTGCATATATTATTTCCTTGCATGTATATATGGCCTGTTTTATTTTGAGGTAATTAGAAATGGATGAAAAAGAAGAACTATATATATATTGTTCTGAAAAAATTAACACCCGAATCCCATCAATCCCCATTCCTTAAAATAAATTCACAAACACGCCTTACAATCTTCAAGATTAGGTTCTATATATGTCATGCTATTGTTAGGAAAAATGTATATATATATATATATATATATATATATATATATATATATATATATAAACTTATCTGATATAAATTAAAATTCAAATAAATACAGAAAAGGTAGAAAAAGAATTGTTGTATGTAAAAACTAGTAATTGGTACTATATTCTTAAGACAATTACATCTTCTTTAATTTGGTACTTAGAGTTTTAACGTTTGTCTCCCATGATACAATGACAACGTATACTATAGCATCACTATAAATACTACACATAACGAACCAATGACTGCTTTTGAACTCTCTTTAACGAACTTGAGTTCTGAAAATGACTAAAGAAATGATACAAAATTGAATGATTCGAATGACTGAATTCATATGTTGTTTATAGGAGGATTAGTGACCCTTCATGATTGGACATAACCCTTTAGAACAACTGGACACGTGTGAAAAGGTATAAACGAAAAGGTATGATTGTTCGTGCGCATAGGTGAAACGCTGCAAAAGCAGCCAGCATCGTGGCTTTGGATAGCAACGTTGTGGCCTTAGACTTACAGAGAGTCGGCGTTGCGGCGTTGTGTCTAAGCGTGTGGCGGTAGGCTTACAGAGACTCAGCACTGTGACGTTGTGTCTAAGCGTTGAGACGTTGTTCCCTTGTTCTCAAACGACACAGTTTTATCTACTAATAATAAATAAAATTAAATGAACTAAGCAAAAAAAAATTAAGAAATTTTTGTCCAAAAAAAATATATACAACGGACCACAACTCGTGCTAGATCAGTCCGAGTTGGGGTGGCAATGCGCGTGGTGAACTTAAAACTAAGCTTTGGCTAAGTTCTCTCTTCTCCGCAAAAGTAGAGTTCCCCTTGGGACCCAAACCGAAGAGTAAACTAATTGTATATTTACTCAATTGATTTTTAATTCTTAACCGATTTGGGACTGCAACTTCTCGCCAGCATTTATTATCATTTTAAAGAGTGATATTTGGAAGTAAATTTCTCATTCATTACCCCCATGAATTTGAGCTTCCTAACTTGATTTTAATTTACTCATGGAGCTTGTATATAGAACTTATTTATATGTGGATTCATCCCAAATAATTAATGGAATCCACTTAAATTTAAACCGCTATAACAATTGAGATTTAAAAAGAAAAAAAAAAGATAAGCAAAAACATTATCAAGTTTGAATTATGTAAAATTTACCTCGTAAGCTTCAAATTCATTTGTGCATAAATTTCTTGCAAGACCGGCAAATTATTCGGGAATTCAATGCCTAAACTTTGAGCAATTTCAATAAGCGAAGGGGATGCAACTTCAAACCCTATCAGCGCGTGCTCAAGATTTTCATCTCCAAGCCTATGTATATTTTCTTTAATGAACGACATTCCTATACAAATGACAAATTAATTAAGCATAATTAATCCTTCCTTAATAGCTTCACTAGCACATTAACAAAAACTTTGATTATTTAGGTACCTCTTTCAGTTTTGTCCGGATGAAGATTCCATGATCTCAATGCTATCACAGAAGCCAACGTGTTGATTATCCGGTCATGAGCCAAAAAAAATTCCTTGTCCCCCCACGAACCATCAGGGAGCTGATTATTTGCTATCCATTCAAGGCTTGAAGGGAACTGGGGATTACCACTTCCGTTAATGTCCTCCACAAGAGCAACCCATGCGGTGTCATAAGCCCCCACAGTTGTCTCTCCATCATCCATGGAACCAAACATGGCTCGGATGAAATCCACAAATTCCTTAATTTTATTTGAAGATAACAACTGCAAATAATTTGGCCAAAAATATTGAGTTTTATGCATGCTATTGCTATATATAATAATGACAAAAAAGAAACAAAAATAGGAATTTCACCTCAAGGTTTTCTGTTTTTGTGTCAGCTTTCAGAATCTCGTGCCAATTTATCACTGATAATTCACTTTGGAAATTAGCACCTGCATATTCTGCGTGCACGTACACATGATCTTAATCGTGAATGTTTGTATATTAGAGTTTACATTTACATTAATTAATACTGCATTACTGTACCTTTAGTGCGAGGTTTGGATTTGGAAACAGCACTGCAAACTAGACCAAAGCTAAAGTTAGCCCATTTATCTTTAGCCGGCGCCCCAAACGGCCAGAAACCTAGCAACAAATTAAAGTTGATATTAGTTATATATAATTCTTTAATTTGTTCCAAAATATAATACTCCCTCTGTTCCTAAAATATTGTAGTTTAAGGTTTTGCCACATGGATTAAGAAACTATCATTTGTTTGAAATTTCATCACTACCCCTTTATGGGAAATTGAAAACTATTAATACAAGAGAGAATTTATTGGGACAATGAGAGAAGATAGGGGTAATATAGAAAAGTAAATAATTTATTCTCCTCGAAAGTTGTAAAACGACAAGCTTTTTGAAACAATTTTTTTTTTCTAAAACGACAATCTTTTAGGAACGGAGGGAGTATCATTTTGAAGTTAAATTATGACATTTTTAAACTCAAAATAAACATAAATTTCTTTAAGGGTTAGTTAATACAATGATGAATACGGTAAACTATCAAAAAAGTATCACTTATTGTAAGGTTTATTGTTTCATAATTTTGAATGAAACATATATCTCAATTTTGAGTTTGAAAATGTCTTTAACTAATTGACTTTTAAAAATCAATAATGATCTTGTAAATTAGAACGGAGGTAGTACTTTGAATTAATGCAAGTAACAGAAATTGGAAGTTAATGTCAGTAAAACTAGAAATGCAAACGATCGAATTCGAGGATACGTAGGTTTATTATGAGTTAACTGATATGAAATTAAAACACATGCATGTTATGCACAAATAGTTTAGCCTGAATTAAAGTGTGATTAAACTTGCCATCCACTATATATACCTGAACATCTACCAGTGAAAGGCTTGGGAGATTGATTTGCCAGTGAAAATGAAGGGAAGCTAGCGGTGGTTGGAGTGAATTTGAGAAGGGAAGTGGTGGTGGTGGAATAATTAGCAGCACTCATTTTGTTTTTTGTTTTGCTGCGGTGGTGGGAGAGAGAAGTTGGTTTTAAAGGGAGGAGAGAGAAGGGAGGCTAGCTAGGGTGAGAGGTTGCTACTTGCTAGGTAGTAGGAACCAAACATTCATAACAGATTCCCAGTTGTATTTTTTGGTATTTCATACAATATTTTAATTTTCACGTGATTTTGATATTTTTTAATGAAGAGTGTCGCTATATATATATATATATATATATATATATATATATATATATATATATATATTGACCGTAAAAATCATCATCATAGTATTTATTACGACGATTTTTATCTGAAAATATAAAAAAGCCATGTAAAAATATCAATTTCTTATTTTAAACTACAAATGCACGGAACCATTCAAATACAAATACTACTTCCGCGCGACGAGGTCTTAGAATGATTAAAATTGAAACTTCAAAATTAAGAAGAGAGTTAGGTTATTCTCTCTCTCTCTCTCTCTCTCTCTCTCTCTATATATATATATATATGTAATTAGCCAATCTTAAGGTTATCGAGAAACTCTTATTGGCATGCATGTGTACCCCCATACTAGGTTAATATATAAATTAGTTTCAAGTAATGGTACGAGAACTAAATGCTTTATGAATTTTACGTTTGTTAACATCTTTCGTACTACATACTAGGTTGAGATTACAGGATCGATTATCACTTTGGTGACGTTAATTATTTTTTCCTTAATGTGAAATGTGTTTTCTTTTTATGTGAGAGTTGTTTGTAAGTTTATTTATCACTTAGATCTAGTTAAGCTTGATTGGTTAATCTTAATATTGATGATGTATGCACTTAATTATGAAATTATATTGTATTTTAAAAAAAAAAATACGACTTGGAAAAAAATGAAGATAATACCGAGTCCAAATAAAGATATTTGTTTTGTACTCAACTTGCCGATTTAGAATTACTTTAAATAAGTGTGGCAGCAGGGACGGAGCCAGGATTCAATATTGGGGGTGGGGGTGGGGGTGGGGGTGGGGGGGCCAAAATTGATTTTAACAACATAATATATATTCATCACTAAAAAGTAAAGTTCCACAATTACAAAACATATTTTTACTAAAACAAAGATAATGTAGTAATATAATTTTCTTTGACAAAGACAACAAAACATACCAAAAAAAAAGTCTTTTAGAACATATCAAAGCTTCGTCAGAATTGCACCCGACGTTTTTTCAAATCACGAAATCCATCTATTATACTAAATGGGAAAATAGAAAAATATCTACTCTTGAAATTATTTTCACAATAATCATTAGTTATACTATTTTTTAGACTATTTTATTTTTTTTAAGGCCCACTTGATATTCTAATAAATTTAGCCCAATAGTCATTAGCTAATGTTTATCTTCACAATAGTCATTAGCAGATTTGATATTCTATTGCCTGACCCAAAATATTTTTATCTTTTTTGATGGGGGGGAGAGTGGGCGCGATGGGCCCCTCAAGCCCTAAGATAGCTCCGTCCTGTGTGGCAGCATGCAAATAGTATTAATCTAAAGGTAACAATCACAACAAACATGTTGTTGAGAGTTTTTTACTCATAAATTAGTAATCGCATATTCCTTTTCAATTTTCAAAGTTTAACAACAAAACCCCATCTTCAAGACTTCAACGTAACTACGACGCCCAAGGTATAAATCACTGAAACTTTAAAACTAAGATATCCAAAAAAGTTTAGTAGCTAAGCGCCAACTAAAATATATATTAAATATTTTATTACTCAAGGAATGAATAATAACTAATAATAGTATATAACTAGCTATATAGAGATGCTTTTATTCACTGAAAAATATTCCTCTTTACTAACAAACAAATTCTAGGACGTACGTACGAACAGAGTTTAAACAACGGATCAATCTGAAGTTTAGTTTTGGAATAAATACGAAATAGTAGTACTAAACAAGTTCAGCCAGCAGGCTCAATCATGAATCATTTAAATTACTAATTGATGTTGATTAATTAGAATTAAGGAAGCTTTAGCCTCTTGTTATTAATTACCTCGTAGGTGGATAAACAATTAGTTAATCATGGAATGGAATGGAGCACACGCACTTTGTGATTAATGTTAATTTAATTCTTGTTATGGTAATATTTAAAATTTTAATCCACGATTTAATAAGGATATATAGGTATATAATACAGAATATTAAAATTTTATTTCAAGTTAAGAAATCTTAAATATGTCAGATAAAACCGTATCACTATAATTCTATTATTCACAATCATACTATTATAATTAGATTGTGATGAATTAAGTTGTCAGTATTGCTAATTAGAATTCATAACTTTACTACTTTGTCATGGTATAATTTGTCTTTTTGTGGGATTTAATTCATGGACATTAGGTATTTGCCTATATATATATATATATATATATATATATATATATATATATATATATAGAGGCCGGATCAGATCTGGACTCTCGGATCGGATAAAAATCCGGACTTTTTTTTTTACTTTTTTTTAAAACAATTAAAAATAAATAAATAAAAAATTATGGAACTTGAATTTTTACATAATACAGTGTTTTGGGTGTGATTTGGATACATATAATATAGGTATCCAAATCACGTCCAAAACATTGTATTATGAAAAAATTTCAGTTCCATAAAATATTAAAAAAAAAATTTAGTTGTTTTAAAAAAAAAAGCAAAAAAATAACGATGGTAAAGGTTGGAGATGCAAGTCAAATAAAAATTTCTTAAGCAACCGGTCAAGCAATAAAAAGCAACATCATTCCCCTAACCTTCCTTCCACCACTTCTCTCTCTCTCTCTTTTTTTTTCTTTCTTTCTCGTGTCTTTCTCTTTAATTTCCTTCCAATACTCTTTATTAATGTAAAGCTTAATTAGAGAATTTTCTCATTATCTTAAGGCTTCGTTGACATGACTATAATACCCCTACCCCTTCCATGGATTTTTTTTACTTTCTTTCACACTTTTGCTTCATTTTGCAGTTGATTGCCAAACATTCATACCAAGGTAACCAATTCAGTATTATTAAGTTACCAATTTATTTTGAATGTAATGCAGTTGGTAGCCAAACAGTGGGTAGCCAAACTTTCATACCAAGGTAACCAATTCAGTTTTATTAAGTTACCAATTTATTTTGAATGTGATGCAGTTGGTAGCCAAACCTTCATGCAGTTGGTTGCCAAACTTTCAGACCAAGGTAACCAATTCATACTGCAGGTGTAGAGGTAGATTGGTTACCATGATATAAAGGTTTGGCTACCTTGATATAAAAGTTTGGTTATCTTGGTATGAGGGTTGGTTATCAACATTACATTCACTTTCTTATCTCTCTCTTTTCTATGCAGTGTTCTTATTTTTCTTTGGATATAAAATTGGAATTGAAATTTCTGGACATGAAGAAATTATAAAAAATCAAATATTCACGATTAAGGTTTTAATTTCCAGTTCGGTTGTTGTGCGGAAGAGAGGGAAAATGGCAGTGAAAGAGATGGAAAAGAATGATAAGGAATTACGTCTTGTTGCATATTTAAATGATAAAGTTGCTGATGTAAGAACTGAAGTAATTGCAGGAAAATTATTGAGGAACAAAAAGGTTGACAATGTTGTGATTTCAAAGAAGAATGTGAGGAAGAGGATTACGCAGAAGAGAAGCAAAGTTTCTGAGAATATTTAAGAGATATGAAGATTTGAATTTTAATATTTGAGTTTGAATTATTATTTTGAATTTGAATTTGTTTTTGTTGTTAGATCCAAGATGTTTGAATTTGAATTATTAATTATGACAGTTATTTCTCCTTGATTTTAGGTTTAATTATTATTGTGAATTGAATCTTATACTAATTTCCTAAATTAAGGAATTGTAACTGCACTAATATTGTAAATAAATATGGGAAAATTATTATTTTTGTAATTATTTTGATGATGCACTAATATTATAATTACTTTCTAAATATTGTATATTATTGTAAAGGACCCAATTTAATCTCAATTGTACTACCGACGTCCATCAATCAGAACCTCAGTTTTTGGGTTCATAATCTCTTTTTTATTTGATAACCAAAAAAAATCAAACTTCTCAAAGTTAATACTCAATAAAGAATATACTCCACAATAAATTTTATTTGTAAGTAATAGTACTAATTAAGTGAGTAGTTTATAATATTAATTATTATAATATTTAAAAATAAATTAATATTAAAATTTAAATAGACATACTTAGTAAGGGGAATGAATAAGTGTAAAATAAGTGATATTTATTTTTTTATTTTTTTTTAAACTTCTGTTAAAAATACAGTAGTCTACTCTGTATTCACGAATTCAGCTTGTTAAAGTATCAGATTATTAAAAACAGTTTGGTAAATTGACCAATTGATAACCTGAGTTGAAATAAATACTTACCTTTGAAGCAATTATATGTTAAGGAATGAAAATTCAGAATGTGTATTTTTAGTTCTGTTTATTAGGTGTACCTTCCCTCTATCAAAGCCAAAACTACTTCTCCTTTTACAATATATATATATATATATATAGAGAGAGAGAGAGAATTATAACCGTTTGAGATGCACAATGATTTTATTAAATCCATTGGAAAGCTAAAACATGTGAAAAACAATTGATTTGATCCAAGCAAGCCATTATTACTGTTAGATCCGATGATTATGACTATATTAAGGCACCAATCATGCTTACCGTTGTAGACCAGAAGAAGATGCATACTGATTTTATTAAATCCATTAGAAAGCTTAATCAATTGATTTGATCCATTTCTGTTGGGCGGGCATAATCTTCAAGCAAGCCATTATTATCGTTAGGACCCATGATAAAGATTACTACCTTAGATCTTAAGGAGGGTGTATTCAATTAAGATTTTTAAAGATTTTAAAAGTTTGATTGTATTCAATCAAGACATTTAAAGAGTTTATAAAAATTTATTAGTATTCAATTATAACTTTTGTAATGTCTTTAAAAGTTGGGTGGTATTGAATTGAGACTTTTATAAAGTCAATAAAAGTATTTTGATATTCAAAAAGTCATTGATTTTTTAGATTTCTATCAAATGGTAGAGTTTGACAGATTTTAGAAAAAGAGATACATATATCCAAAGTCTAACCTCATCTCTAAAGACTTTCAAAAACTTCCAAATATTTGAGAAAGAGAAAAAATGAACAAAGGAGAGAGAGAGAGAGAGAGGATATCAAACAAAAAAGAGAAAACAAAACAATGTGTGTGTGTGTATATATATATATGTCTCACTTTCTCTCTCTACCTCAGTCCTCTCAAAATAAAAATTCAAAAAAGGAAGAGAGTTATTATAGTAGGTGAGGAGAGATAAAAAGGAGGATGAGTTAAAAAGAGGAAGTAGCGTTAATGTGACGCCCCCAAAATAGGTCCACAAGACCGATTCTGAGTCACGAAATATACAGTACATAATCTAAATACAAATTTCATTAATAGAACTATTTAACTGTCGTGCAAAATACGACAACACATGCAACGACCCCAAAATAGGTCCATTCCATCCAACCTATTCTGAGTCGCCAAATACATGGTATAGAAAATAACTGTAACTTTATTACAACAATTGTCGTGCAAAATACAACAACACATATGCTATAAGTTTGGATACAAATATATACCAAATGTGACTCATGTTCCAACCGTGGACATCACCTCACAATGACACCTTACATAAAGGTATAGTCAAAAACTGTTCTAGAAATTAGAATCTTTAGAAAGTGCTCAAGGAAACCTTCGTACATGGGAGGCCACGCGTCTAGGTTATGATAGATATCATATGGCCACAGAATTATCCTTGGTTGACCCAATAGACCCCAAAGAAAAACGAGAAGATTACTATCATATTCTTCCCAATGGTGAGTCTTCTCTTGACTTATCATTATCTCCACTGTCTCTAATTGAGAATTATACTTCAAACAAACACCAAGATTATATAGGTAGTGCCCATAGATATACTCAGCAAGTGGATGAGCACAACCCTGTCTTATGATGACACGAGGTTGTATGTCATTAGACATCTTGTATGATAGTGACAAAACACCCTTCCAACATTGGGTTCGCCTCACCCTATTTTCTTCACCAAATATAACTACTAAATGATGACCACCGTTCTATTCCCTTGTTACCCCCGCTCGACCCAGCTACACTCTTATTACCTGAAAGGAATTGTGAAGCAAAAGGGTGAGCACAACTAGCTCAGTAAAGAATGTCATGACTAAAGATAATTCAATTATCAATAGCCTTCATCAACAATAAATCAGAGATATAGAACATATGGTAAATGATAAAAATTTCAACCATAGTTGCAGCGGAACGAGCAATCCATTAGAAGAGTCAAATAGACTATAAAGTCTATTATCTTCTCCATGTTAAAAATCCACCAACAATGTTTTATCCCTGTAACATCAATCAACAATTCTGGTCCACAATCATATGAATAACTCATAATCATAACTGTAGTTCTAAATTCCTCTTCTCATCCAGGACGATGATAATTTTCATCACCTATCTTTACCTGAAACATCAAAGATCATGGTTACACCAAATCACATTTCCTGTTCATAATCATACTAATAACTTCATCTTTGCACTACGTCCAAAGATATTCATTTGTATCACCAGTTGGTCATGTTTATCTCAACATCTGTTCATCTTTGCACTACTGGCCAAAGATATTCATCAACAATTCATCTTTGCACTACAGGCCAAAGATATTCATCAATATTTCATCTTTGCACTACAGGCCAAAGATATTAATATCTCAAAGAAATATATAATTATTTCAGAATTTATATAAACAATAATTATAACCATGTTGATCAATTCACCTTTGCACTTAAGCTAAAGATATTCACTTATAAATTCAATGGTCATGATCATACCAGTCACAATTCGACTTTGCACTACAGGCCAAAGAGAACCCTAGTCATGATCATACCAATAATCTACCCATCTTTACACTCTAGTGAAAGAGAATTTCAACATCAGGGTTATAAAAATGTTATATATGATAATAAAAATAATATGATCAACATATAGTTTTAATCTCAAGAGTAATATTCGTAACTCATGAATAGTAAATCGTGAATAGTAACTCATGAATAGTAACCCCGACACAAAAGATAGAAATTCCATAATAAAATTCATACCAATATTTCGGTATAATGATATTGAAAGAATAACATTACTTAAATTTATAAACAATTTATTTTAATTGTTTACACTTTACTAATTAATGCATTTAATCATCATAAAATGCCAACTCTTACAATTTCATCATCAATAACCAAAACCCTCATCAAAAATCTGCATATACCTCATATAGGATTCTCAAGCCATAAAATCCTATTTTCTAATTTTCTTTCTTCACAAAATATATTTAATTCATTTACTCATAACTAGACCATTTTTATGAAAAATACCAAATCAGTTTCAAAAATATTTCTTTTCTGGGATTTAGCATAATATAGTCCCATAGTGAACATATATTTTTCTCAGAATTTTTAAAAGTCATTTACTATTTTTCATATAGCCAAAATAGCCGAATATTTAGACATTTATCAAAAATTGTACTTTTGTCTAAAAATTCTGAAATTTACAGAGTATACTTCTATCATATACATGTACTCCCAATAAAAATTTCATCAATTTTGGAGTTAACCACAAGGAATTATAAGCTGTTACTTCTAAAATAGTATTTTCTTATAAAATTCATAACTCTCAATCTATACATCCAAAAATCACCATTTTTGGACACAATCAAGAAAACTCTCAAAATTTCATTTCAAATTTTTCCAGAATTTTTGAAGATCAGAAAAATTACGAAACTGAAAATCATAACAACCTTTAAAATCCCTTAATATCTCTTACAATCCCTTACTATCCCTTACCTCAAAAGAGCAGTACTTCTGACTGGATATCGGATATGATGCTGAAGGAAACTTGCACTGATGAATAGCAACTCACCAATTATCTAAAAACTCACAAAATATGCTTCATAATATAGAGAGAGAAAGAGAGAAAGCTTATGTTTCTGGTGTGATTTTCAATTCTAACTTAGCCCTCTATTTATAGGAAAATTTTGGTAGGTTTGACCTGCAACCTGATGGCTTTACCTGCTACTATTCCCACCCACTACATTTGAAATATAATTCAGCACATTTCTTCACCAACCACAAGTGGGGCCCACCAATTCCAGAATTTTCCACCAAAATGATAAACTCCAAAAATTCAACAATTTCTGAACCAGTCATCTCGTAAAATTCATAATAAATCATACGTTCATTTTTAACGGTTCAAAATTTGTGGGCATATAATCAACTTATATATGTATAACATATCCAAAAATTACCACGATCCAACGGTCGGATTAAAAATTATAACCCCCGCAAAATATCTCAAAAACCCTGATTTTTAATACCTCCATTCCGACAAAAATACGGATAAAAATCTCAACATTAACTCCTTCATTTTTTAACCACAAAAATATATCCCTCATTTATATCCACATAAAATAAATATTTTCGTATCATATGTATCAATAATTAATTATTCACAAGTAATATTACAGAATCACATTTATGACAACCAGGCCGTTCCCAGGAAAGAGGGGGCTTTCCAATAAGAATTTCTCCTTACTGGCGCGCAATTAGATGACCAAACCTCTCCTTAGACAGAACTTTCTAGACATTGCCAATAATGTTATCTAATAATATTATTCAAATAATATGAATTATTGATCTGATAAAAGAAAATACTGTGCAGCAACAATTATTGAACAACAATAATATAAAATTTCAACGTAGCAATTATTGAATCAATAAAATAAAATATTGAACAGTAATTACTGTAACAATTATTGAGTAGTGCCTTCTTACGTAAGAATCAATAATTTCAAAAATACTATGCAATACCGTGTGCTACTGTGCAATAACGCGTATTACTGTATTTTAACCACCGGGTATTCCAACAGTGTTAACGGTAACAACACCGCCGTTATT
This sequence comes from Panax notoginseng, assembly GCA_016801055.1. Classification (NCBI taxonomy): domain Eukaryota; kingdom Viridiplantae; phylum Streptophyta; class Magnoliopsida; order Apiales; family Araliaceae; genus Panax; species Panax notoginseng. The sequence goes on from CM029013.1 coordinate 10,015,658, forward strand.
TGTAAAAATTCAAATTTGTCGTTTTCTTCACCCGACAGTTATTCGTTATGGGGCCCACAAATAGCTGCGCCGTCGTACGAATATTCCCCGACAGAAAGAATATTCCACGACCAAACGAATATTCCCCGACAACAATGATTATTTTATAACCACTTGCTTATTTTGAAAAAAAATTCATATTTCACCCATAACTTTAAACTTTTATCAATTTAACCATTTACTGAATAGTAATTATAAGAAAAATTGAATACTTTTATTTCATAAAATTCGGGGTCTTACAACACATAAACTGTGAGTTTTAGTACAAATATTGTCTCGTAGACAATAACCAAACTCAAATAAAATTCTCATTACAATTATTGACACACTATTTTACAAAATAGTGAGAATTACTAAAATAACCATCTTGGACCATTACTCCACTCCCTGACTAGTTCCAGCTAGATTTTTGCCTTATGAGAAGAACAATGGAACCAAAAAGAAAAGGGTGAGCTCAACTAGCCCAGTAAAGAATATTATGACTAAGATAATTTAGAACAAATTATCCTTAGTGCTCAACAGGAAAAAATATGATATAATACAATAGACAACAAGTTTTAGATCAACAACTGCAACGGAAACAACAATCCATTAGAAGAGTGTGACGCCCCCAAAATAGGTATACATCACCTATTCTGAGTCGCCAAATACATGGTACAGAATACAAATACAATCGTTAATATACGACAAGAGAGCTGTGAGTTTTAATACAAATACTGTCTTCTAGACAATATCCACACTCAGAATAAGTCCTCATTATATTTATTGTCACACTATTTAACAGAATAGTGATGACTACTAATACTATCATATGGTCCATCACTCCGTTTCCCGACTCGTTTCAGCTATATTCTCATTTCCTGAAGAGAACAATGAAAGAAAGGGTGAGCTCAACTAGCCCAGTAAGAAATATTATGACTAAGATAATGCAGAATAAATTATCATTAGCCTTAAATAGTGTTAAACGGATACAATATAATAAACATCAAGTTTAACTGCAGCGGAACAAGCAACCCATTAGAAGAGTCAAGTAGAGAATAAAATCTACCATCTTCTATGATTTAAAAGATTTTTCATGACTTTAATCGCTGGGACTCAGCTTAAAAAAATAATTCACATCATCGAATCACCCCTGCACTACGGCCAAGGATATTCTTTAGTATCACGACCACAATTATCCATGCACTACGGGCCAAAAATATTTGTGTGTTCATTAATAGTCATGATCATGTCAACCACTGTCCATCAATGCACTACGGACCAATGAGGACTTTTTCCACATGATTTGTAACATTACGGTCATGATTATACCGAATAATCCCTAGTCATAATCATACCAAGTCCATCTATGCATTACAGGCCACAGATGACTTTCAACAGAATATAAACATGAGGATGATGACAATGATATAAGAATTCAATAAAACAAGTTCAAGAATTAATTTATCCAGGAACCAATGACGTCCAAATTGTCAACATGATACTGCTTTGTGGAGTAAAATTTAAGAATGCTCGGAAGAATATTTTCATGAAAAGATACTGAATGAAGCGCAAATATCAAGGATATTCCACTAATTTCATGGAGTATAAAAGTCAAAACTTTAACCAACCGAATATAATAAAGAATGGAATAACAAAATAAATCACTATGCATGCGATAGACCACACAGACAGGTTATTCCAACAGGAAAATAAATAATAGAACCAGGTCATGCGTAAACGCACCGACATGATATTCCGACAGAATAATAAATAATAGAACCAGATCCGGCGTAAACACACAGACATGATATTCCGACAGAATAGTGAATAATGGAACCAGGTCCGGCGTAAAACGCACAGACAGGATATTCCAACAGAATAATAGTAAAGACGGAACCAGGTCCAGCGTAAAACGCACAGACAGGATATTCCAACAGAATAATAATTAAAATGGAATAATAGAATAATGTCACCAAGTATAGGGTAGTCCGCGTATACTAGTTATTCCAGCAGAATAATAAAGAATGAAATAATAGAAGTTCTTTTCATGAATACAAAAGAAAATAATACTCCTTACGAGTACAACAAATAATATCCCTTACCGTAAAAGTAACTTGATATCGGAGTAGTGAAGTAGCAGAATACTTTTCTTCTTTCTCTCTACAGTTTCTCTCTCTAGAGTTTCAGTGAATTCATAAGAAAATAATGAAGGAATGAGCTTCTATTTATAGAAAAATGGACTGCATAGTAATTAACTCATGAACGGTCTAGATTGATTTACTTTAATCTGACGGTCCATCTTTAAAGCAAAATCTTTTAAATAAAATATAATATATTCTATTTATAATCTAATAAAATGAATAACTTTATAAAAGATTTTACTATGCAAACACTATGCAGGCACTATACAAACACTATGCATAATAAAATATAATATATTCTAATTATTGTCTAATAAAATAGATAACTTTATAAAAGTATTCTGTTTTATATAAAAAGATTTTACTATTAGCCTAATAAAACGAATAACTTTATTAAAATATTCTGTTTTATATAAAAAGCTTTTCTGTTTTATTACATTAATAATACTAATAAAACAAAATTGAGTGACTTATCACGTAAGTATCAATAATTAATACCGTGTGCTACTACTTTTACTACCGAGTAATTCAACAATATTAATGGTAAAACTTCCGCCGTTATTTTTATAAAGTATTTTTGTCGTTTTCTCTATTCGACAATAATTTCGTTGTAGGGTCCACCAATGATTGCGTCGTCGTACGAATATTTCCTGTTAAAACGAATATTCCCCGACCAATTGAATATTATATAGCAACTTGCGTACTTTACAAAATTTATAAATATTACCCACAACTATAACATTATATCAATTTCACTCCATAATATTAAAAAATAATATTTATAGAAAATTCATCTTTATTTATAAAACTTGGGATCTTACAAAGAGTCAAGTAGAGAATGATGTCTACTATCTTCTATGATTTAAAAATTCATCATTAATATTTTTTCCCTATAATACCAATCAATAAAAATTTTACATCATCGAATTATCCATGCACTACGGGCCAAAGATATTCGTTAGTATCATTAGTGGTCATGATCATGCCAAACAACTGTCCATCTATGCACTACGAGCCAAAGAGGACTTCCACCACATCATTTGTCTGTATCATTATAGGTCATGATTATACCAATATAAAATTTCTGGTCATAATTATGACGCCCCCAAAATAGGTATACTGTAAGACCCCAACTTATTAATGAATAAAATCAAATTTTTTCTAATTATTATTGTGAATAATAAGGTGTTAATTTGATATAATATTTTGGTTATGGGTGAAATGTGTAAATTTTATAAAATAAACAAATGGTTATAAAATACTCATTGTTGTTGGGAAATATTCGTTTGGTCGTGGAATATTCTTTCTGTCGAGAAATATTCGTACGACGGCGCAGCTATTTGTGGGCCCCATAACGAAAAATAGTCGGATGAAGATAACGATAAAATTGAGTTTTTATAAATAACGGCATAGTTGTTACCGTTAACATTGTAGAAATAACCGGTGGTTAAAATACAGTAATACGCGTGGTTGCATAGTAGCACACGGTTTTGCACAATATTTTTGAATTATTGATCTTTACGTAAGAAGGCACTACTCAATAATTGTTATAATAGTTACTGTTCAATATTTTATTTTATTGATTCAATAATTGTTGCGTTGATATTTTATATTATTGGTGTTTCAATAATTGTTACTGCACAGTATTTTCCATTATCAGATCAATAATTCATATTATTTGAATAATATTATTAGATAACATTATTGGCAATGTCTAGAAAGTTCTGTCTAAGGAAGGTTTGGTCACCTAATTGCGCGCCAGTAAGGAGAAATCCTTATTAGAAAGCCCACATTTTCCTAGGAACGGCCTGGTTGTCATAATTGTGATTCTGTAATATTATTTGTGAATAATTAATTATTAATTTATATGATAAGAAAATATTTATTTTATGTGGATATAATTGATGGATATATTTATTTTATGTGAAGGAATTAATGTTGAGGTGTTTTTGTCGGAATGGAGGTATTAAAAATTAAATCACTGTTCTTGAGATATATTACGTGAGTTATAATTCTTAATCTGACCGTTGGATTGTTGTGATTTTTGAATATGTTATACATATATAAGTTGAGTATATATCCACAAATTTTGAACCGTTAAAAATGAACGTATAATTTGTTGTGAATTTTAAGAGGTGAATGATTCGGAAATTAGGTTTATAAATGATTTTGGTGGAAAATTCTAGAATTGAGTGGGCCCCACTTGTGGTTGGTGAATAAATGTGCTGAATTTTGTTTCAAATGTGGTGGGTGGCAATAGTAGCAGGTAAAGCCATCAGGTTGCAGGTCAAGTCTGCTTCGGCGTGCTAACATTTTCCTAAGTTAGAATTAAAAATTACACCAGAATTCATAAGTTTTCTCTCTTTCTCTCTCTATATTCTCGAGCGTATTTTGTGAGTATTTTGATACTTTAAGAGTTGCTATTCAGTACAAGTTTCTGTCAGCACTATATCCGAAATTCAGTCAGAAGTACGATTATTCTGAAGTAAGGGATGTTATTTTCTTCGTAAATGATATTATTTCTTTCAATATCATTATGCCGAAATATTGGTTTGAACTTTTTATCAAATTTAGAATTTTTTGTGTCGGAGTTACTATTCACGTATACGGCACTATTCACGTATACGACACTATTCACGAAAACGGCACTATTCACTGAAAAATAAAATTTTCTTCTTTTTATCCAAGATGGCTATTATGGTTACTATCTTCGATTGTATCCATGTTTTGATCATTATTTTGGAATTCTTCTTCAAAATTGGTTATTTCGGAGTATTATTGAACTTGAATAAACTGTAATACGAATTCCTAATATTTATTTTTTTATTTCATTGGATTCCTTTTCTTTAAGATATTTTTCATCATCCTCAGTCCTAAATAATGATATTACTGAATATCTTTGGCCTGTAGTGCAAAGATGAATGATTACCTGATGAATATCTTTGGCCCGTAGTGCAAAGATGAACAGGTGTTAAGATGAACATGATCAACTGAGTATTATTCTTGAATTTTACTCCACAAAGTAGTATCATGTTGACAATTTGGACGTTATTGATTTCTGGATAAATTAAATTATAAATCTTTAAAATTTATCCTTGAACTTGTTTAATTGAATTATTATATCATTGTCATCATCCTCATATTTATATTCTGTTGAAAGTCATCAGTGGCCTGTAGTGCATAGATGGACTTGGTATGATTATGACCAGGGATTATTCGGTATAATCATGACCGTAATGTTACAAATGATGTGGTAAAAGTCCTCATTGGCCCGTAGCGCATTGATGGATAATTTTTGGTATGATTATGGTCATGGATTCTCTTCGGCCAAGGGTGCAAAGATGAATTATTTTATGGCATGATCATGACCGTTGATGAAAATACGATTATCTTTGGCCCGTAGTGCAGGGATGATTCAATGATGTGGATTATTTATTAAGCTGAATCTCAGCAATAAAATTGATGATAAATCTTTTAAATCATAGAAGATAGTAGGTTTTATGCTCTACTTGACTCTTCTAATGGATTGTTTTTTTCGCTGCAGTTGTTGATCTAAAACTTGTTGTTTATTATATTTTATCAGATTTTTCCCTGTTGAAGACTAATGATAATTTGTTGTACATTATCTTAGTCATAATATTTCTTACTGGGCTAGTTGAGCTCACCCTTTCTTTCACTGTTCACTTCAGGAAATGAGAATATAGCTGGGACTAGTCGGGGAATGGATTGACGGTCCAGATGGTTGCATTAGTAGTCCTCACTATTCTGTGAAATAGTGTGATAATTGTAATGAGGACTCCTTTTGAGTTTGTATACTCTCTAGTAGACAATATTTGTATTCAAACTCACAGTATATGTGTTGTCGTATTCTGCACGACAATTGTATTACTGAAGTTGTATTTATTTCTGTACTATGTATTTGGCGACTCAGAATGGGTGATGTATACCTATTTTGGGGGCGTCACATATACATCACCCATTATGAGTCGCCAAATACATGATACAGAATTTAAATACAACTTCCTTATACAATACGACAAAAACGTAGCTGAGAGTTTTTACATGAATATTGTCTAATAGACAGTATCTAAACTCAAATGGAGTCCTTATTACAATTATTATCACACTATTTTATAAAATAGTGAGGACTACTACATCCACCTCCTCGGACCGTCACTCCATTGCCCGACTAGTCCCGGCTACGTTCTCATTTCTTGAAGAGAACAATGAAAATAAAATGGTGAGCTCAACTAGTCCAGTAAGAAATATTATGACTAAGATAATGCAGAATAAATTATCGTTAGCCTGCAACAGTGTTAAACTGATAGAATACAATAAACAATAATTTTAACTGTGGCGGAACAAGCAATCCATTAGAAGAGTCAAGTAGAGCATGATATCGACAATCTTCTATGATTTAAAAAGTCTATCATTAATTTTATCGCTGAGACTTAACTCAATAAATAATTCACATTACTGAATTATCCATGCACTACGAGCCAAGGATATTCATTAGTATCACATCCATGAATTATCTATGCACTACGGGCCAAGGATATTCGTGTTATCACCAATGGTTATGATCGTGCGAACAACTGTCCATCAATGCACTACGAGCTAATGAGGACTTTTACCACATCATTTATAACATTACAGGTCATGATTATACCGAATAATCTCTGGTCATAATCATACCAATCAACAGTCCATCTATGCACTACGAGCCAAAGATGACTTTCATCACAATATAAGCACAATTATATTAGAATTCAATTAAATGAAAGCAAAAGATTGTAACGACCCCAAAATAGATCCATTCCATCCAACCTATTCTGAGTCGCCAAATACATGGTACAGAAAATAACTATAACTTTATTACAACAATTGTCGTGCAAAATACAACAACACATATGTTGTGAGTTTGGATACAAATATATACCAAATGTGACTCATGTTCCAACCGTGGACATCACCTCACAATGACACCTTATATAAAGGTATAGTCAAAAATTATTTTAGAAATTAGAATCTTTGGGAAGTACTCAAGAAAACCTTCGTACATGGGAGGCCATGCGTCTAGGATATGATAGATATCATATGGCCACAGAATTATTCTTGGTTGACCCAATAGACCCCAAAGAAAAACGAGAAGATTATTATCATATTCTTCCCAATGGTGAGTCTTCTCTTGACTTATCATTATCTCCACTGTCTCTAATTGAGAATTATACTTCAAACAAACACCAAGATTATATAGGTAGGGCCCATAGATATACTCAGCAAGTGGATGAGCACAACCCTGTCTTATGATGACACGAGGTTGTATGTCATTAGACATCTTGTATGATAGTGACAAAACACCCTTCCAACGTTGGGTTCGCCTCACCCTATTTTTTTCACCAAATATAACTACTAAATGATGACCACCGTTCTATTCCCTTGTTACCCCCGCTCGACCCAGCTACACTCTTATTACCTGAAAGGAATTGTGAAGCAAAAGGGTGAGCACAACTAGCTCAGTAAAGAATGTCATGACTAAAGATAATTCAATTATCAATAGCCTTCATCAACAATAAATCAGAGATTTAGAACATATGGTAAATGATAAAAATTTCAACCATAGTTGCAGCAGAACGAGCAATCCATTAGAAGAGTCAAATAGACTATAAAGTCTATTATCTTCTCTATGTTAAAAATCCACCAACAATGTTTTATCCCTGTAACATCAATCAACAATTCTGGTCCACAATCATATGAATAACTCATAATCATAACTGTAGTTCTAAATTCCTCTTCTCATCCAGGACGATGATAATTTTCATCACCTATGTAACGCCCCCAAAATAGGTCCATTCCATCCAACCTATTCTGAGTCGCCAAATACATGGTACAGAAAACAACTGTAACTTTATTACAACAATTGTTGTGCAAAATACAACAACACATATGCTGTGAGTTTGGATACAAATATATACCAAATGTGACTCATGTTCCAACCGTGGACATCACCTCACAATGACACCTTACATAAAGGTATAGTCAAAAACTGTTTTGGAAGTTAGAATATTTGGGAAGTGCTCAAGGAAACCTTCGTACATGGGAGGCCACGCGTCTAGGTTATGATAGATATCATATGGCCACAGAATTATCCTTGGTTGACCCAATAGACCCCAAAGAAAAACGAGAAGATTACTATCATATTCTTCCCAATGGTGAGTCTTCTCTTGACTTATCATTATCTCCACTGTCTCTAATTGAGAATTATACTTCAAACAAACACCAAGATTATATAGGTAGTGCTCGTATATATACTCAGCAAGTGGATGAGCACATCCCTGTCTTATGATGACACGAGGTTGTATGTCGTTAGACATCTTGTATGATAGTGGTAAACCACCCTTCCAACGTTGGGTACACCTTACCCTATTGGATTCACCAAATATAACTACTAAATGAACTTTTCTATACTGCTTCGGGAGAACATCCACAGCTAGAGACCACCGTTCTATTTTCCCGTTACCCTCGCTCGACCCAGCTACACTCTTATTACCTGAAAGGAATTGTGAAGCAAAAGGGTGAGCACAACTAGCTCAGTAAAGAATATCATGACTAAAGATAATTAAATTATCAATAGCCTTCATCAATAATAAATCAGAGATTTAGAACATATGGTAAATGATAAAAATTTCAACCATAGTTGCAGCGGAACATGCAATCCATTAGAAGAGTCAAATAGACTATAAAGTCTATTATCTTCTCCATGTTAAAAATCCACCAACAATATTTTATCCATGTAACATCACTCAACAGTTCCTTTCCACAATCATATGAATAACTCATAATCATAATTGTGACTATAAATTTTTCTTCGCACCCAGGACGAAGAATATTTTCATCACCTGTCTTTACCTGAAACATCAAAGATCATGGTTATACCAAATCACAGTTCCTGTTTATAATCATACTAACAAATCCATCTTTGCACTACGGGCCAAAGATATTCATCAACAAACCATCTTTGCACTACGGGCCAAAGATATTCATCAACAAACCATCTTTGCACTACGGGCCAAAGATATTCAACAACAGTTCATCTTTGCACTACAGGCCAAAGATATTCATCAACAGGCCATCTTTGCACTACATGCCAAAGATATTCATCAACAATTCATATTTGCACTACAGGCTAAAGATATTCATCAATATTTCATCTTTGCACTACAGGCCAAAGATATTAATATCTCAAAGAAATATATAATCATTTCAGAATTTATATACACCATAATTATAACCATGTTAATCAATTCATCTTTACACTTAAGCTAAAGATATTCAATTGTAAATTCAATGGTCATGATCATACCAGTCACAATTCAACTTTGCACTACAGGCCAAAGAGAACCCTAGTCATGATCATACCAATAATCTACCCATCTTTACACTCCAGTGAAAGAGAAATTCAACATCAGGGTTATAAAAATGTTATATATTATAATAAAATCAATATAATCAACATATAGATTTAATCTCAAGAGTAATATTCATAAATCAACTATAATTTGGTTAGTAAAAGAAACCAATTTTGTCGTGAATAGTAACTCGTGAATAGTAACTCATGAATAGTAACTCGTGAATAGTAACTCGTGAATAGTAACACCGACTCAAAAAGGTAGAAATTTCACAATAAAATTCATACCAATACTTCGGTATAATGATATTGAAAGAATAACATTTCTTAAGCTTATAAACAATTTATTTAAATTGTTTACACTTTACTAATTAATGCATTTAATCATCATAAAATGTCAACTCTTAAGATTTCATCATCAATAACCAAAACCCTCATCAAAAATCTGCATATACCTCATATATAGGATTCTCAAGCCATAAAATCCTATTTTCCAATTTTCTTTCTTCACAAAACATATTTAATTCATTTACTCATAACTAGACTATTTTTATGAAAAATACCAAATCAGTTCCAAAAATATTTCTTTTCTGGGATTTAGCATAATATAGTCCCATAGTGAACATATATTTTTCTCAGAATTTTTAAAAGTCATTTACTATTTTTCATATGGCCAAAATAGCCGAATATTTAGACATTTATCAAAAATTATACTTTTGTCTAAATATTCTGAAATTTACAGTGTATACTTCTATCATATACATGTACTCCCAATAAAAATTTCATCAATTTTGGAGTTAACCACAAGGAATTATAAGCGGTTACTTTTAAAATAGTCTTTTCCCGTAAAATTCATAACTCTTAATCTATACATCCAAAAATCACCATTTTTGGACACAATCAATAAAACTCATCAAAATATCATTTCAAATTTTTCCAGAATTTTTGAAGATCAGAAAAATTACGAAACTGAAAATCATAACAACCCTTAAAATCCCTTAATATCTCTTACAATCCCTTACTATCCCTTACCTCAAAAGAGCAGTACTTCTGACTGGATATCGGATATGATGCTGAAGGAAACTTGCACTGATGAATAGCAACTCACCAAGTATCTAAAAACTCACAAAATATGCTTCATAATATAGAGAGAGAAAGAGAGAAAGCTTATGTTTCTGGTGTGATTTTCAATTCTAACTTAGCCCTCTATTTATAGGAAAATTTTGGTAGGTTTGACCTGCAACCTGATGGCTTTACCTGCTACTATTCCCACCCACCACATTTGAAATATAATTCAGCATATTTCTTCACCAACCACAAGTGGGACCCACCAATTCTAGAATTTTCCACCAAAATGACTAACTCCAAAAATTCAACAATTTCTGAACCAGTCATCTCGTAAAATTCATAACAAATCATACGTTCATTTTTAACGGTTCAAAATTTATGGACATATACTCAACTTATATATGTATAACATATCCAAAAATTACCACGATCCAACGGTCGGATTAAAAATTATAACCCCCGCAAAATATCTCAAAAACCCTGATTTTTAATACCTCCATTCCGACAAAAATACGGATAAAAACCTCAACATTAACTCCTTCATTTTTAACCACAAAAATATATCACTCGTTTATATCCACATAAAATAAATATTTCCTTATCATATGAATCAATAATTAATTATTCACAAATAATATTACAGAATCACATTTATGACAACCAGGTCGTTCCCAGGAAAGAGGGGGCTTTCCAATAAGGATTTCTCCTTACTGGCGCGCAATTAGATGACCAAACCTCTCTTTAGACAGAACTTTCTAGACATTGCCAATAATGCTATCTAATAATATTATTCAAATAATATGAATTATTGATCTGATAATAGAAAATACTGTGCATCAATAATTATTGAAACAACAATAATATAAAATATCAACGCAGCAATTATTGAATCAATAAAATAAAATATTGAACAGTAATTACTGTAACAATTATTGAGTAGTGCCTTCTTACGTAAGAATCAATAATTTCAAAAATACTATGCAATACCGTGTGCTACTGTGCAATAACGCGTATTACTGTATTTTAACCACCGGGTATTCCAACAGTGTTAACGGTAACAACTACGCCGTTATTTGTAAAAACTCAAATTTGTCGTTTTCCTTCACCCGACAGTTATTCGTTATGGGGCCCACAAATAGCTGCGTCGTCGTACGAATATTCCCCGACAGAAAGAATATTCCACGACCAAACGAATATTTCCCGACAACAATGATTATTTTATAACCACTTGCTTATTTTGAAAAAAAAAATCATATTGCACTCATAACTTTAAACTTTTATCAATTTAACCATTTACTGAATTGTAATTATAAGGAAAATTGAATACTTTTATTTCATAAAATTCGGGGTCTTACAACCTATATTTACCTGAAACATCAAAGATCATGGTTACACCAAATCACATTTCCTGTTCATAATCATACTAATAACTTCATCTTTGCGCTACGTCCAAAGATATTCATTTGTATCACCAGTTGGTCATGTTTATCTCAACATCTGTTCATCTTTGCACTACTGGCCAAAGATATTCAACAACATGTCATCTTTGCACTACGGGCCAAAGATATTCATCAACAATTCATCTTTGCACTACAGGCCAAAAGATATTCAACAACAGGTCATCTTTGCACTACGGGCCAAAGATATTCATCAACAACTCATCTTTGCACTACAGGCCAAAGATATTCCTCAATAGTTCATATTTGCACTACAGGCCAAATATATTATTATCTCAAAGAAATATATAATCATTTCAGAATTTATATAACCAATAATTATAACCATGTTGATCATTTCACCTTTGCACTTAAGCTAAAGATATTCAATTATAAATTCAATGGTCATGATCATACTAGTCACAATTCAACTTTTCACTACTGGACAAAGAGAACCTTAGTCATGATCATACCAATAATCTACCCATCTTTACACTCAAGCGAAAGAGAATTTCAACATCAAGGTTATAAAAATGTTATATATGATTATAAAAATAATATGGTCAAAACATGGATTTAATTTCAAGAGCAATATTCATAAACCAACTATAATTTGGTCAGAAAAAGAGAATAGTAACTCGTGAATAGTAACTCATGAATAGTAACTCATGAATAGTAAACTCGACACAAAAAGGTAAAAATTCCACAATAAAATACATAACAATATTTCGGTATAATGATATTGAAAGTATAATATTTCTTAAGCTTATAAACAATTTATTTTAATTGTTTATACTTTACTAAATAATATATTTAATCATTCTAAAATACCAAACTCATAAGATTTTATCACCAATAATCAAAACCTTCATCAAAAATCTGTATATACCTCATATAGGATTCTCAAAGTCATAGAATCCTATTTTCCAATTTTCTTACTTCACAAAACATATTTAATTCATTTACTCATAACTAGACTATTTTCATGAAAAATACCAAATCAGTTCTAAAAATATTTCTTTTCTGAGATTTAGCATAATATAGTCCCATAGTGAACATATATTTTTCTCAGAATTTTTAAAAGTCATTTACTATTTTTCATATGGCCAAAACAGCCGAATATTTAGACATTTATCAAAAATTATACTTTTGTCCAAAAATTCTGAAATTTACAGAGTATACTTCTATCATACACATGTACTCCCAATAAAAATTTCATCAATTTTGGAGTTAACCACAAGGAATTATAAGCGGTTACTTTTAAAATAGTCTTTTCTCATAAAATTCATAACTCTCAATCTATACATCCAAAAATCACCATTTTTGGACACAATCAAGAAAACTCATCAAAATATCATTTTGAATTTTTTCAGAATTTTTGAAGATCAAAAAAATTACAAAACTGAAAATCATAACAACCCTTAAAATTCCTTACTATCCCTTACCTCAAAAGAGCAGTACTTCTGATCGGTATGCAAAGCCGAAGGAAACTTGCACTGAATAGCAACTCTCAAAGTATCTAAATACTCACAAAATATGCTTCATAATATAGAGAGAGAAAGAGAGAAAGCTTATGTTTCTGGTGTGATTTTCAATTCTAACTTAGCCCTCTATTTATAGAAAAATTTTGGTAGGTTTGACCTGCAACCTGATGGCTTTACCTGCTACTATTCCCACCCACCACATTTGAAATATAATTCAGCACATTTCTTCACCAACCACAAGTGGGGCCCACCAATTCTAGAATTTTCCACCAAAAATGATTTATAACCTGATTTCCGAATCAGCCACCTCTTAAAATTCATAACAAATCATACGTTCATTTTTAACGGTTCAAAATTTATGGACATATACTCAACTTATATATGTATAACATATCCAAAAATTACCACGATCCAACGGTCGGATTAAAAATTATAACCCCCGCAAAATATCTCAAAAACCCTGATTTTTAATACCTCCATTCCGACAAAAATACTGATAAAAACCTCAACATTAACTCCTTCATTTTTAACCACAAAAATATATCCCTCATTTATATCCACATAATATAAATATTTCCTTATCATATGAATCAATAATTAATTATTCACAAATAATATTACAGAATCACATTTATGACAACCAGGCCGTTCCCAGGAAAGAGGGGGCTTTCCAATAAGAATTTCTCCTTACTGGCGCGCAATTAGATGACCAAACCTCTCCTTAGACAGAACTTTCTAGACATTGACAATAATGTTATCTAATAATATTATTCAAATAATATGAATTATTGATCTGATAAAGGAAAATACTGTGCAGCAACAATTATTGAAACAACAATAATATAAAATATCAACGCAACAATTATTGAATCAATAAAATAAAATATTGAACAGTAATTACTGTAACAATTATTGAGTAGTGCCTTCTTACGTAAGAATCAATAATTCCAAAAATACTATGCAATACCGTGTGCTACTGTGCAATAACGCGTATTACTGTATTTTAACCACCGGGTATTCCAACAGTGTTAACGGTAACAACTACGCCATTATTTATAAAAATTCAAATTTATCGTTTTCCTTCACCCGACAGTTATTCGTTATGGGGCCCACAAATAGCTGCGCCGTCGTACGAATATTCTCCGACAGAAAGAATATTCCACGACCAAACGAATATTCCCCGACAACAATGATTATTTTATAACCACTTGCTTATTTTGAAAAAAAAAATTCATATTTCACCCATAACTTTAAACTTTTATCAATTTAACTATTTACTGAATAGTAATTATAAGAAAAATTGCATACTTTTATTTCATAAAATTCGGGGTCTTACAAAGATAAATTTTAAAGATTTATAATTCAATTTATCCAGGTCATCAATCCTTGGGGTGCTCCTGCTTTATTCGTAAAGAAGAAAGACGGGAGTATGCGACTTTGTATCGACTATAGGGAATTGAACCATGTCACCATCAAGAATAGGTATCCGCTACCTCGCATTGATGACCTGTTTGACCAGTTGCAAGGAGCACAATTCTTTTCAAAGATCGATCTTCGTTCTGGATATCATCAGCTGAAGATTAAAACTGAGGATATTCCAAAGACCAGTTGTAAGGAGCACAATTCGGTTGGAGCGAGGATTGTGAGAAGAGTTTTCAAGAACTCAAGAGGAGACTCATTTCGGCACCTGTTCTGCACAATACCATCTGGTTCGGATGGATTTGTTATCTACAGTGATGCTTCAGGCAAAGGATTAGGATGTGTTCTCATGCAACATGGAAAAGTCATAGCCTATGCCTCGCGACAACTCAAAGAATATGAGAGGAATTATCCTACTCATGATTTGGAGTTGGCAACAGTCATTTTTGCGTTGAAGATTTGGAGACACTACCTTTATGGGGAGAAAGTGGAGATATATACAGATCATAAAAGCCTCAAATATTTTTTTACCCAAAAGGAACTCAACATGCGGCAACGACGTTGGCTTGAGCTGTTGAAAGATTACGATCATACCATCTAATATCATCCTGGAAAAGCGAACGTAGTAGCTGACGCATTGAGTAGAAGATCATACGCAGGTACGAGTGCAATGGTGTTAACACAAATGCCAATTTGGTATGGTTTACAAAGGATGGAGATAGAGATGAAGGCTCCAAGTACCCACATGATGATATCAAATATACGAGTAGAACCTACTTTAATTGATAAAGTTAAAGCCGCTCAAGCTACAGACATGGAGCTGATGCGTATGAAGAAAAAAGTGCAAGAAGGTGCTATTCCAGAAGCAAGAATCGATGAAGAAGGAATACTTCGAGTCAACTCCAGACTTTGTGTTCCTAACGATTTTGACTTGAAGCATAGAATAATGATGGAGGCACACAACACACCGTTTGCAATCCATCCTGGGAGTACCAAAATGTATCACGATCTTCGACACACATTTTGGTGGAGCAATATGAAAAGAGGGATCGCGGAGTTAATCTCGAGATGTTTAAATTGTCAACGTGTAAAAGCGGAGCATCAAGTACCAAAGGGTCCATTGCAACCACTTGAGATTCTGAAATGGAAGTGGGAACACATTACTATGGATTTTGTTACGGGTCTTCCCAAGGTTTCTCAAGGC
Source organism: Panax notoginseng (assembly GCA_016801055.1). Lineage (NCBI taxonomy): Eukaryota > Viridiplantae > Streptophyta > Magnoliopsida > Apiales > Araliaceae > Panax > Panax notoginseng. The sequence continues at coordinate 10,031,839 of CM029013.1, forward strand.
ATAGATGCGATTTGGGTTATTGTTGATAGATTAACCAAGTCCGCTCATTTCTTGCCGATACGTGAGACTTATTCCCTTGAACGTCTTGCTAGTATGTACGTGAACGAGATTGTGAGATTGCATGGCATGCCAATATCCATAGTTTCGGATCGTGACCCAAGATTCACTTCACGATTTTGGGTTAGCTTGCAGAAAGCTATGGGCACGGATTTACGATTCAGTTCAGCATACCATCCTTAAACGGACGGACAATCAGAGAGGACTATTCAAACTCTTGAAGATTTATTAAGACTTTGTGTCCTAGATCTCAAAGGGAGTTGGGATAAGTACCTACCATTGGTAGAATTCTCCTACAACAACAGTTATCAGGCGAGCATAGGTGTGGCTCCATTCAAGGCGTTGTATGGAAGAAAATGTCGTTCTCCAGTATGCTGGGACGAGGTGGGTGAAGCAACATTGTTGGGACCAGAGTTGGTACGCATTACTACAGAGAAGATCCAAACGATTCGACAACGTATACAAACGGCACAGGATCGACAAAAGAGTTATGCGGATCTTCATCGGAAGGACGTAGAATTTAATATTGGGGATCATGTAATGTTACGTGTTGCACCATGGAAGGGAGTTACAAGATTTGGGAAGAGAGAAAAGCTCAATCCAAGAAGGAAAGAGCATGTTCTACGCACGAAGGTTATACCACAAGTTAAAATTTTGTGGAGAAACCATGCTATTGAAGAAATGACCTGGGAGTTAGAATCAGAAATAAAAGCGAGGTATCCTCACCTTTTCGAAACACCAGGTACGTCCGTCAATTTTGAGGACGAAATTTCATAAGGAGGGGAGGTTGTAAGACCCCAACTTATTAATAAATGAAATTAAATAACCTCTATTTATTATTTTGAAATAGAAAGGGTTGATTTGATTAATGTGGTTAGTTATGGGTAAAATGCGTAAATATTTCAAATAAGCAAGTGGTTATAAAATATTCATTTTTGGTCGGTGAATATTCGTTTGGTCGGTGAATATTCTTGCTATCGGGGAATATTCGTACGACGGCACAGCCTTGTGTGGGCCCCATAACGGAAAGCGATTGGATGAAGAAAACGACAAGTATAAGTTGTGTATAATTAACGGCGTAGTTGTTACCGTTAATACTGTTGGAATACCTGGTGGTTAAAATACAGTAGCACACGGTATTGCACCAATTATTGATTCTTACGTAAGAAGGCACTACTCAATAATTGTTACAGTAGTTACTGTTTAATATTTTATTTTATTAATTTAATAACTGCTGCATTAATATTTTATATTATTGTTGTTTCAATAATTGTCACTGCACAGTATTTCTCATTATCAGATCAATAATTCATATTATTTGAATAATATTATTAGATAATATTATTGGCAATGTCTAGAAAGTTCTGTCTATGGAGAGGTTTGGTCATCTAATTGCGCGCCACTAAAGAGAAATTCTTATTGGAAAGCCCCCTCTTTCCTGGGAACGACCTGGTTGTCATAAATGTAATTCTGTAATATTATTTGTGAATAATTAATTATTGATTCATATGATAAGGAAATATTTATTCTATGTAGATATAAATGTTGGATATATTTATTATGGTTAAAAATGAAGGAGTTAATGTTAAGGTGTTTTATCAGTATTTTTATCGGAATGGAGTTATTAAAAATCAAATCAGGATTTTAGAGAAATATTGCGGGAGTTATAATTTTTAATCCGACCGTTGGATCGTGGTAATTTTTGGATATGTTATACATATATAAGTTGAGTATATGTCCACAAATTTTGAACCGTAAAAAATAAACATATGATTTATTATGAATTTTACGAGATGACTGGTTCAGAAATTATTGAATTTTCGGAGTTTATCATTTTGGTGGAAAATTCTAGAATTGGTGGGCCCCACTCTTGGTTGGTGAAGAAATGTGCTGAGATTTTTTATTCAAATGTAGTGGATGGGAATAGTAGCAGGTAAAGCCATCAGGTTGGAGGTTAAGTCTGCTTCGGCGTGCTAACATTTTCCTATAAATAGAGGGCTAAGTTAGAATTAAAAATCACACCAGAAACAAGTTTTCTCTCTTTCTCTCTCTAGATTATTGAGTGTATTTTGTGAGTATTTACATACTTTAAGAGTTTCTATTCATCAGAGCAAGTTTCTTTCAGCCTTATACCGGTATTCCGACCATAAGTACGGTTATTTTGAGGTAAGGGATATTATTTTCTTCTTAAATGATATTATTTTCTTCAATATCATTATGTTGAAATATTGATATGAGTTTTTTTATCAAATTTAAAACTTTTTGTGTCGGGGTTACTATTCACGTATACGGCACTATTCACGTATACGGCACTATTCACAAATACGGCACTATTCACCGAAAAATAAAATTTTTTCTTTTTGTCCAAGATGTCTATTATGGTTACTATCTTTGATTGTATCCATGTTTTGATCTTTATATTTGAATTCTGTTTCACAATTGATTATTATGAAGTATTATTGATCTTGGATAAACTGTTATACGAATCCCTACTAATTGTCCTCCTGTCTCACTGGATTTATTTTTTTAAAGATATTTTTCATCATCCTCAGTCCTAAATGATGATATTACTGAATATCTTTGGCCTATAGTGCAAAGATGTATGATTACCTGATGAATATCTTTGGCCTGTAGTGCAAAGATGAACAGGTGTTGAGATGAACATGACTGACTGGTGATACAAATGAATATCTTTGGCCTGTAGTGCAAAGATGAATATTTGGTTAAAGATGATTATTAATTGATGTTACAAGGATAAAATATTGATGATGGACTTTTAAATCTTAGAAGATAGTAGAATTCATTCTCTACTTGACTCTTCTAATGGTTTGCTGTTTCCGCTGCAATTGTTGATCTAAAACTTGTTGTCGATTATATTCTATCAGATTTTTTCCTGTTGCATACTAATGATAATTTGTTGTATATTATCTTAGTCATAATATTCTTTACTGGGCTAGTTGAGCTCACCCTTTTTCTTTTTGTTCCATTTTTCTTCTCAGGAGGTGAGAACATAACAGGATCTAGTCGGGGTATAGAGTGATGGTTCTAGAAAGTTGTTTTAGCAGTCCTCACTATTTCTGTAAAATAGTATTTGAATAATTGTAATGAGGACTTATTTGAGTGTGGATATTGTCTAGAAGACAATATTTGTATTTAAACTCACAGTATGTGTTGTCGTATTTTGCACGACAATTGTATTATTGAAGTTGTAGTTTGCTTTTTGTACCATGTATTTGGCGACTCAGAATGGGTGTTGTATACCTATTTTGGGGGCGTCACATTATGCATCAATTACTGTAGCAATAATTGAGTATAACTGAGTGACTTCTCACGTAATTTGCATCAAATATTGTGTGCTACTATGCAACTACGCGTATTACTGTACTTTTATCACCGGGTATTTCAATAGTTAACGGTAAAATTTTCACCGTTATTTTTATAAAAAGATATTTCTGTCGTCATTTTTTAACTCCGACAATAATTCTGTTTGTGGGGTCCACCAATGATTGTGCCGTCGTACGAATATTTCCTGTTAAAAACGAATATTCCCCGACCAATAGAATATTTTATGACAACTTGCTTACTTTACAAAATTTATAAATATTACCCACAACTATAACATTATATTAAATTCATACCATAATATTCAAAAACATATTTCGAAAAAAAATCATCTTTATTCATAAAAGTTGGGGTCTTACAACATGTATATAATAACCTTCAATATCAAATTTTGAACATACACTGTAATTGCCCAAATACACTGTAATAAGTTGCAATTGCATAAAGAAAATCAAATTGAAATAATTATCAGATGTTTTACACTTCATAATATCAATGTTCTGAAGTTTCAAAATTCCAAATAATATGCAGTCCAAAATCAAAGGTTGTGAATCCCAATTTCAACAAAATTTAATCCCAACAACAAAACAAAATTATATCCCAATTTCAGCAATATCAACAAGAAGAATTCAATTTCAACAACAACAAAAAGCCTAAAATTACCTCTCGATTTCAGCAATATCAACAAGTCACAGTATATTATCCAAATGAACCAAATTTTCGACAGTACTGTTATTCACATAAACAACATATTATCCAAATTGAGTTAATCTCGTATTAAAACCCATACTAACCCTAAAACAAATTAAGCCACAAACTTCAGTAATATCATACAAATATTTGCAACTATTTTATTCAAATCCGAATTTGAGTAACTCTCATAAATTTCAGAAATTCAAAAATCATTTTCATTCATTTAACTCTTTGCAACAAATTAACCCTAAAAACATAAATTAATAAAACTAACCATAATTATTGTTCTTATCTAAAGGAGGAAGAACAATTTTCGGCTAGTATGGTGGTGCAGATCGATCCTCAGGTAGCTGGTATGGTGGTGGTGGTGGTGGTGGAGTGAGAGGACGACACGACAAAGCACGGTGGTGGTGGAGTGATGAGAGAGATGAGAGAGAGGTGAGAGTCAGAGAGAGCTGAGCTACAGAGGGAGAGAAAAAAAAGAGAGAAAAAAAAGAGAGAATAGCAACGGCAGCTGGGGGGAAATGAAAAGTTTAAGTTTTAAAGGTTATTTTCGACAGAAGATCTTTGTCGACCTTATATTATCCTCGACTGAAATTCCGTAGAACTTAACATACATTCCGTCGACTATAAGGTTGGCATTGGCGCTAGCGCGAACATGGACGCCAAAGGATGCCTTCTATCTTCGACGGACATCCGTCGAAATTATTGTATATTTCGACGAAATAATGTTAGACTGAATTATCCGTCGGAACTAATCTATCTCCAAGAAAATTATGTATGTCGAAAATAACTACTTTTCCTGTAGTGAGAGCCAAGGTCTTGCATGATATCCTAGTGACTCAAAACTTTTTACTTCCAACCCAAATAATTCTTCAAAGTCACTCTGATTCAAATACAATATTGTACAAATACAATATGTTGTATTTGTGTTTTTATTTTGCTATATGAACCCTAAAAATACAAAGTCATAGGAATTAGTTCACAAGCAAAATCATCATCAAAACCGAGGAATAGAATATTATTAAATCAACAAATATATTTCAAATTGAGTTTGAACAATTAATAATAAACTTATAATTTAAAATAGATGAGGTATTATTTTAAGTCGTTGATTATATCTTATGAGATGCCTGATTCAGTGCTTTTCTTTCATTTTATTTTTTATTTAGTTGATTCTTTTGAAAAAAGACATTACATGTCATTTCTAATTATGGTATGGGGAAAGGATGATGTTCGGAGACTGACTATCCATACGTACTAACACAATTTTTTTTCTCATAATTTAAAAGTTTGTATACACATTGTTGGGTCACGATATTTTCTCTACTGGGCCGGGCGGATTGGGCCTCCCCATTTAATTAGCCTAGTGGACCTTTACTATTAAGTCTTATAGTCATTGGGCTTAACATTTATATTACCTTTATTGTATCTCCTTAATAATGGGTTGGGTCAAGCGGCCGGTCCCTTAAATCTTTTAATATCTAGACCCTTGACTTGTAATGATGAAAAGGAAGAGCAGTTGACCAAAAGTCTGCATATCATTAATGTGGATGGGATTTTATCCAGCCGGCGGCAGGTATAGTACAAAAAAGGTGACAACCTGCATGCACACGGCTGAGACCACAGAGAAGCAGGGGGCTGTGTCAGATCATGGTTGGTGGCACAAAAAACCGAGCATGAGAGTATAACCTAGCAAGGGGGTCTCCTAACAAGAGGTACGCATACACTTTCTATCGAGCTAAACACACTAGAGATTTTTTACACCCTCCATTGTTAAACCTTGAACACCTGTATTGACTCTCACGCCGGAGCTATCCCCCGACGGTCCAGCCGTCAAGCTTTTGGTGTTGATCGTGTTTTCTGTGCAGGATTAGGGCGTCTTACGTGATTGGGACGTCATCAAAGATCTTGGCGTTAACATTGGCGCTAGAAAGAGGGCTGAGTTCTAGTGTTTCAGAGCTTTCAATCACAAAGTTTCATTTGTTCTACGTCGAAAAGAATGGTGAGGAGTAGAACTAGTACACCGGAGGGACAACCGATGGCTGTAAGTTCACCCTTGCCTCGTGTTCCAGTTAAGGATCATTTGGGTCCTTTCAAAAATACTCTTGAGAGTATGGCTTTCAAGCGTGATTCAGGGGGTTCTCGTTCGAGAGCCCGTAGTGAAGCCCGAAGGAGGTTGGTCTTTGCGGCTGACAAGGAACGTGATCATGGCCGAAGGCGAGTAGAAGGCACCCCACCTGGAACTCGGCACCGAAGTGATCGGGACGACAAGGCTGCCAAGCTGGCGAAGATGGCGGACGAAGCAGATCCTTCGGATGGCAGAACTGGAGCAGGTCCTTCGGATGACAAAGTTGATGCAGATGCTTCGGATGGCAGAGCCGAAGCAGGTCCTTCGGATGACAGAGCCGAAGCAGATCCTTCGGATGGCAGAACTGGAGCAGGTCCTTCGGATGACAAAGTTGATGCAGATGCTTCGGATGGCAGAGCCGAAGCAGGTCCTTCGGATGGCAGAACTGGAGCAGGTCCTTCGGATGACAAAGTTGATGCAGATGCTTCGGATGGCAGAGCCGAAGCAGGTCCTTCGGATGGCAGAGTTGGTGCAGATCCTTCGGATGGCAAAGTTGGTGCAGATGCTTCGGATGGCAGAGCCGAAGCAGGTGCTTCGGATGGCAGAGCCGAAGCAGGTCCTTCGGATGGCAGAGTCGAAGCAGGTCCTTCGGATGGCAGAGCCGAAGCAGGTCCTTCGGATGGCAGAGTTGGTACAGATGCTTCGGATGGCAGAGCCGAAGCAGGTGCTTCGGATGGCAGAGCCGATGCAGATGCTTCGGATGGCAGAGTCGAAGCAGGTCCTTCGGATGGCAAAGCCGAAGCAGGTCCTTCGGATGGCAGAGCCGAAGCAGGTCCTTCGGATGGCAGAGTTGGTGCAGATCCTTCGGATAGCAAAGTTGGTGCAGATCCTTCGGTTGGCAGAGCTGGAGCAGGTCCTTCGGATGGAAAACTCGGTGCAGATCCCTCGGATGGCAAAGCTGGTGCAGATCCTTCGGTTGGCAGAGTTGGTGCAGATCCTTTGGATGCCAGAGCTGGAGCAGATGCTTCGGATGGCAGAGCTGAAGGACGAGGCGTCCAATTATGTCCAGTCTGAAAGACGTAGTAAAGCAGTCTATACACTTTGAAGGCATGTCTCAAGATGATCCTCATGATCGAAGAAGACCAAGGAACCATACTCCTGAGCATCCGAAGAGGGTACCTCACTATATCGGTTCTCGGGATTATGGTTGCAGCAGACGAATAAGTTGATCCAGAGAGTACCTTATAATACAAATAAGGCATTCTGCCTCGAGTATTCTCACCACAGTGACAAAAATCTCCACCGAAATAGATCCAGAAATCACACTCACGGGAATCCACTGAGGGCACACCGCCCTGGGGGTACTTATCTTCGGAGAAATTCATCTAAAGCTGCAAAAGGCCGGGCCGTTCAGAAGAAGCTTTGAGGAGGTTTATGTCCCAATTAGCAGAAGCAGAGCTCATGGATGTTGGGTGTAGACAAATATTCTACTTCGGACAATCAATGCGGCAGGCTGTCAAGTTCAGATTCAGCACAAAAAATTCACTTTTTCACAACTGGTCCTCTTCGTCTTTGTCCTAAGGTCACAATGAAGTAAGGAGGTATGGTAGGACTCGCTGGCCATTCGATGGTAGCCAATTTATTTGATACCCCGCGTGGTAGTCAAATCCTGGATCCTATATTGTTTTTACCACGGGTGGTAAATCAATGGTCACCGAAGTAAGGAGGTATGGTAGGACTCGCTGGCCATTCGATGGTAGCCAATTTATTTGATACCCCGCGTGGTAGTCAAATCCTGGATCCTATATTATTTTTACCACGGGTGGTAAATCAATGGTCACCGAAGTAAAGAGGTATGGTAGGACTCGCTGGCCATTCGATGGTAGCCAATTTATTTGATACCCCGCGTGGTAGTCAAATCATGGATCCTATATTGTATTTACCAAGGGTGGTAAAGCAATGGTCACCGAAATCCTGGATCCTTATATACTTGTTCTACCCCGAGTGGTAAACAAGATCTTAATGGTGCAAGGAGGATCAGCCGAATTCACCTTATTGACTGATCTGTCTCACACTTCGGTAACGATAAGTATGCATTACTTTATTTTGTTCAAGTGTTGAGTTCGGATTATATTGTCATTTTTCTTAACTGTAATATAATTTGCTTGATTATTGACTAACAGTTTAAGATAAGAGGCACTTGAACAGTTTTCAAGTTGATTGATGATCAATTATTAACAAGAAATGTTCACTCAGAAGTAATAAGGCATGAAGTTGATATTTTAATATTAACTGTTCACAACCAGTTAGAATTTTTACAGAAAGTTCTATAGCTAAAGATGAGGAGAGGTCATCTTCAGGCTTCGTCCTTGTCATCGTCACCATCTGAAGAGTCTAGAAGAGATGGATCTACATTGGCCCGAGCTTTTTCTTGCCTTTACTTCGGCAGATTTCATATCATTTGGCATATATATGGACGATCTCATCGTTCAGCTTGGCGGGTTTTCTGTATTCTGTTTGGATCTCCTTACAAATATCTTCGGTCAGTGGCAGATCCAAGTTCCCAAGGGCCCGAAGTTATCGGAGTCCCTCTTCAGAGCTTTTGACGAAGTGCTATATATCCTGCCTCTTTAGCGTGGATATTGTTATTTTGCTTCGCCAGTCTCTGATTGGACTCGGCTAGATCTTCATTCTTCTTCGTCAAAATTTCATTATTCGGAAACAGGTCGACATTTATATCTGTGATGACCCGATGTGTGGCCTTGATCGTCTCCAACTCTTTTTTGACCTTGTCGAGATCCTTCCGAAGTCCTTCATTGTTGAAAAGAGCAATGTCAAGGTTGCTTCTTTCTTTTGCCAACATAGACTTCGGAATGTCTTTCTCCCTTCGGGCGATATTCTCTTCGGTATCCTCTTCGGCTTCTTTGTATTTGAGACGGAGGTATCCGAAGATAGCGTTTGCTTGCAGATGGTCAATATTAATCAATCAGTTCAAACTGATGGTCAAATACCAACTTCCTTTAGTCTGATATTTCACTCCTTCACCCATCAGTTCCCTGATGGAATTATTGCCGAACCGATGATCATCGGTGTCGCCACAGCTTCGAGCCTGAATCCAGATTAGGATGGTTTTTGTGGCGAAGGTCTGAATTGTTCGAGAGGCGGTGAAATATTTGTTGTTGTATGTTCGGCTGGAGTAGGCTCTTTAAATGGACTTCCAATATTAATTTATGTTGTTATTTGATGTTCATCAGATGGGCTTCGGTAAGCTATATTTTGGGCCTTTATTTACTTTATTATAAATCCTTTTGCCTTGGACCGATGCCATTTATACTCTTTCCCGATGCTATTTATACTCTTTCATTAAACATCCTGTTTAATAAAAGACTAGGGGGCAATGTTGGGTCACGATATTTTCTCTACTGGGCCGGGCGGATTGGGCATCCCCATTTAATTAGCCTAGTGGACCTTTACTATTAAGTCTTATAGTCATTGGGCTTAACATTTATATTACCTTTATTGTATCTCCTTAATAATGGGCTGGGTCAAGCGGCCGGTCCCTTAAATCTTTTAATATCTAGACCCTTGACTTGTAATGATGAAAAGGAAGAGCAGTTGACCAAAAGTCTGCATATCATTAATGTGGATGAGATTTTATCCAGCCGGCGGCAGGTATAGTACAAAAAAGGTGACAACCTGCATGCACACGGCTGAGACCACAGAGAAGCAGGGGGCTGTGTCAGATCATGGTTGGTGGCACAAGGGTCTCCTAACAGGAGGTACGCATACACTTTCTATCGAGCTAAACACACTAGAGATTTTTTACACCCTCCATTGTTAAACCTTGAACACCTGTATTGACTCTCACGCCGGAGCTATCCCCCGACGGTCCAGCCGTCAAGCTTTTGGTGTTGATCGTGTTTTCTGTGCAGGATTAGGGCGTCTTACGTGATTGGGACGTCATCAAAGATCTTGGCGTTAACACACATGAAATGTAAGATTTAGTGATACTAAAATTGATGTTAATTCTTTAAAGTTGGGGTTTGAAGTTCTAAAAATATATTATAATTATTTTAATATGTCAGAAATATGAATAAAGTAAAGTAAAATAAATTAATGTGGACCATGTGGTTGTCGTTTTAGGACAATTTTGTTTTTCTTTAAGTAATTAAGGTTGTGTTTGATAAATCTGATAATTAAGATCCGAATGATTATGATATTTTAATAAATTAGATCATCTGAATGGTTATGAGGTCTGAATCTAAAAAATTGTTTGATAAAAAAAAAGTAAGTTGTCTCTTAATGACACTATTTTACCATTTTAAAGGGTAAAATTTTATTTAATAATTTTAAATATTCAATTTAATAAAAATGAGTGCATAATATTGTTGAATATATTTATATAAAAAAAAATTATCAAAAAAATTTCATTAAGAGGTACCTCTTAATTATTAAGATTTCATTTTCTGTCTTACCGATTAAGAGGCATTCAGAGGTAATAAAAAATAAAATAAACAGTATCATGTCTTTTAGCGAATAAGAGACGGTCCATTAAAAGACAATCAGATATAAACAATCAGCAACTAAGTTATCTTAGAAAAATAACGAGCTTATTTTCACAAATGGACTCAATAGAGCAAGTGACGACGTACCATAACTGTATAGACAACTACTTGTATAAACCAAAAAGGAAAAAGGTCAAGTACATTAACAATAGGATACACCAAAAATGGTTTCTTTGCGATTTCCATTCTTATTTTCTCAGTCCTCAAGGTCACCCAACTCCAGCGTCTCCTCCCGCTTCCGCCCCTTCTCCGCCTCAGCCGTCGCCTGCTCCCTCGCATTCGCCGCCGGTGCCGGTGCAGTCACTGCTGGCGTTGCCATCTCCCAAAACCCCACCAACCCATTTCTGCAGAACACGTTGAGTTTATTGCTAACCAAATTCGCACCCAACAACAACAATCCAATTTGGGGGTCCCTCTCGGTATCTCATACCCAGCCGGTTGTTACTGAATCGAGGACGGGTGTCTCATTTCCGTCGGTTGTGAAAGATTCTCAGCAACTTCTTGGAGTTGGGTTGCGGAAAAAGAGTGTAATGGGGTTGAAGAACATTAATGTTTACGCTTTTGGTACCTACTACCTTTCCTCTATTTCTTATTTTTTATCTATTTTTTATAATTCCGAATTCATTTTTATTTATTTACCTAGTTATCTTAGTATCTGTTGTTAGTAGGAAAGTACATTGTATGCTCAATTGGGTATCACAATTTTAGTATATTCCTTCAACATGTCTTCATCTTGATGTTAATTGGCTTTGATCTATGATCACACACTTTGTTTATTTATTGGCATAATTTGGAACCCATGACTTGTACTGGCATTTATCCTTATTACAATGTGGGGATGTTAAGGTCATTGTAGCACCCCAGTCCCAATAGAAAAGGTTAATTTGATGTGTATTACCAATGTTATCCTCTGACTTTTTGGGTGGGCCTGTGTTGTGTTGGGTTGGGTTAAGATGATCCAAAGATTGAGTCTTGGTATGATTTGATTTGATTCGGAATGGGATTTGACCCTAGTTGTTACTGTCACTCTATTATCAAGCACTTCAGTGAAATTATATTAGTTCTTGTTTGATTATATGAAAACAATACTAGTGCTTGTATGAATTATCTTGGTGTTTATGCGAATTTCAGGAAATTGAGAGAGAAATTATGTCATTGCACTGTGGAAAAACATGTAGCTTAGTGCACTGATTGAATTAATATTGCTGTGTGACATACATGACAAGGAATGGAAAGGCTCATTTGAATCTTTTTTTTTGACATTATGGCTATCCTTTTGGCTAACTGGACCAATTGGTCCCCAATTACTGATGAGGAATGCTAAATGAACTGTAATATTTCGAATCCTTATAAGACTTGTAATGTAACCTTATATGATAAATAAAGGATGTTTTTGTGATTGAAATTATGTGTTCAGTGATTGAATGTGTATGGTTTCATTATAAGTATAGAAAATTTTTGTAAAACTTAACTAGGAAATCAATATTCATAAAAACGCTAAATCATTATTCATAAAACATAAAATCAACTTTGGAAAAGTCAACAATTTTTGGCTAACCAGATTATTTAAGAAAAGCTAACTAATGTGTAACTAGAAGTTAACTAGAAAGTAAACTAAATTTGGAATAACTAAACTAAGGGCTTGTTTGATAGCTCCTGAATGGATCTGAATGACCTAAAAGCTGATTCGGTAAGTGATTCAGTGTGTTTGTTAGAATCAATTACACTCTGAATGGAACCAAAATGCTTTTAACCGAACTAACCCAATTTTCCTGGCTGCTTCGCTTAGTTGGCTTCTGAATGAGCCTTTTACTTAAATATCCTCTCACTTTTGAACAATTGCTTGCTATATCCAGCAACTCCTTCTCGATCTCATCTCCCAAGTTTGATCTGTAATCTCCCATTAATTTTGTAGATGAGAAATTGAAGGGAAGGTTTGGGTTTCATCTTCTAAAATTGTCAAAATCCAGCTCTCAAAGAAATGGAAATTATAGCCTCTAAGCCAAAGAATAATCCAAATCAAAGCCTTCCCCCAAAAAGAGGGCAGATCAAGATGAAGATATTAAGAAAATTGCTCAATTCGATTTTCGGCATATCAAAAAGAAAAGGAAGGGAAAATCAGTGTTCTAAAAATTTTCGCCTTGGCGCTCAGCCCCCCATTGGCGCCCCGCCTAGGCGCTAGGCTTTCCCTTGACGCCTAACCTTAGGTTCAAGATGTCAAAAAAATCCCTCCAAGAAATTAGGCGGGGTCTAGGCGGAGAGGCTTTTTTTATTTTAATAACTACTTAAACCAAATCTTGATATATTTATTTTTCTAATGATTTACTATATTCATAATACACGTTGTAGCATATCAAATCACAACAAAAAGTGAACAATATCAGGTCAAAATCGATAATTTTATCATAGTTCTAATTTTTTGAACTTGTACCAACTTCAAATTATATGAATGATGATACATTTGTAATATTTAGTTTAATTCAATATAATTCTTAAATTTATGTTTAGTTTCTTAAGTTTTAATATTAAATTAAATTCTTGAAAGTTTAAATTTTATTATTTAATATCAATCTTGTTTATGAATAAAACTAATACGTTAAAAATATGTTTGAACTTTGAACAATTGCGTGTTTGTGTTTGAACTATGAACAATTGCGTGTTTGTGTTTGAACTTTAAGCAAAGACCTTTATTATAGATTATTTTGCTTTATATTATTGTTTTGTTTGGATAAATGTAAGATAAAATATTAAAATTGGCTTAAGATAAAAAATTCTTCTTAGACCCCGCCCAGGCCCCCAAGGCGCTAGCCCCCCCTAGTCGTCCGCCTCCCAACTCCCAACTCCCGCCTAGCGCCTTTTAGAACATTGGAAAAAATAAAATGCCTCTTAGCTCAACTTCCACTACTCCACAGGAAACACCAAGTGGGTATAACTCAGATTACCATTCTGATAGATGAACTGAGGAGGGATGAGAGAGAAAATGAATAGATTGGCAAGTGGGTGGGAGTAGTTTGTGTTTTCATTAATTTAACTTGAAAGTAGAAAGCTTTGTGTTGAAAACTAGTGCATTTTTGTGTTTTTGGAGATTTAAGTTTTACTGTATTTGATTTTTGCATTTAGTAGGACTGAGGGGGTAAAATAGTAAAAAATTGTTATTCTGATGTTCCATACATATCAATTATCAAACAACTTTTTTCATTCAGTATTTAGAATTATGTTTCATTCAACTCATTCAGATTGCTTAAACGTTTAGAACTATTTCATTCAGTTTTATCAAACACCCCCTATGTGGGATCCAATTATGGTGTAGAGAATGGGAGGACTTTTTGGCCAATATGAAAGTATGTAATACTTACAAACTTATAAGTATTGATACTTGTTTCGTAGAGTTGGTCATCAAATTGATTTTTGCTTGCTTTGTAGTGCTGTTAAGCAATGGGAGGTGAGATGTGGCTTAACGTCTTGCTTGAGGTGTGTTGTCTACCTTTAAAAGGTGAGATGTGGCCTCTTGTATGGCAAGTCATTGTTGTAAGACACAAGTGATAGGGCTTGGCCTTGTTGGCCAATTGTAAGTAGTGGAGTTGTTAGGCATTGGTGGCCTTATGTGAACCATGGCTTGGTGGCCACTTTGGTTGGTTGTGGTGTGATGACCATTATACCCCAAGTCTTGGATGCCTATAAATAAGACTCTCATGCTATGCTAAATAACCTTCATTAAATCCCAAAGCAATTCTAAGAGAGAGCATATTAAGTATACTTAATTGAGAGGAAGATCAAGTATTGTTTATTCAAGATATACGTAAAGCTTGCAACTTCAAAAGGTTTATCGAAAAACGCAAAAATTAGCGTAAACTATAGAAGCAGAATCAAGCAAGTTTTTCGGACTATATGCAAGTTTCTAATTGTTTTTATGTGCAACGATATGCTATAAAACTATTTTGAATTTCAGTTGTTGTGTGAGGTTAATTGTGATATGTGAATTAGTTGTATAACTTAAGTATTGTGAACTCTATAACTTGAGAATTGTGAACTCTATAACTTAGGCAATGTGAACCCTATAACTTGCAATGTGAACTCTATTATCTGTATAAACTTAAGAAGTGTAAAATGTATTATCTGTTAGACTTGCTGAGTATTTGTGCTCATTCTTGCGAATAAAATCTTATTTGCAGTTAAGGAAGAATTACCAGCAGAATCTGGCGGTAAAGAGAAAGTGAAAGAAGAGTAGTTAGGTATCTATTATTATTGTTGTCTTCTTTTTATGTAATACAACTTAAAATTGTAATAACTTTAGAGATATGAGTAAAATAGTTGGAAATTATTATAAGAATGTATTGTTTGTGTACTATACATTTAAGCTAGTAGATGTAGGAGTCATTTAACTATGTTAGATTAATATTATTGACAATGTCTAGAAAGTTTTGTCGAGAAAAGGGTTTAAGTTATCTAATTGTGCTCTCCTCTTTCTTGGGAACCGACTGATTGCTAATATTAAAAGTCTAGAATAGGTAAATGGTGTTAAAGTTGAGAAAAAGGGTTAGTGTTGGATTGTGAGTTATAATTTATATGACTTTGGAATGTAATAGGAAATTGGAAATTGTAAATTGTAAAGTGTACGATTCTTGAATAAAGATTGTGTTGAAAGTTTTAAATAAACGAGTTTTACCAAGCATATTATTGGTGAATATTATGGAAGATTTGGGCAAGTCAGCACCAGATCAGGGGTTGAAGTAGACCCTGATTTGGTGGCGTGACATGAACAGTAAATATGTTAAACAAGGATATTTTTTACTTTAATAAAGTCGTTTGGGTTATTTGATTAAGGATGAATATGTGAAGAAGAACGGTAGAAATGGGTAGACACCCGTTATAGAATGAGTTGAGTAAGAAGTTGAAGGGGATGATGGTTCATGGGCCATTGACTGTTAATCCTCATCTTACTCCATTGCATAAACGGAGGTGTAGCGCTCATATTACTAAACAAAGTAAATTTTGGACTGCAATTCATATTTAGAAAAGCTAAAGATGAGAATTATGAAGCATTGCTTATGGCTCGAATCTGTTTCATTAACATTTTAAACTGTACATAAGGATGATGGCTTTCATAATCTAACACAGTTCTCTTCCCATTTGTCTGGTTTGAAATATTTCCTAAGTAGATGAGAATTGTGTTGGTTCCTGTTTCATTCATATTGTTGTCTCTTCATTGCTGAAATGGCTGTTTGTAGATATATATAATACCATTCCTTATATCACACAATCTAGCGACCCATTTCAAGCAGATCATCTCTTGTTTATTGTGCATTAATCTGCTATTTCATATAACTTGCCTCAGTACTACCTCGCCAGATTTGGTTTTACTTTGCAAAAATTATATTTGTAAAACAAAGTTGACATCATTCCTTCAAAATTCTTACGTAGAACTATGTCACTGTACAGGTGTATATGCTGATGAAAGTGATATAAAGAAATGTCTGAGTGAGAAATATGGAACACTATCAGTTGCTCAATTGAAGGAAAAGGAGGTCAATGGTGATCTCATGGAATGTGATATATGCATGACTATCAGGCTTCAAATTGTCTATAGCAGATTAAGCATTCGATCTGTCCGTAATGCTTTTGAAGAATCTGTGGGAAATAGATTAAAAAAGTTTGGGGGATCAGATAATAAAGAGTTGCTTCAAAGGCATGTCATTCTCTTAATCAACTTCCATAGAGTTGTTTGCATCCTTATTCAAAAGATGAAAAAAAATACTAATTATTTTAACATTTACAGAAGAAAAAAATTGTTACGCTTAATCCAATATGTTATAATTTAATCCTAATATTTACTTTTTATTGCAGTTTCACTTCTCAGTTTAAAGATGAAATCAAAATACCTCAGGGATCTACTATAGATCTCTCAAGGGAACGTGGTTTTGTACTTCGTACAACAGGTAAGATGATTTTGCTTTCAAAGTAGTTCAACATCTCATATTCACTGTATTATACTTATTTTTGTTCTTTACTTGTTGCTGCATTATTATCCCGTCAACATAATACCTTTTAAAAACTTGGGTCGTTAATGAGTTCCTTCAGACTAAATCAAAAGATGAGACTTTTTCAATCAAATTGTTGCATATTAATAGAAAGACAAAGGAAAAAGAACTGAAAGACAATGTTTGTCGAAATCGGTTGAAATATCAGAATGCGTTATTTGGAGATAGTTTGCCATTTGTAATAGTCATACTCTTTCAGCCTTATATTAGCTATAAAATAGCGTTTGAATTTCATGCCCTTTTGAGTGCAGAAGGTCTTCAGGTCAACATTGGTATCTCCCAGTTACTGGAATCCGTTATTAGTTTGTGTTTCTCCTTTTCTGCTATATTTAGGAAAATTAGTTATCAAGTCAAGTAGTTATCTACATAGTTGTTACTGACAAATAATGACCTTATAGTTGCGAAGCTCCTTAACAGTATATAACCATGCAAGTAACAAGCATCTAAAGTTTACACCTTTGATCATGCCTCAAGAGTCTAGTATGAAATGTAGTATTCTGTTTCGTTCTGCTTTGATTGTTTTGGTTGGAACCATGTTTGTGTCTTGGAGTTTAAAACTTACTATTGACTTATTCAGATATGATATTTTTCTAAATTTTTAGCTTAAAATTGCGTTTTAGATGTTCAACAATAATATAGGAAAAAAAACTATATTGTAACATATTTCTTCCAAATGTGTTTTTTGTATGTCTTAAAATCTGTGAGACAAAATGACATTCAAAGTAGTATTTGATTCGTCTGATTCCCCAGTAGGTTTTTAAATAGTTGGAATTCTAATGTTTTCAGCACAACTTTTGATTAGCAAGGACTGAAGCTATGTGAACTAGGACATTTTTTTTTATCATGTTTCGTCTCCATTAATCTAAAACCCCATTCAGTTAAAGTAGCATTAGTCGGTTAGGGGAGAGATTTTATACAAGTCCGTTGGCATTCAAGCTGCTCATTGAGATACACAACAGGCATAGGAAGAAAGGTAATTGGTGAAGAACAAAGGAATGGAGTATTGAGGATGTGAGTATATTAAGTTTGATGTCATATTTTGACACTCGTCTTCCGGTGCTGAAGTAGTCAATATGATCTTGCACATTCAGGCTGGTTCGGGCTATTCAGGCGTTGACCGTTGACCAGGCCTGACCAGTTGAGCCTCTTATACGATCAAGACTACTTATTTATGTACCCACTGCTTAACCGGTTTCATTTTGCTGAACCTATGAATTATGAGAGATTTTCTTCTTTTGTATTTTCAGTGAAGTTAATACTAACATTGTACTATTCATAATCTGTAGTTGACGGAAAAGAGGTGGGAAGCATCCAGAGCAAGCTCCTGTGTCGTTCCATTTTAGATCTGTATATTGGCGATGATCCATTTGATCAACAAGCCAAAGACAATGCCGAGTCGAACCTGGCTTCCCTTCTAAAATACTAGTTTACTGCTGATAAAGATTTCCTGATTGTGGCATTATTATCTTTCTCGGAATGTTATATTTAAGGGATTAAAAGTTATGCGACCAGACCAGATGAGACGAGCTGAGCTCAAGTATTTTCTTTTCTAAATGTTAATAATAAGAATCCTTTTTTGGTAAGTCATACTTTTAATATACATAATTCAATTTAGTTGGACTGAAACAAGTTTTGGGCTCAAACCCAAATGATTTGAACTTGGTCCAACCCAAAAGCTTTACTACCTGGCCTCAAGCAATTTTTAAAAATAAATTATCATTTTTCTCAAAACTGTATTGTCCAAAATAAAGTAAAATATGAAGATAGAATTAATAATCTTTCTTCAATAGTCGGTCCCAGAAAAATATATTTATTGAGAAAAGTACTTTTAATAGTATGTCAAAAACAGAACAATATTTGATATTTTTAATGAAATACAAAAATATTTTACATGCATGGGTGTAAAATGTGTAGCCAAATAACCATATGACCAAAATAAAATATTTTAGAAAGGAAATATAAGAGCGAGAAAGTGATGATATATATGTATGTATGCCTTAAACCAGCTAATATAATGAAATTAATTATAGTATGATATATGTTCCTATATATTCTTAAGGTTGCATGGGTTATAATTAAATTAAGGAAAGAGAATCAAGAATACATATATGACAATTAAAAGTTATATATGAACGTGATTTATGCTCTTAATTTCATTGTACCTTTCTACACGTTATACGCTTATATACAGTCTCGATCGCATCCTACCTACGTCATATTCTCATCCATTATTCATTTTCCCAACTTGTTATTTCGTCTTCGATCTGTGTAGCTAGCTAGCTAGGGTTTAATTTTAGATAGAAATGGGGTTGGGTAAGCTTAGTAAGAAAGGAATATTGATGGTGTACTTTGCAATATTTGTTGTGACGATGGTTGAAGGTGAAGTGTATAAGGTTGGTGATTCTGCTGGTTGGACAGATATCGGCCATGTCGATTACACTACTTGGTCCGATACCAAACACTTCCATGTCGGCGACACCATTCGTAACTAATCTACTTCTTTTCTTCATGTATATATATACTTGTTTTATTTAACATTTAAATACCCACTTTGATCCAAAATAATTAAGAAAAATGACCTAGTTTCGTTCAATAATATTATTAAGATCAAATATAAAACAAGTCATTAAGCTAGCAATCTTATTAACTTTTATATTTTTAGTTAGTTGTTATGTTGAGAATCTTATTAATTTAGTGTTTTTTTTCATTAACATGATTATTTTTTGTTAATTGTGAAATCTTAAAACTCAAAATTGATATAAATGTTTTGGAAAATGATAATTACAAGTACTTTATACTTAGTTTACAATTGTTATTCAATAATTAAATAATTTATCCAATAATTAAATTTTGATCTCAAATTTGAAGGATAAAAAATAATTAAATATATACTTTTTGGGGTATTTTTTTAAAAGTATTATGCTTGTTATTTTGGGATTCAAAATTAAGAATATTGTTGAGTTTTTTGATTTAGTTAAAAATATACTTCAGATATTGTTTTGAGAACTGGGAAAATTTATGTTTGTATAAAAACTTAGAGAGAGACTTAAGAAAACAGTAGTTTAATGACTAAATTTCGATAAAAACCAAGCAAGACATAAATTCATTCTTATTTTTCACGGTCACTAATTAATCCGTCTAGCTACAGGCTCTCTTTTTAAATAATTATAATGAAGAGCAAATTATCATAAATGGAATTGAGATATATTTTGATCTTTTCTTATATAGTAAGTAGTTCCCACTTCCCATTAAGATTATGCATTTTTACGCGAAAATGACGTTTTTGTTGAAATATATAATATAGGTCACGGGGAAGATACATAATTAATTGGAAATCTTTTTTCAAAAAAATTAGACCATTTTTTGTGTCCATATATATGTATTACTATATAGTATTGAATAAAATATTGTGTCCTAAAGTATATATGTTTATACCATTAATTTAATTTGGGTTGGTGGCTTGGTGGTTAATTGAGAGAAAGATAAACAAGTTACATTATTTAATGATTGAATTGCATATTTATTTACTATCATTTTACACCTATGTTTGTTTGTGTTATTAGTTTTTGAGTACAACAAGCAATTCCACAATGTTGTAAGAGTGACCCACAAGAATTACAGAGCATGCAACGGAGTAGCTCATCCTAACTATGGCACCCTCACCACCGGCAACGATTCCTTCACCGTCAACCACCCCGGCCACTACTTCTTTATTTGCAGCCTCCCTGGCCACTGCCAGGCAGGTCAAAAGGTCAACATCAGGGTCCCATCTCACCCTGCTCCGGCACCACAACCTCATTCAACTTCCCCACGTTCCAGCCCGAACCCAGTTCCGAAAACTACATCGCCGTCGCCATCGCCGACAAATGCACCTCCCCCTAAGAACGGTGGGTCCCCTCCGACTAGCAAGCTTTGGTTGATAACTTTGGTTTTGTCGGCATTTTGTGTTTCTGGCATTGCATATTAGGAAGGTTTCATATTCTAGTGCGTCTCTTATTTGGAACTCCTTGTTTTTAATTTGAAGGCAGGACTTGGTTTTGACTTTAATATTTTAGTATGACATTTAATTAATTTCACTTATGTTTAATGGTATGCAGTAATATCTTATTTTTACAGTTTGTGGCTTTTTGATATGTTAATGGATAGATTATATTAAGATCATTTAAAATTATTTATAGCCATAAACCTATATATATTTTTATCAAATGGTAAAAAAAGAGAAGATATTTTCTCATGTTCCAAAAGAAAATTGATGTTCTCATTTTGGGTGTGAACCCTTCAATCATATTATGAACCTAGAGATCTGTTTTATTGGATCATTAGGGCTACAATTTTTTCAAGTTTGATAGTATTTTAGTTAGGTTGTAATATATATAAGGGTTATATATTGTTGAAATTAATATTTGTTTTGTTGTGCTTAACTAACTATGTAATTAGTTTGGGACAAAATCCATTTTTGAGGTGTTGCATTTGAAAAATGCCATTATTTTGCTACTTTTGTTTGATTTAACAAATTTGTATTGAAAAATAGAAGATGCAATATATAAAGCAAAATTAAAATCAATCGTCAAGTAACAAATTAAGAAAGCAATTGTTTTTAATTTAGATACCTCCGCGTTACATTACAGAACTTAATGGTGCATTACATTATGCAATTAATAAAAACTGACTAAAATAAAATAATTATTTAATGCTTGTTATGGAAATTACATTGTAATGGGATAAAAGCAAACAATAATGTTTCCTTCTGTCATAATATATGGTTTAAGAAAAAATTATGAAAACAATCTATACTTACCACAAAACACAATTTAATTTGTACGCCTAAATATAAATTAATTTCCTAAACTTTTAATTTTTTTCCACTTTAGAGATTGTCTTTTCAATTAAATGTTTAAAATTTTAACTTTTTTCTAATTTAGAGATTGACCTTCTCAATTTTTTTCAATTAAAAGGTTAAACTTTTAATTTTTTTGATTACGTTTAGTTGATAGTGTCACGTCAAAAAATTATTGACATGACAACGACGTGTAATTAAAAAAATACTTATATATAATATTGAGTTTCATTTTAATATTTATTTAATTGATTTTTTGTACAAAAAAAGGTAAATATAAAATTATTATTAACTTTTTAAAGTAAATTTTATAAAAGGTATAAAAAATTAATTATATTAATTATTAACGATTATGAAATAAATTAACTTAAAGTTCAAAGTATTAATTTATATTTAAGATTATTATTGAATATTTCAAGTAATCTTATAGGTGTGGTCAAAAGTCAAACGTCAATTTATAGAATATCAATGTATCATCGGTCCAAACAAAAGTAATGGCTTCCTCTAGTTACTCCTATTTATCTCGTACTCTTGTGGTTGAAACCAAAAATACCTAAAGAAAATGATATATATATATATATATATATATATATATATATATATATATATAGATAAATTTTTAGGACCAAATTTAATTATAATTTATATAGAACTCTAATTAAAATTCATGAAAAAAATGTAAAAGTTTTTCTTAATTTTTTTATTTTATATATTTAGATACGTCAATATTTAATAATGTCGTACAGTGATAATTTTTTTGTACGATTATTTTCACTAAATTAATTACCCCGGATAAAAAAAAATAGAGAAGCATGACTAAATCAAGGTGGAAGGCCATATGAATGAAAGAAAGAAAACGAAATGTCCACGCCACGTGCGTCCAACCAATAGATGTATATTCTTTTGATAATATACCTAATTTATATTATTATGCACGTGAGTCGTCAAAACATATACGTGAACATGTTTTTAATAGCTGAACAAAAACCTACGTCGAATCTGTTGAAAGTAAACGGGCGAAACGAAAAAAAAAGAAAAAAGAAAAAGAAACAATCATATGATACTTTGCAGTACATCATAATAGAGTATTCTCCCTACAACAAACATCAAAAATCGAGCAGACGCGAGGGAACAAACCGCGTATATAAATAGCTACCCCGCCCTTGCCCACACTCCTCGTTTCAGTAGCGAGAGACTCCACTTGAAGTGTGACTGAGTTGTAGAGAGAGAAAGTTATATATAAGCACATATAAAATATAGATAGATATAGAGAGAGAAATAGTGAGAAAGCGCATTGGTATGCCATTAATTTCGTTCAGCAAGAAAGCGTGATCTATCGCTATTTCAAGGATATTCTCTGAAACTGCAACCTCTCACCCTAGTACTATTCTATTAGTCTATAAGCTTCAAATTAACGGATTTGTCTCTTCCTTTGTGCTGTTTTGTTTTTTGATCAAATCTCTATCTAGATATATAAAGTGAGAGGAAGCAATGGAACTGAGTAAGGTGACGCAGGAGATCTTCTCAAAGCTTGAGCAGAAGTGGCTCTACCATTGTGAAGGCAAGAAGACGTGCGTTCTCAGCATCGACGGCGGCGGAACTACCGGCATTGTTGCTGGTGCCGCCTTGATCCACCTTGAGGACCAGATCCGCACAAAATCTGGCGATTCGAACGCCAGAATCTCCGATTTCTTTGACATTGTTGCAGGTACTGGAATAGGAGCTTTATTCGCCGCAATGCTCACCGCCGACGATGGCAATGGCCGTCCGATGTTCACCGCCAAAGAAGCCGTCGGATTCGTCAACGAGAAGCATTCTGAACTCTACAAGGCCAGAAACGTCGGCGTTTTCCGTCGGCGACGTAAGTTTTCCGGTAAGAGCATGGATAAAGTATTGAAAGAGGCGTTGACGAGAGAAGATGGCGAGGTTGTTACGCTAAAGGACACGTGTAAGCCTCTCCTCGTCCCGTGCTTTGATCTCAACAGCTCCGCGCCGTTCGTTTTCTCTCGAGCCGACGCGTCCGAGTCACCTAGCTACGACTTTGAGCTATGGAAAGTCTGCCGTGCGACATCCGCTACTCCTTCCATGCTCAAGCCGTTTAGCTTAACGTCTATCAACGCTAAAACCTCTTGTTTGGCCGTAGACGGCGGTCTCGTCATGAATAATCCGACGGCTGCCGCCGTCACTCACGTTTTGCATAACAAGCGTGACTTTCCTTCTGTCACCGGAGTCGAAGACCTCCTAGTCCTATCGCTCGGTAACGGTCAGTTATCCGGCCCGTCTCAAACAAAATTCCGTCATGAACACGGTAAATGCACAACCTCTTCAGTGATCGACATTGTTCTCAACGGCGTATCAGAGACAATAGACCAAATGCTAGGAAACGCCTTCTGCTGGAACCGAACACATTATATGAGAATTCAGGTAAATTAAAATTGTTCTAGATTTTAATCACTTCAAATTAGAGCTTAAATTTAGTTTATATGTTAACTGACGGCGTCAAAGTACAGGCAAACGATTTGGGACTGAGGACGGATGAAGTGTTGAAGGAGAGAGGAGTGGAGTCGTTGCCGTTTGGAGGGAAGCGGTTACTGACGGAGACGAACGGAGAGAGAATCGGAAGTTTCGTGCAACGGCTTGTTGCCTCAGGAAGGAGTAGTTTGCCCCCAAGTCCGTGCAAAGACACCGCCGTTAGCCTTCTTACTAACGGTCGTTAGTGCTTTGTCCTTATGTTTTTAGGAGTATTAATTTTTTAAGTTTTTAACCCTTGTATTATCCTTTTTTTTATTTTGTTCAAACACCTACTGATCAGGCTACTTTTAACCGTCTCTTTTCCACACTTTAATATATCCAAATAACATGGTGAACCGTTTTCATCTAATTTCTTCTACCTCTTGGTGTTAATTTTGTGTTAAATATATAAAGTCCAGTTATTCATTTTTTATATCAGATCATCAGTTAATAGATATCTAGGGATGAATTAATGTCATTAAAAGGTATGGCAAATGGGCTTTCAAAGGCCAGTTATTTTTCTATCAGACCATTTAATAGTTGATATCTAACGATGAATGCCATTAAAAGGCATGGCAAATGGGCTCTTAAAAGTTAAATGCATAGGGTTATGCATAGGGGTAAGTATGGTGCGGTTTGAAGTCGAAATTGCATTCGAAACCGTTTAGATACAGTTTGATAAATCCAAAACCGCACATAAAATCGTTTGTGATTGGTGCGGTGCGGTGCGATTTTAAAAGTGCGGTGCGTTTTCGGTTCCAAAACCAATTGAAACAACTTTTTAAAATGTAAATTTTTTCTGCAACTTCTTTATTACATGAAAATTGTGGAATATTTTCTAAATCAAAATACAAAATGAGTCATCCAATTCATAGGAACATGCATGATCATCCAACAACACCATATAGGTTAAACATGACTACCATTAACTAATTCATAATTGCGGTAAAAAAAAAGGAGTCATAATTAGTGAAAATGGTACAATCAGTAGCAGTTGACACATATTTATTGAGAACTGAGAATTAAAAAGGCTATAAACTATAAACTACTGCAAACTACTGAATGTTTTTATAGCAATGCTGCAAGCTTGCAAGTGTGCAACAGAACTCTTTCCTAGCCAAACTACTGAATGTTTTTTCTTTTGCCCCACCAAGTTCAACTTGTTTATTAATCTGGCCCTTTGACTTTACTAACTTATAAATTCTGTCCCTATTGAGTTTACCT
This sequence comes from Panax notoginseng, assembly GCA_016801055.1. Lineage (NCBI taxonomy): Eukaryota > Viridiplantae > Streptophyta > Magnoliopsida > Apiales > Araliaceae > Panax > Panax notoginseng. Next base: position 10,057,177 of record CM029013.1, read on the forward strand.
ATTAAAAAAAATTAAGCATAAGCTTTCTTTGTACTCGATCCGCCCCTTTATACATACACGTAAACACATATGGTGCGGTTTCGGTTTTATGGTTGCGGTTTTGGCTAGTAACCAAACCGGAACCATAAATTTGATTATTCAACCAACCTAAAACCGCAACATACGCCGGAACCGTTGGTGCGATTTTAATTGGTGCGGTTTGTGCGATTTTTAATGCGATTTCAATTCTAATTTGATTACTTACTCAGTCCTGATCCGGCATCAATTCCTGCTTTCGTTACATTGCTTAAAATAATAGTATGAAATAGAATCAGATCTAAGCATATAAAGGTTAGATATTGATGTAACAAAAACACAGATTCCCAATTATCCTTTGGAATATGGATGTACAGTTTTAACACCAAACCAGTGTATTTCGAGATGTATCATACCTTTTTCTATCGAGTCCTTTTAGGAGGACATTTTTTTAGCGACTTTTTTTTTTTTTTTTAATTTTAGTAGTATCTTTTAAAAAATATATAATTTTTAAAAAATAGTATTTTAGGTATAATTTAGATACATACAAGAAACATGTCTGTACAACTATATTTCTTGTATGTATCTAAATTACATTTAAAATACTCTTTTTTTATAAAAATTTCAATTGTAATAAATATTATACATATTTTGGGAGGTACTACAAAAAAAAAAAAAAAAAAGGTCACTACAAAGTCACTAAAATAATATCCCCCTAGACTTATTGTTTTCTATTCCACTGTTCATAGTTTTAACTTTCAAGTCCAACCATCTGAATCATTACTTTACCCACACACACAAAAACAGAGGATTAGACTTTGGCATATACTTTATTAGTTCGAAAATGTAAGACTGCAATGATGGGAGTATAAAAAATGTAAAATAAAATGCTCCAATATACTGAAATTAACTTGGTACCGGTTAAGAGTAGAAATTTTATGATCAGAAAGAAAGTGTTTTTCCCATGTCCCGGAAAAGAAAAAGAGTGAAGTAAAACTATATGGAATTTTAGTCCTTTCTAAATGGAATACTAGAGAATAGTTGAATGATTTTGTTTGTGTTCTCTAATATTAATATAGAGAGAGATCCATAAATCGTAGTGTTGGGTTATTACAAGTAGAGAACTGGAGGAATTTGGATTTTGGCTGTGTTTGGAATAAACTGTGGGCATAGCATATTCCCAAAGAGACACAGATACTACTGGAAAGGACTAAAAGCAAATTTCCAAAGACCTTGTCAAGTTATACTAGTTGTACCTTGGCCAAGATCAGTTTCTCAATTTAATCAAATCTTAATTGTAAAAATATATGAAAATTTTGAATTTTTATAAGTTGGGTACACAAAAGAAAGGACTGAACTTTTTGTCTATTAGTGAAATGAGAGAGAGTGGCACTACTGGCTGGTAGTGTGTAGGGGTGTAAAAAATGGTCCCTAAGATTTGTTGGGTTGCGACTTTCTTCCCCTCTACACCATATTTTTCTACTGTATTTTAACGTTGTTAGGAGGTAGATAGTTGTATAAGTTAGGTAGATGATGCTCCTTTTTCTCAATTAAACTTAATCAATTGTTATTTAATGACAGACATTAAGACAGACATTGGCAACTAGGTTTTAGCCCTGACTCAGCCACCCCTGGCAGCGAGACGGAAAGGGGTGGGGGACCTCAAATTTGTTCAAGGAAGGAGACTAGAAGGAGCATTAATTAAGATAATACAGAGAATAATGGAATTGAGTTCTTGCTAAAATATAAAATACCCCCTCGGTATATTGTGCGAGTTTTATTAATATTGTGCCCTAATGTTGATTATGTAATTCATTTGTACTTATCCTAATATTCTTTGTCAAAAAATAATTAAGAAACCCAACTAATGACTCCATTTTTGAGCAAAAAGATTCCATGGGATGTCAACCCACTTGAATTTTACAAGAATGAAAGTGGGTCTATCTTCTATAATCCCAGGAACAAAGCAAAGTGATTTTTGAACGCAGATTAAAAAAAAGGAAACTGATGATATATTTATAGATATTGTTTATGTAAAAATATTAATTTTCTTTAAAAAAAAATGTTACACTGGAGTGGGGGTGTCTGGATAGATTCCGGTCAGTTTTGTAATAATTTTAAATTAATTTGCGTCATTAACTGCTCCACTTAATACGCCATAGGCCATAGCCCGTTGTCCGTTGTTGTTATGGAGTATATTGTTATTAATTTGGTACCCATTAACCCACTTGTTTTAGGCTTTAGCCAATGAATTTTTTACTAGTTTGTTCTGCATTACCATAGATTGAAAGCCATGTATGTAAAAATACCGATACCGAGACTTCACTATTGAAATAATATTAAAATATAATTTATTTTTTGTAAAAATTAAATCATTTTTTATACAATAATTGACATCCACGTGTTTTTTTAAAAAAACATGATACGATAGTTTAGTTTTTCTTAATCAACTGTATTTTAATAGTGGTGTGGTCACCAAGACTAACAGCGAGATTCTAAGCCTAGACGACCTTCACCACCTTTACCATTTTTCACCTATAAATTAAGTATAATTACTGCATTCTCTCCCTTGCTTTATTAGTAGTACTGTAATAAATATAGATCAGTCCTATCAAAGCTAGTTATAGCTTAACTAGATAGATTTTTTATTTTTTCTTTAAATTTGGTACGTAAAGTAGATGCAATATTCAAATTAATCCTGCTGACAATGACCATATATATAACCATTTGTTTCAGATTTACAATGTTTTTTGACGAGTATGGTGGAATTGATTCTTCTTACATAACAGTGAGTAAGTAATATGACGGTTGTATAGCAAAAGAAAAAGTTTTAGCATGCATTAAACTAGTACATTACCTAAATTTATTGTTGATGTGAACTACTAATATTACCATTGAATAGATGGTTTGATGATGACCACGTAATCTAAATTCCCATACTTTTAGTGTTGTGTGCAAGAGAGAATTAATAACGCGAGGTGGTTGAAGGACTAACTAGTAGTAGTAAGTAATATTGTACTATTATTATGTTAATTATGGTGGGGTGGGGTGGGGTGGGGTGGGGTGGGGTGATGTACATTAGATTAAGACCCAAGTAATTCTTTCTCTCTCTATTAAGAATCCTATATATTCCTCCCCCATTCCCATCAACCCAAGCATTGAGGATATGACCCTTGTTTATTGCATCTTTTCTTTGGCTTTTTGCATAATTTAAATTAGAAGAAGAAACAATGCCAAAAGGAAGAATTTAATAATAGAATGTCTTTTCTTTTTAGATGAGGGTAATTAAGGCACTATATATATAAGCACCAACTTAAGTCCCTCAACTTCCCTTTTTTAATATTCAATAATTTCGTCCTTAAATTTTTGAAGAAAAATAATAATTATACGACGTGTCTATAAATTCATTCCTAATTATTTAAAAGCATTTTTATACCAAACCCACAAAATATTTCTACACTTATACCTATCTCGCCATAAGATTAACATAATTAACAGCATTACACAAACGGGTTCCAAGGTTGCTCTGAGCAGCATCATCGTTCTACGGTTCTTTTGAGTTATAAAAAGGTCAGATAATCTACCTAATTTCGGACATTTTAATGATTATGTTGTAACAATTGTAATGATTATGTTTGATTTATTTTAGCCTTCGGACATCATTTGAACCCCAAAAAAAAAATAGTTATAAAAAGGTGCTTGGTTTGTAAAGGGTGCATTAGTACCATATGGTATCTACATATGAAGGAGCACAAGTATCTACATGTTGTTACTTTAAAATAGTTATTAACATGAAGTTAATTTTAGTTAAATTCATCAATATAGTGTCGACACACGGGGCACACTACAACAAAAAGGCTTATCAGTGACCGCACATCTGCGACTGCATATAGTCGCAGATGGGTATCAGCGACCGGACGCAGTCGCTAATAGTAGTCGCAGAAAATCTTGTCGCTAAAATGACATCAGCGACCAACAATAGCGACCGCATTTTTAGCGACCGCAATCAGCGGCCTCAGCTGTCGCTATTCTGACTCATGCTGAGTCATGTGTCAGACGTGATGTGGTACACGTTACTCGGTCGCTAATACTGTATCAGCAACCGCGTGCGGTCGCTGACTTTGTTTTTTTTTTTTTAAATATTTTTCCTGTTTTATTGATTTCCCAAAAATAACCTGTTTTGTACCTGCTTTTTATCCCAACACACAGCAGTATATATAAGCATCCATCCATACATGATAACTACTATATGATAAACATCCATCCATACATACAGTCCAAAGAATGAATCTAAATCAACACAACACAATACAATCGTAAACATCCATATAATAGAATCGTAAACCAATACAGTCCAAATATAAGTAGTTTAAAAGATTACAAGGCTTTAAAAATCTAAAAAACAAGTCTAACAAGGCTTTGCAAATCTAACATGCATGACTGGTCTAGCTCTTCATGGATCATTCAAATTAGTACCCTGTAATTAACAAAAGAATAAAACATATATGTTACATGTGTTGATACTGCTATGACTTGGGGAAAGTTAAATAATAGACAATGTATGTAATGAAACATTAAAAGTACCTGGTCGCCACCCTGATGTTGTGATGCTGCTGCTTCCGCTACTACCTTTGCCAAGTCATCAGGATTCAGAGAATGCAGATGCCCGCCCAGTATAAGAAGAAGATCACGATTTTGACAGATCGCTCTCACACAGTCAGTAGGAGTATGATAGGCTGGATGACCTGATGACTGTGTAGACTGGGTAGCAGAGCTGCCTGTGCCACTTGTGACGCCCCCAGAATAGGTATACAACACCCATTCTGAGTCGCCAAATACATGGTACAGAAAGCAAACTACAACTTCAATAATACAATTGTCGTGCAAAATACGACAACACATACTGTGAGTTTAAATACAAATATTGTCTTCTAGACAATATCCACACTCAAATAAATCCTCATTACAATTATTCAAACATTATTTTACAGAAATAGTGAGGACTGCTAATACATCTTTCTAGAACCATCACTCCATACCCCGACTAGATCCTGCTATGTTCTCACCTCCTGAGAAGAAAAATGGAACAAAAAGGAAAAGGGTGAGCTCAACTAGCCCAGTAAAGAATATTATGACTAAGATAATATACAACAAATTATCGTTAGTCTTCAACAGGGAAAAATCTGATAGAATATAATCGACAACAAGTTTTAGATCAACAACTGCAGCGGAAACAGCAAACCATTAGAAGAGTCAAGTAGAGAAAGAATTCTACTATCTTCTAAGATTTAAAAGTCCATCATCAATATTTTATCCCTGTAACATCAATTAATAATCATCTTTAACCAAATATTCATCTTTGCACTACAGGCCAAAGATATTCATTTGTATCATCAGTCGGTCATGTTCATCTCAACACCTGTTCATCTTTGCACTACAGGCCAAAGATATTCATCAAGTAATTATACATCTTTGCACTACAGGCCAAAGATATTCAGTAATATCATCATTTAGGACTGAGGATGATGAAAAATATCTTAAAGAGAACGAATCCAGTGAGACAGAAGGACAAATAGTAGGGATTCGTATAACAGTTTATCCAAGATCAATAATACTTCATAATAATAAATTGTGAAGCAGAATTCAAAAATAAAGATCAAAACATGGATACAATCAAAGATAGTAACCATAATAGACATCTTGGACAAAAAGGAAAAATTTTATTTTTCGGTGAATAGTGCCGTATTCGTGAATAGTGCCGTATACGTGAATAGTGCCGTATACATGAATAGTAATCCCGACACAAAAAATTCCAAATTTGATAAAAACTCATATCAATATTTCAGCATAATGATATTGAAGAAGATAATATCATTTAAGAAGAAAATAATATCCCTTACCTCAAAATATCAGTACTTCTGGTCGGAATACCGGTATAAGGCTGAAAGAAACTTGCTCTGATGAATAGAAACTCTCAAAGTATCTAAATACTCACAAAATACACTCAATAATCTAGAGAGAGAAAGAGAGAAAACTTGTTTCTGGTGTGATTTTCAATTCTAACTTAGCCCTCTATTTATAGGAAAATTTTGGTAGGTTTGACCTGCAACCTGATGGCTTTACCTGCTACTATTCCCACCTACCACATTTGAAATATAATTCAGCACATTTCTTCACCAACCACAAGTGGGGCCCACCAATTCTAGAATTTTCCACCAAAATGATAAACTCCGAAAATTCAACAATTTCTGAACCAGTCATCATGTAAAATTCGTAATAAATCATACGTTCATTTTTAACGGTTCAAAATTTGTGGACATATACTCAACTTATATATGTATAACATATCCAAAAATTACCACGATCCAACGGTCGGATTAAAAATTATAACCTCCGCAAAATATCTCAAAAACCCTGATTTTTAATACCTCCATTCTGACAAAAATACGGATAAAAATCTCAACATTAACTCCTTCATTTTTAACCACAAAAATATATTCCTCATTTATATCCACATAAAATAAATATTTTCTTATCATATGAATCAATAATTAATTATTCACAAATAATATTACAGAATCACATTTATGACAACCAGGCCGTTCCCAGGAAAGAGGGGGCTTTCCAATAAGGATTTCTCCTTACTGGCGCGCAATTAGATGACCAAACCTCTCCTTAGACAGAACTTTCTAGACATTGCCAATAATGTTATCTAATAATATTATTCAAATAATATGAATTATTGATCTGATAAATAAAAATACTGTGCAGCAACAATTATTGAAACAACAATAATATAAAATATCAACGCAGCAATTATTGAATCAATAAAATAAAATATTGAATAATAACTACTGTAACAATTATTGAGTAGTGCCTTCTTACGTAAGAATCAATAATTGGTGCAATACCGTGTGCTACTGTATTTTAACCACCGGGTATTCCAACAGTATTAACGGTAACAACTACGCCGTTATTTATAAACAACTTATACTTGTCGTTTTCTTCATCCAATCGCTTTCCGTTATGGGGCCCACACAAGGCTGCGTCGTCGTACGAATATTCCCCGACAGCAAGAATATTCCACGACCAACCGAATATTCACCGACCAAAAATAAATATTTTATAACCACTTGCTTATTTTGCAAAATTTGCACATTTCACCCATAACCAAAGTATTATATCAAATTAACCCCTTATTATTCACAATAATATTTAGAGAAAATTTGATTTTATTCATTAATAAGTTGGGGTCTTACAACCTCCCCTCCTTATGAAATTTCGTCCTCGAAATTGACGTACGTACCTGATGTTTCAAAAAGGTGAGGATACCTCGCTTTCATTTCTGATTCCAACTCCCAGGTCATTTCTTCAATAGCATGGTTTCTCCACAAAACCTTAACTTGTGGTATAACCTTCGTGCGTAGGACATGCTCTTTCCTATCCAAGATCTTAACAGGTACCTCCTCGTACGTTAAATCTTCAGCTATCTCGTCTGGTTCTAACTCAATAATGTGGTTCGGGTCTTTAACATATTTACGAAGCATAGATATGTGAAAAACATTATGAACACGAGACATGCTTGGAGGTAATGCGAGTCTATATGCCACATTTCCTATTCGCTCAAGAATCTCAAATGGACCAACAAATCTTGGATTGAGCTTTCCTCTCTTCCCAAATCTTGTAACTCCCTTCCATGGTGCAACACGTAACAATACATGATCCCCAATATTAAATTCCACGTCCTTCCGATGAAGATCCGCATAACTCTTTTGTCGATCCTGTGCCGTTTGTATACGTTGTCGAATCGTTTGGATCTTCTCTGTAGTAATGCGTACCAATTCTGGTCCCAACAATGTTGCTTCACCCACCTCGTCCCAGCATACTGGAGAACGACATTTTCTTCCATACAACGCCTCAAATGGAGCCATACCTATGCTCGCCTGATAACTGTTGTTGTAGGAGAATTCCACCAATGGTAGGTACTTATCCCAACTCCCTTTGAGATCTAAGACACAAAGTCTTAATAGATCTTCAAGAGTTTGAATAGTCCTCTCTGATTGTCCGTCCGTTTGAGGATGGTATGCTGAACTGAATCGTAAATCCGTGCCCATAGCTTTCTGCAAGCTAACCCAAAATCGTGAAGTGAATCTTGGGTCACGATCCGAAACTATGGATACTGGCA